>JAVHLS010000087.1:0-146148 GCA_032356905.1 Salix exigua
CTTGTTGTAAATGGCTCCTAAAGGGTGATAGGAACACCCGATACTACCAGCTTTTACTAAAAGAGAAGAGGGTTAAAAATTTCATTTGGTCCATTCAAAATGATGATGGCTCTATTATAAATGATGTTGTGGAGATTAAGAGGTCTGCTGTGGAGTACTACTCTGCTCTTCTTTCTAAAGATAACAATGTTAATGTTGATAATTCTACCACTGATTGGAGTTTCATCCCGGAAATTATTTCTGAAGAGGATAATACTTTCATTTCCAAGCTCCCGGATAGAAATGAAGTTCGCACGGTAGTGTTTGAGTGTGATGCTAATAGCGCTGCTGGCTCTAATGGTTTTTCGAGGCTCTTCTATCAACATTGTTAGGATATTATTGGGGAGGAGTTAATGGAGGCTGTGATTGATTTTTTTAAAGGGGGTGCTATCCCTAGAGGTGCATCCTCAACTACTATTATTCTGATTCCCAAAGTCCCGCACCCTAAAAGTTGGAGTGAATTTAGACCCATTAGTCTTTGCACTATGTTCAATAAAATTATTACCAAAATATTGACTAATAGGCTTTCCAGTATCTTGCCTAAAATAATCCTCCCATTCCAAAGTGGCTTTATTCCAAGCAGGCGCATAGAGGACAATATTTTATTGGCTCAGGAGATGGTGCAGTCAATTGACGAGAAAGCTTGGGGTTCTAATGTGATCCTTAAGCTGGATATGATGAAAGCTTGTGATAGAATTGATTGGGCTTTTATTATTAACATTATGCGTAAATTTGGCTTTTGCTCTAAAGTGACTGATATGATTGACAATTGTATCTCCAACTGTTGGTTCTCAGTCCTTCTAAATGGTGAGACTACAGGCTATTTCCATGGGTCTAGGGGCCTTGGTCAAGGTGACCCTATTTCCCCTACATTATTTATTATCGCCACTGAATATCTATCGCGTAGTCTCTATAATATGTATCAGAGGTACCCCTTTTTGCATTATCTTGCTAGGTGTCCTGTGCTCGTTCCTCACCTTGCTTTTGCTGATGACATTATCATTTTTTCTAATGGTACTAAGTCATCTCTTAAGCGTATCACTAACTTCCTAGCTGAGTATGAGCAATGTTAGGGCCAAAAGGTTAATCCATCCAAGAGTGGTTTTATCCTATTTGCTAAAGCTTCCTTATCCAGGGTCAATGTGATAGGTGGGGCATTGGGCTTTCCTCGTATCCAATTGCCTACTAAGTATCTGGGGATGCCGCTCTACAAGGGACCCAAGAAAAGCTTTTTATAGGATGACCTTATTACCAAGATTGCTGTTAGGATGGAGGGGTGGGAAGCTAAGGTTTTATCTCCGGGTGGACATATTACCATTCTTAAGAGTATTCTCACCTCGATGCCTCTTTACCTTTTACGTGTTATTGTTCCTCCCAAATCGGTTATATGTAGGATCGAAAGGCTCTTCAACAAATTATTATGGAGTTTCAAGGGGCAAAGGAGAATTCACTGGGAATGTTGGGAGGATTTATGTTATCCGGTAGAGGAAGGGGGTCTTGGAATGCGTAGGCTAAAGGACCTCGTCCATGCTATGAGTTTGAAGCTTTGGTGGAGGTTTCGGACTGTCAATAACCTTTGGTCAAATTTCATGAAAAGTAAATACGGCTATAACAGTGCTTCCTTCTCAGGAGGTGCGAGCGTCCATGACTCTCCAATTTGGAAAAGACTTTCTAAGGCCAGTCGTGCTTGCGAAGATCTGATACGCTGGAAGGTTGGTTGTGGAAAGATTAGTTTTTGGCATGACATTTGGGTAGATGACTCTGCTTTATCAAGGTATAATCCTCCAATTGGAGAATCCCATCTCCCTGTATCTGCTTATTGGAGGGATAATACGTGGTTCCTAGATCATGTGAGATCTAAAATTGCAAATGAAGCAGTAGATTCTTTATCCCTCATTGAGGTGTCCAGTACCAGAGTTGACCACCCTCTTTGGACTTTCACTGTCAATGGTGGTTTCACTATGTATAGTGCGTGGAATAGGGTGCGTCAAGTTTCTGATCGTCAATCAATTTTCTCAAAAATTTGGCATGCTTCTATTCCTTTAAAGATTTCATTTTTTATATGGAGGTTGCTAAATAATTTTATTCCAATGGACACCAGGATTCAGAGTAAGGGGATATTTATGGTCTCTAAATGCCATGGCTGTAATGATATTGAATCTTTGGAGCATTTATTTTTGTTCTGTCCGAGTGTGTCGCTGGTTTGGAATTTTTTTGCTGCATTGTTCTCTGTGAATCTGCCTGTTGATGGATCGATTAGGCACTGGATCTCTGCATGGTTCTTTTCAGGAGATTATGTCTCTGAAGGCCATATTAGAATTATTCTCCCGATATTTGTCTTATGGTTTATTTGGCTTGAGAGAAATGATGCAAAACACAGGAACATGGGTTTCTATCCCGACAGGATTCGCTGGAAATGTCAAGGGTTGATTTTCCAGCTTTTTCAAGCGGGGCTCTTAAAGAGGAGGAATTGGAAGGGTGATATGAAATTGGCCTCCTCCTTTGGGTGTCATTATGTCTCAGATCAAGTTTATTTTCCTAAAATGGTTAGATGGATTAAACCGAAGGAGAATTGTTTTAAGCTTAATATGGATGGGAGTTTTCAAGGTAGAAGTGCCATGTCTGGTGGTGGTGGTATTCTCCGCGACTGGCACGGCAATGTTTCATTTTATTTATATCTTCCTCTAAAAGCCAAATCCGCCTTACACGCAGAAATTCTAACTTTATTTCATGGCCTGCATATATGCAAAGATAGAGGTATTAGTAAGGTGTGGATAGAAATGGATGCCCTTTCCGTTATTAATCTTGTTCAAAATCGATGCATTGGGTCCTGGGAGGTATATTATAGTCTGCAGGGTATTTACGATTGCTTACAGTCCTTTCAATTCCATTTATCTCATATCTATAGGGAAGGTAATCAAGTAGCAGATCACCTCGCATCTCTAGGGGCTAAGGCTGATAATTTGCATATATGATCTTCCATTGAGGGTTTTAATACTTTGAGAGGTATGATTAGAACTGATAACTTAAATCTTCCTTATTTCCGTCATGCTTTTATCTAGTATTTGTTTCTGGTGCTCTTTTTTTTTCTCCATGGACTCCTGGAGAGTCAGGTTACTTTGGTTTTTTGGAAGGTGTGGCAGCTAGCGATCTTCTGAAGCTTTTGTATTTCTTTGGAGGTTTGGTTTGGCCCCCCTCCAAATTATTGTTTGTTTCTATCGCTTTTCTGTACAAAGATGGGGTTTGTCCATCTTTTTTATGCTTTGGAGGTTTGGTTTGGCCCCCCTCTAATTTGTTTTTATTTTCTACACTCTTTTGTATGAACATGGGGTATGTCCATCTCTTAGTGTGCTTTGGAGGTTTGGTTTGGCCCCCCTCCAATTTTGTAAGTTTTTCTATGTTTTATTAATAAATTTCGTCCAGGGTTCCGCCCCTGTTTTTTTTTTTTTAGAAAAAAAAAACCCTAAACCCTAAACCCTAAAACCCTAAACCCTAAACCCTAAACCCTAAATCCATCTCTTTTATGCTTTGGAGGTTTGGTTTGGCCCCCCTCCAATTTGTTTTTATTTTCTAGAGCTCTTTGTATGAAGATGGGGTGTGTCCATCTCTTAGTGTGCTTTGGAGGTTTGGTTTGGCCCCCCTCCAATTTTGTACGTTTTTCTATTTTTTAATAATAAATTTTGTCCAGGGTTCCTCCCCTGATTTTTTTTGTAAAAAAAAAAAACCCTAAACCCTAAACCCTAAACCTTGAACCCTTAACCGTCAACCCTAAACTCTAAACCCTAAACCTTGAACCCTTAACCGTCAACCCTAAACTCTAAACCCTAAAACCTAAAACCTAAACCAAATCCGCCTTACACGCAGAAATTCTAACTTTCTATCATGGCCTACCTATTTGCAAAGATAAAGGTATTAGTAAAGTGTGGATGGAAATGGATGCTCTATCGGTTATTAATATTGTTCAAAATCGATGTATTAGGTCTTGGGAGGTATGTTATAGTCTGCAAGGTATTTATGAATGTCTAATCTATTTTCAATTCTATTTATCTCATATCTATAGGGAAGGTAACCAAGTAGCAGATTATCTTGTTGCTTTAGGGTCTAAGCCTGATAATTTGCAAATTAGATCTTCCCTTGATGGTTTTCATTCTTTCAGAGGAATGATTAGAACTAATAAATTAAATCTTCCTTATTTGCACAGGCTACTTTTGTTTGTTGGAAGTTTTGTATTTCTGTGGAGGTTTGGTTTGGCCCCCCTCCAAATTATTGTTTGTTTCTACGGCTTTTTTTTGTATGAAGATGGGGTTTGTCCATCTCTTAGTGTGCTTTGGAGGTTTGGTTTGGCCCCCCTCCAAATTGTTATTTGTATTTAGGGCTCTTTGCATGAAGATAGGGTTTGTCCATCTCTTAGTGTGCTTTAGAGGTTTGGTTTTGCCCCCCTCCAAATTGTTATTTGTTTTTAGGGCTCTGTGTATGAAGATGGGGTTTGTCCATCTCTTAGTGTGCTTTGGAGGTTTGGTTTGGCCCCCCTCCAATTTTGTAAGATATTTTAATTTTTAATAATAATATCGACCATGGTTCAGTCCCGAGGCAAAAAGCTTTTACGCATAAAATTTAAGCCTAATACACACTAAAACGGACTTCGATATAATAGACCAAAAAAGTAAAAAATCTAAGGCTAATACCCATTGAAGCCTAATACCCACTATAAGGGCTTGGATATGACAAGACCAAAAAGGTTATAAATCCAAGGCTATTACCCAATGAAATGGGGCTAGTCGAGTCAGGATTAATATGCCACAAAATCAAAGGCTAATACCACAACAACAAAGCTAGTTCAATAATGCCCGAGGGAAAGACTTTTAGCTATAAAATTTAAGCCTAATACTCAATAACAAGGGCTTGGATAGATAGACCAAAAAATTTAGAAATCAAAGGCTAATAGTCATTTGAATGGGGCTAGTCGAGTCACGATAAATATGTCCCAAAATTTAAGAGTACTACCCCCTCCAACAATCTATTTCAGTCATGCCCGAGGGAAAATGCTTTTATCCATAAAATCTAAGCCTAATACCCACTAAAAAGGGCTTGGCTATAACAAGAGCAAAATGTTTAGAAATACATGGGTAATACTCATTGAAATGGGGTTATTCGAGTCATGATCAATGTGTCGCAAACTCAAATGCTAATACCCATTGAAATGGGGAGATTCGAGTCACAATCAATGTCTCGCAAAATCTAAGGCTAATACCACATCAAAAAAGCCAATTCAATCATGCCCAAGGGAAAAAGCTTTTACCCATAAAATTTAAGCCTAATATTCACTAAAAAGGGCTTGGATATGATAGAAAAAAAAGTTCAGAAATCTAAGGCTAATACCCATTGTAATGGAGCTAGTCAAGTCAGGATAAATATGTCCTAAAATTAATGCTTAATGCGCCCTCCAACAAGCCATCTCAATCATGCCCGAGGGAAAAGGCTTTTAATCATAAAATTTAAGTTTAATACCTACTATATGAGCTTGGATATGACAAAACCAAGAAGGTCAGAAATCCAACGCTAATACTCATTGAAATGGGGCTAGTCCAGTCAGGATTAATGTGTCACAAAATCAAAGGCTAATACCACCTAAAAAAAGCCAGTTCAGTCATTGCCAAAGAAAAAGGCTTTTACCCATAAATTTAAGCCTAATACCCACTAAAAAGGGCTTGGATATGATAGACCAAAAAGGTCAGAAATCTAAGGCGAATACCCATTGAAATGCAGATAGTCGAGTCAGGATAAATATGTCCCAAAATTAAAGGCTAATACCCCCTCCAACAAGCCATCTCAATCATGCCAGAGAGAAAAGGCTTTTACTCATAAACTTTAAGTTTAATACACATTATAAGGGCCTGGATGTGACAACACCAAAAAGGTCAGAAATACATAGCTAATACCCATTGAAATGGGGCTAGTCGAGTGAGGATTAATGTATCGTAAAATCAAAGGCTAATACCACAACAACAAAGCTAGTTCAATCATGCCCGAGGGAAAGGCTTTTACCCATAAAATTTAAGCCTAATACCCAATAACAAGGGCTTGGATATGATAGACCAAAAAAGATAGAAATCTAACGCTAATACCCATTTGAATGGAGCTAGTCGAGTCATGATAAATATATCCCAAAATTTAAGCGTAATACCCCCTCCAACAATCTATTTCAGTCATGCCCGAGGGAAAAGGCTTTTATCCATAAAATTTAAGCCTAATACCCACTAAAAAGAGCTTGGCTATGACAAGACCAAAATGGTCAGAAATGCAAGGGTAATACTTAGTGTAATGGGGCTATTTGAGTCATGATCAATGTGTCGCAAAATCCAACGTTAATACCACCTCAAAAAAGCCACTTCAATCATGCCCAAGGGAAAAGGTTTTTATCCATAAAATTTAAGTCTAAAATCCACTAAAAAGGGTTTGGATATGATAGACCAAAAATGTCAAAAATGTAAGGTTAATACCCATTGAATGGGGCTAGTCGAGCAACAATAAATATGTCCCAAAATTAAAGGCTAATACCCCCCTCCAACAATCCATCTCAATCACGCCAGAGGGAAAAGGCTATTTTGCAGATTAAATCAAGATTTTAAAGTCAAAGTGCAAAAAATTCCATTTTTGCATGGACCGGTCGACCGGTTCATGCATCTGGATCAACCGGTCGACCGGTTGAGCCAGAGGAACAGTAGCTTTGGCTACTGCCGAAAATTAGCACTTTTAGCCCCTTGATTTCTTTGCCTTTTGGACATAATTTTTACATGAAAAGGCTACATTTTGAGTGCAAAGAACGGTTCAAAAGAGAAATTAGGAGAATTCTCAAATTGGGAGTCAGCCGGTCGACCGGTTGAACTTACCCCAAGGCAACTGGTCGACCGGTTGCTCGATAGTATAAATACTATCTAGGGTTTCAGAACACATTAAACAGAAAAAATTCAAAACTCCGAAAACACTAACCCCAAATCCTCTCAAAAACCACTCTAAATCAAAACACCCATAGCCTAATTAAAGTCAATGGCACCCCAGAAACGCTTAAGGAGGACTGAATCAAGGAGCAAACGAGCAAATGATCCAACTTCCTCATCAGGTAAGTTTTTCTATGTTTTATTAATAAATTTCGTCCAGGGTTCCGCCCCTGGTTTTAGGGTTTAGGGTTTAGGGTTTTTTTTTTTAAAAAAAAAAAGAAAACCCTAAACCCTAAACCCTAAAACCCTAAACCCTAAACCCTAAACCCAAAACCCTAAACCCTAAACCCAAAACCCAAAACCCTAAACCCTAAACCCTAAACCCTAAATCCATCTCTTTTATGCTTTGGAGGTTTGGTTTGGCCCCCCTCCAATTTGTTTTTATTTTCTAGAGCTCTTTGTATGAAGATGGGGTGTGTCCATCTCTTAGTGTGCTTTGGAGGTTTGGTTTGGCCCCCCTCCATTTTTGTAAGTTTTTCTATTTTTTAATAATAAATTTCATCCACGGTTCCTCCCCTGGTTTTTTTTGTAAAAAAAAAAACCCTAAACCCTAAACCTTGAACCCTTAACCATCAACCCTAAACTCTAAACCCTAAACCTTGAACCCTTAACCGTCAACCCTAAACTCTAAACCCTAAAACCTAAAACCTAAACCAAATCCGCCTTACACGCAGAAATTCTAACTTTCTATCATGGCCTACCTATTTGCAAAGATAGAGGTATCAGTAAAGTGTGGATGGAAATGGATGCACTATCGGTTATTAATATTGTTCAAAATCGATGTATTAGGTCTTGGGAGGTATGTTATAGTCTGCAAGGTATTTATGACTGTCTAATTTATTTTCAATTCCATTTATCTCATATCTATAAGGAAGGTAACCAAGTAGCAGATCATCTTGTTGCTTTAGGGTCTAAGCCTGATAATTTGCACTTTGGATCTTCCCTTGATGGTTTTCATTCTTTTAGAGGAATGATTAGAACTAATAAATTAAATCTTCCTTATTTGCACAGGCTACTTTTGTTTGTTGGAAGTTTTGTATTTCTGTGGAGGTTTGGTTTGGCCCCCCTCCAAATTATTGTTTGTTTCTACGGCTTTTTTTGTATGAAGATGGGGTTTGTTCATCTCTTAGTGTGCTTTGGAGGTTTGGTTTGGCCCCCCTCCAAATTGTTATTTGTATTTAGGGCTCTTTGCATGAAGATAGGGTTTGTCCATCTCTTAGTGTGCTTTAGAGGTTTGGTTTGGCCCCCCTCCAAATTGTTATTTGTTTTTAGGGCTCTTTGTATGAAGATGGGGTTTGTCCATCTCTTAGTGTGCTTTGGAGGTTTGGTTTGGCTCCCCTCCAATTTTGTAAGATTTTTTAATTTTTAATAATAATATCGACCAGGGTTACGTCCCGAGGGAAAAAGCTTTTACGCATAAAATTTAAGCCTAATACACACTAAAAAAGACTTCGATATAATAGACCAAAAAAGTCAAAAATCTAAGGCTAATACCGATTCAAGCCTAATACCCACTATAAGGGCTTGGATATGACAAGACCAAAAAGGTCAGAAATCCAAGGCTATTACCCAATGAAATGGGGCTAGTCGAGTCAGGATTAATGTGCCACAAAATCAAAGGCTAATACCACAACAACAAAGCTAGTTCAATCATGCCCGAGGGAAAGACTTTTAGCTATAAAATTTAAGCCTAATACTCAATAACAAGGGCTTGGATAGATAGACCAAAAAATTTAGAAATCAAAAGCTAATACTCATTTGAATGGGGCTAGTCGAGTCACGATAAATATGTCTCAAAATTTAAGAGTACTACCCCTCCAACAATCTATTTCAGTCATGCCCGAGGGAAAAAGGCTTTTATCCATAAAATCTAAGCCTAATACCCACAAAAAAGGGCTTGGCTATGACAAGACCAAAATGTTTAGAAATGCATGGGTAATACTCATTGAAATGGGGTTATTCGAGTCATGATCAATGTGTCGCAAACTCCAAGGCTAATACCCATTGAAATGAGGAGATTCAAGTCACAATCAATGTCTCGCAAAATCTAAGGCTAATACCACATCAAAAAAGCCAATTCAATCATGCCCAAGGGAAAAAGCTTTTACCCATAAAATTTAAGCCTAATACTCACTAAAAAGGGCTTGGATATGATAGAAAAAAAAGTTCAGAAATCTAAGGCTAATACCCATTGTAATGGAGCTAGTCAAGTAAGGATAAATATGTCCCAAAATTAATGCTTAATGCCCCCTCCAACAAGCCATCTCAATCATGCCCGAGGGAAAAGGCTTTTAATCATAAAATTTAAGTTTAATACCTACTATATGAGCTTGGATATGACAAAACCAAGAAGGTCAGAAATCCAACGCTAATACTCATTGAAATGGGGCTAGTCCAGTCAGGATTAATGTGTCACAAAATCAAAGGCTAATACCACCACAAAAACGCCAGTTCAGTCATTGCCAAAGAAAAAGGCTTTTACCCATAAATTTAAGCCTAATACCCACTAAAAAGGGCTTGGATATGAGAGACCAAAAAGGTCAGAAATCTAAGGCGAATACCCATTGAAATGGAGATAGTCGAGTCAGGATAAATATGTCCCAAAATTAAAGGCTAATATCCCCTCCAACAAGCCATCTCAATCATGCCAGAGAGAAAAGGCTTTTACTCATAAACTTTAAGTTTAATACACATTATAAGGGCCTGGATATGACAACACCAAAAAGGTCAGAAATACATAGCTAATACCCATTGAAATGGGGCTAGTCGAGTCAGGATTAATGTATCGTAAAATCAAAGGCTAATACCACAACAACAAAGCTAGTTCAATCATGCCCGAGGGAAAGGCTTTTACCCATAAAATTTAAGCCTAATACCTAATAACAAGGGCTTGGATATGATAGACCAAAAAAGATAGAAATCTAAGGCTAATACCCATTTGAATGGAGCTAGTCGAGTCATGATAAATATATCCCAAAATTTAAGCGTAATACCCCCTCCAACAATCTATTTTTGTCATGCCCGAGGGAAAAGGCTTTTATCCATAAAATTTAAGCCTAATACCCACTAAAAAGAGCTTGGCTATGACAAGACCAAAATGGTCAGAAATGCAAGGGTAATACTTAGTGAAATGGGGCTATTTGAGTCATGATCAATGTGTCGCAAAATCCAACGTTAATACCATCTCAAAAAAGCCACTTCAATCATGCCCAAGGGAAAAGGTTTTTATCCATAAAATTTAAGTCTAAAACCCACTAAAAAGAGTTTGGATATGATAGACCAAAAAGGTCAGAAATCCAATGCTAATACCCATTGAAATTGGGCTATTCGAGTCATGATTAATGTATCACAAAATCAAAGGCTACTACAACCTCAGAAAAACCAGTTCAATCATGCTCGAGGGAAAAGGTTTTTCCCATAAAATTTAAACCTAATACCCACTAAAAAGGGTTTGGATATGATAAGACCAAAAAGGTCCGAAATCCAAGTCTAATACCCATTAAAATGGGGCTAGTGGAGTGAGGATCAATGTGTCGCAAAATTCAAGGCTAATACCACCTCAAAAAAGCGAGTTCAATCATTCCCGAGTGAAAAGGCTTTTACCCATAAAATTTAAGCCCAATACCCACTAAAAAGGGCTTGGATATGGTAGACCAAAAAGGTCAAAAATGTAAGGCTAATACCCATTGAATGGGGTTAGTCGAGCAACGATAAATATGTCCCAAAATTAAAGGCTAATACCCCCCTCCAACAAGCCATCTCAATCACGACAGAGGGAAAAGGCTATTTTGCAGATTAAATCAAGATTTTAAAGTCAAAGTGCAAAAAATTCCATTTTTGCATGGACTGGTCGACCGGTACATGCATCTGGATAAACCGGTCGACCGGTTGAGCCAGAGGAACAGTAGCTTTGGCTACTGCCGAAAATTAGCACTTTTAGCCCCTTGATTTATTTGCCTTTTGGACATAATTTTTACATGAAAAGGCTACATTTTGAGTGCAAAGAACGGTTCAAAAGAGAAATTAGGAAAATTCTCAACTTGGGAGTCAGCCGGTCGACCGGTTGAACTTACCCCAAGGCAACTGGTCGACCGGTTGCTCGATAGTATAAATACTATCTATGGTTTCAGAACACATTAAATAGAAAAAAATTCAAAACTCCGAAAACACTAACCCAAATCCTCTCAAAAACCACTCTAAATCAAAACACCCATAGCCTAATTAAAGTCAATGGCACCCTAGAAACGCTTAAGGAGGACTGAATCAAGGAGCAAACGAGCAAATGATCTAGCTTCCTCATCAGGTGACAATGTTCAAAGATTTTTGAGTAATTTCTCAAATAGAGCTATTAGTGTAGAAAGAGATTTAGGCAATGATTTGTCTGCTTTAGGTATAGATACTCTATTTGTTGAAATGGGTTGGTACTCATTGTATGAATATAGGAAATCTACATTCCCTAAGTTGATGAGGATGTTCTTTGCTAACATGAGGGTTAATGTAGAACCAAGGATAATGAGTACTCTTCAAGGAAATCCCATTGAATTTAATTGTGCTGAATTAGCCGATATATTGGGTATATTTAATGATGGTCCAAGAGTTTTCGATATTAAAGTAATTCCGACCATTGAGGGTTTTAGCTATGATTATGCTGTTGCATTGCACACTGGAAATACTGGATTTGCTTCAGGTGTTAAAACAAAGAGTCAGAATCTTCTGTTGAGACCTAGACTACTCCATAGGATTATTGCTCACAATATCTTGCCCAAAAAGGGGCATTATGATGAAGTTACATTCATGGAGTTATGCTTAATTGATTGTATGATTCAGAGAAGGCCAATAAACCTTCCATACATCTTGATTAGGAATATGATCTTAGTATACGATCAAAAACAAAAGGCTCTACCATATGGTCAAGTGTTCACCACTATTTTTGAGCATTTTGAGATCCTGCTGACGGGTACGGATAAGAAACCGTACTCAGATAAGACAGAGCTTAATAACACCACACTCACTAGAATGAAATATGTGCTTAATGAGCATGGTGAGTGGATTCAAAAGCACCAAGAAGGTGCACATGCTGAGGAAGAGCATGAAGAGGAGGAGAATGTGGCTGAGGATCAGGGTGAAGATGAGTTCACAAATTTATTTGAGTCATCACCTCCGGCTTCCTCCCCAGATGAGCCATCTGCGAGTGGCTGGTCGCATAGGATAGAGAGTCGTCTCACGCTCATGGAGACAGATATACGATCCATGAGAGACTCTCAGATAGAGATACGGGCTGATATACAGGAGATGAAGGAGATGATGGCTTCACTTCTCTCACGAAACCCACCTCCTTAGTGATTTTGTATCATGCATCTCATTTTATTTATGCTGTTATTTATCCTTAGAGATATTGTATTTATGCTTTTCATTTTGGATATATGTACAATGATTTTGAATATTGTGTTCTTATTTATCCACAATGATTAATTTTCTTTTTGTTGATGCCAAAGGGGGAGAGAATATGAAAATATCAAATGCATCAATAATGGGGGAGAAAAATATGAGAATATGAAAAATTTATATGCATATATTTAGGGGGAGAAATATGATTTTTTCTTGAAATTGCATATGATATTTTTACTTAGATTAAATTGCTAAAATTGTTCAATGTGTCTTATATATAGTATTACAAAATATAAGAGGAGACTCAATTTTTTATCTAAAGTTTTTTTATTTATTGTCATCATCAAAAAGGGGGAGATTGTTGACATATAATGTCATACTTTGTATGCTTTATATATTTTGATGATAACAATAATAAGAAAATGGACTAATAATATGCTTGGATGAGATTAAGTTATAAACATATATTATACAAAGAATACATCAACAAGCATAATGGAGTACACGAAGAAATCATTCTAGGAAGTCCAAGATGCAAGCAAGTGAAGACTTAGAATAATTGTTCATTTTAGTGTTTTATATAAATCTCAATTTCTACCTTGATAGCAAAAATTAAAATGAACTCACACACTTCACATCGCATGCATTAAAAGGGTTTGATGATTATAGGTTTAAGTCATAATCAATCGGTTCAAGAAATTCAGAAAAGATAATTTGTCAAGATAGAGACAATGTGGCTAATACAACAATACACTCTTAATAGTGTGGATATTACAAATGAAGATCTATGATCTCTTTATCTCACTTAATAGCATTTAGAATATTTGAAGGTGTTTTAAGTGTAGTGAGAATGAAATTTAATACTCTTTGTATTAGGATATGAATATTTAAACACAAATATGAGTATTAATGAGGATTGATGATATGGTGTTTTTGCACTCTAATTGCCTCAATATAAGATATGAAAGTTGTGTGTTCTTAGTTTTGCAATTAAGAGGCCTATTTATAAGTTTCTAAAAGAAACTAGCCGTTTATAGCCGTTTTAATGCAAATGTCATATCAAGCGGTCGACCGGTTCAGCTCGAAAGGCAATTTGTCTTCAAGCGGTCGACCGGTTCACTTGGTATACCAAGCGGTCGACCGGTTCATGCAGAAATGTGGCTAATACCCACTTAAAGAGGCCTTGGATATGACAAGACCAAAAAGGTAAGAAATCCAAGCGGTTAAATTTAAGCCTAATACCCACTTAAAGAGGCCTTGGATATGACAAGACCAAAAAGGTCAGAAATATAAGGCTAATACCCATTGAAATGTGGCTAGTCAAGTTAGGATAAATATGTCCCAAAAGTAAAGGCTAATACT
Source organism: Salix exigua (assembly GCA_032356905.1). Lineage (NCBI taxonomy): Eukaryota > Viridiplantae > Streptophyta > Magnoliopsida > Malpighiales > Salicaceae > Salix > Salix exigua. The sequence goes on from JAVHLS010000087.1 coordinate 13,788, forward strand.
CCCTCTAACAAGCCATTTCAATCATGCGCGAGGGAAAAGTCTTTTATCCATAAAATTTAAGCCTAATACCCACTAAAAAGGGCTTGGATATGAAAACACAAAAAAGGTCAGAAATCTAAGGCTAATACCCATTGAAATGGGGCTAGTCGACTCAGGATAAATATGTCCTAAAATTAAAGGATAATACCCCCTCCAGGAAGTCATCTCAATCATGATCGAGGGATAAGGCTTTTACTCATAAAATTTAAGCCTAATACCAACTATAAGGGCTTCGATATGACAAGACCAAGAAGGTCAGAAATCCAAGGCTAATACTCATTGAAATGGGGATAGTTGAGTCAGGATTAATGTATCGCAAAATCAAAGGCAAATAACACAACAAAAAAGCCAGTTCAATCATGCCCGAGGGAAAAGGTTTTTACCAATAAAATTTAAGCTTAATACGCACTAAAAAGGGCTTGGATATGATAAGACCAAAGATGTCACAAATCGGAGTCTAATACCCATTCAATTGACGCTAATCGAGTCAGGATAAATATGTCCCAAAATTTAAGCCTAATACACCCTCTAACAATCCATATCAGTCATGCTAGATGGAAAAGGTTTTTACCCATAAATTTAAGCCTAATACCCACTTAAAGAGAACTTGGATATTACAAGACCAAAAAGGTCAGATTTATAAGGGTAATACCCATTGAAATGGGGCTAGTCGAGTCAGGATAAATATGTCCCAAAATTAAAGGCTAATACTCCCTCCAACAAACCATTTCAATCATGCCCAAGGGAAAAGTCTTTTACCCATAAATTTAAGCCTAATACCCACTTAAAGAGGGCTTCGAAATGAGAAGACCAAAAAGATCAGAAATCTAAGGCTAATACCCATTGAAATGGGGCTAGTCGAGTAAAGATAAATATGTCTCAAAATTAATTGCTAATAGCCCCTCCAACAATACATCTCAATCATGCCCGAGGGAAAAGGCTTTTTCCCATAAATTTAAGCCTAATACCCACTTAAAGAGGACTTGGATATGATAGACCAAAACGGTCAGAAATCTAAGGCTAATACCCATTGAAATGGAGTTAGCCGAGTCAGGATAAATATGTCCCAAAATTAAAAGCTGATACTCCCTCCAACAAGCCATATCAATCATGCCCGAGGGAAAAAGCTTTTACCCGTAAAATTTAAGCCTAATACCCACTAAAAAGGACTGGGATATGACAAGACCAAACAGGTCAGAAATTCAAGTCTAATGCCCATTGAAAAGAGGCTACTCGGGTGAGGATCAATGTGTTACAAAATTCAAGGCTAATACCACCTCAAAAAAGCCAGTTCAATAATGCCCGAGGGAAAACGCTTTTAACCATAAAATTTAAGCCTAATACCCACTAAAAAGGGTTTGGATATGATAGACCAAAAAGGTCAGAAATCTAAGGCTAATACCCATTGAAATGGGGCTAGTCGAGTCAAGATAAATATGTCCCAAAATTAAAGGCTGATACTCCATCCAACAAGCCATATCAATCATGCCCGAGGGAAAAAGCTTTTACCCGTAAAATTTAAGCCTAATACCCACTAAAAAAGACTAGGATATGACAAGACCAAAAAGGTGAGAAAACCAAGTCTGATACCCATTGAAATGGGGGTAGTCGAGTATGGATCAATGTGTCGCAAACTTCAAGGCTAACATCACCTCAAAAAAACCAGTTCAATCATGTCGGAGGGAAAAATCTTTTACCCGTAAAATTTAAGCCTAATACCCACTAAAAAGGGCATGGATATGATAGACAAAAAAGTTCTTGGAGATTTTTGGCTAATACCCATTGAAATGGAGATAGTCGAGTCATGATAAATATATCCCAAAATTAAAGGCTAATACCCCGTCCAACAAATAATGTCAATCATGCCAAGGGAAAAGCCTAATAACCACTAAAAAGGGCTTGGATATGAATAGACCATAAAAGTCGGAAATCTAAAGCTAATAACCATTCAAATGGGGCTAGTCGAGTAACGATAAATATGTCCCAAAATTAATGGTTAATACCCCCTCCAACAATACATCTCATTCATGCCCGAGTGAAAAGGCTTTTACCCATAAAATTTAAGTCTAATACCCACTAAAAAAGGCTTGGATATGATAGACCAAAAAGGTCAGAAATCTAAGGCGAATACCCATTGAAATGGGGCTAGTCGAGTCAAGATAAATATGTCCCAAAATTAATTGCTAATAGCCCCTCCAACAATACATCTCAATCATGCCCGAGGGAAAAGGCTTTTACCCATAAATTTAAGCCTAATATCCACTAGAAAGGGCTTGGATATGACAAGACCAAAAAGGTCAGAAATCAAAGTAAAATACTTATCGAAATGGAGCTAGTCGAGTGAGCATCAATGTGTCGTAAAATTCAAAGCTAATGTCATCTCAAAAAACCCAGTTCAATCATGCTCGAGCGAAAAGGATTTTACCCGTAAAATTTAAGCCTAATACCCACTAAAAAGGATTGGGATATGACAAGACCAAAAAGGTGAGAAAACCAAGTCTGATACCCATTGAAATGAGGGTAGTCGACTGTGGATCAATGTGTCGCAAAATTCAAGGCTAACACCACCTCAAAAAAACCAGTTCAATCATGCCCGAGGGAAAAGGCTTTTGAGCATAAAATTTAAGCTTAATACCCACTAATAAGGGCTTGGATATGACAAGACGAAAAAGGTCAGGAATCCAAGTCTAATTCCCATTGAAATGGGCTAGTCAGGTGAGGATCAATATGTCGTAAAATTGAAGGCTAACACCACCTCAAAAAATCCAGTTTAATCATGTCCGAGGGAAAAGGCTTTTAACCATAAAATTTAAGCCTAATACCCACTAAAAAGGGCTTGGATATGACAAGACCAAATAGGTCAGAAATCTAAGGCTAATACCCATTGAAATGGGGATATGATAGACCAAAAAGTTCAGAAATCTAAGGCTAATATCCATTGATATCGGCATAGTCGAGTGAGGCTAAATATCTCCCAAAATTAAAGGCTAATACCCCCTCCAACAAACAATTTCAATCTTGCCCAACAGAAAAGCTTTTTAAGCATAAAATTTAAGCCTAATACCCACTAAGAATGGCTTGGATATGACAAGACGATAAAGGTCAGGAATCCAAGTCTAATTCCCATTGAAATGGGGCTAGTCCGGTGAGGATCAATGTGTCAAAAAACTCAAGGCTAACACCACCTCAAAAAATCCAGTTCAATCATGTCCGAGGGAAAAGGCTTTAAACCATAAAATTTAAGCCTAATACCCACTAAAAAGACCAAAAAGGTCAGAAATCTAAAGCTAATAGCCATTGAAATAGGGCTAGTCGAGTAAGGATAAATATGTCCCAAAATTAATGGTTAATACCCCCCTCCAACAAACAATTTCAATCATGCCTAAGGGAAAAGCTTTTTAAGCATAAAATTTAAGTCTAATACCCACTAAGAAGGGCTTGGATATGACAAGACCAAAAGGTGAGGTATCCAAGTCTAATACGCAATGAAATGGGGCTAATCGTGTGAGGATCAATGTGTCACAAAAATCAAGGCTAATACCACCTTAAAAAAGTCAGTTAAATCATGCCTGATGGAAAAGGCTGTTACCCATAAAGTTAAGCCTAATACCCACTTAAAGAGGTCTTGGATATGACAAGACCAAAAAGGTCAGACATTTAATGCTAATACCTATTGAAATGGGGCTAGTCGAGTCAGGATAAATATGTCCCAAAATTAAAGGTTGATACTCCCTCGAACAAGCCAGAGGGAAAAGACTTTTACCCATAAAATTTAAGCCTAAAACCCACTAAAAAGTGTTGGGATATGACAAGACCAAAAAGGTCAGAAATGCAAGTCTAATACCCATTGAAACGAGGCTAGTTGGGTGAGGATCAATGTGTGACAAAATTCAAAGCTAATACCACCTCAAAAAAGCCAGTTCAATCATGCCCGAGGAAAACGCTTTTAACCATAAAATTTAAGCCTAATAACCACTAAAAAGGGCTTGGTTATGATAGACCAAAAAGGTCAGAAATCTAAGGCGAATACCCATTTGAAATGGGGCTAGTCGAGTCATGATAAATATGTCCCAAAATTAATTGCTAATAGCCCCTCCAACAATACATCTCAATCATGCTCGAGGGAAAAGGCTTTTACCCATAAATTTAAGCATAATACCCACTTAAAGAGGGCTTGGATATGAAAACACCAAAAAGATCAAAAATCTAAGGCTAATACCCATTGAAATGGGGTTAGTCGAGTGAGGATAAATATGTCCCAAAATTAAAGGTTGATACTCTCTCCAACAAGCCATATCAATCATGCCAAGGGAAAAAGCTTTTACCCGTAAAATTTAAGCCTAATACCCACTAAAAAGTACTAGGATATGACAAGACCAAAAAGGTTAGAAAACCAAGTCTGATACCCATTGAAATGGGGGTAGTCGAGTCAGGATAAATATCTCTCAAAATTAATGGCTAATACCCCCTCCAACAAACAATTTCAATTTTGCCCAAGGGAAAAGCTTTTTAAGCATAAAATTTAAGCTTAATACCATTAATAAGGGCTTGGATATGACAAGACGAAAAAGGTCAGGAATCCAAGTCTAATTCCCATTGAAATGGGCTAGTCAGGTGAGGATCAATGTGTCGTAAAATTCAAGGCTAACACCACCTAAAAAATCCAGTTTAATCATGCCCGAGGGAAAAGGCTTTTAACCATAAAATTTAAGCCTAATACCCACTAAAAAGGGCTTGGATATGACAAGACCAAATAGGTCAGAAATCTAAGGCTAATACCCATTGAAATGGGGATATGATAGACCAAAAAGTTCAGAAATCTAAGGCTAATACCCATTGAAATCGGCATAGTCGAGTGAGGCTAAATATCTCCCAAAATTAAAGGCTAATACCCCCTCCAACAAACAATTTCAATCTTGCCCAACGGAAAAGCTTTTTAAGCATAAAATTTAAGCCTAATACCCACTAAGAAGGGCTTGGATATGACAAGACGATAAATGTCAGGAATCCAAGTCTAATTCCCATTGAAATGGGGCTAGTCGGGTGAGGATCAATGTGTCATAAAACTCAAGGCTAACACCACCTCAAAAAATCCAGTTCAATCATGCCCGAGGGAAAAGGCTTTTAACCATAAAATTTAAGCCTAATACCCACTAAAAAGACCAAAAAGGTCAGAAATCTAAAGCTAATAGCCATTGAAATAGGGCTAGTCGAGTAAGGATAAATATGTCCGAAAATTAATGGTTAATACCCCCCTCCAACAAACAATTTTAATCATGCCCAAGGTAAAAGCTTTTTAAGCATAAAATTTAAGCCTAATACCCACTAAGAAGGGCTTGGATATGACAAGACCAAAAGGTGAGGAATCCAAGTCTAATACTCAATGAAATGGGGCTAGTCGGGTGAGGATCAATGTGTCACAAAAATCTAGGCTAATACCACCTTAAAAAAGTCAGTTAAATCATGCCTGACGGAAAAGGCTGTTACCCATAAAGTTAAGCCTAATACCCACTATCCACCCGTGAAACAGTAGCTGCAACCGGCTCGTGACTAGCCACTGTACCTCCATTCTTCGCTGCGGTGGCAGCAGATGTTTCAGAAGTATCTGCTCCCCCATTCTTAGGAGCCTTAGAGCAAGCAGTAATCAAGTGCCCAAGGACCTTACAATGAGAGCAAAACTTTGGCAATGTTTCATACACAATAGACTGAGCATGCACAACACCATTCGACAAACAGAATTTTACAAACTGAGGGAGGTCCTCTGCAAGGTTAATCTCAACCAAAATTCTAGCATACGAAAGCCTAGACATAGAAGATGTCAACATGTCACATTGTATAGGTTTTCCGAGAACACTAGCAATTTTTGAAAGACAAGTAGAAGACCAACACTTCAACGGCAAATTCGGCAACTTAACCCAAATAGGAACCATAGATATTTCTGTGGAATTAAAATCAAAGTACTCTGGCATCTCACGCAACATTAAAGGTCGACCATAAATAAGGTATGGACCGCCACGCAACACATTCATTGATTTGGGTTTGCATGACTTGAACTATTCTGGTTGTCACTTTACTTGGTCTAATGGTACTGTCTGGAGTAAATTGGACAGAGTTCTTGTGAACCCTCTTTGGTCCACTCTTCAGAGGCTTGCTCATGTTCACTTTGGAAACCAAGGGGCTTTCTCCGATCACTCGCCCGCTGTTGTTCGGCTGGACCGACAGGTTAATGGACATCGGAGTTTCAAATTTTTCAACATGTGGGCCTCTCATGATAATTTTCTGCATACTGTCTCTGAGGGCTGGCAGATGGAAGTAGTGGGCTCCCCCATGTTCTCTCTTTGCAAAAAGCTTAAAAGCCTGAAGCGTCCTCTTAAGATGCTTAATAGGCTGCATTTTAGCCACATTTCGGAGAGGGTGTCTAGAGCTGAATCAGATCTTGAGATTTTGCAGGATATGCTCCATTTGGACCCGGATAATTCCCAGCTTGTTCTTGAAGATAAGAGGCTTCGATGTCAACTCATTAAGTTAAAATCGGATGAAAAGATGTTCTTCGGGCAGAAGCTCAAATGTAATTTTCTTAAGGATTGTGACTGGGGTACTCGGTTCTTCCATGCTCTAATGAGCCGGAAGCATGGAAGAAATTTTATTCCGGCTATTCAGAAGTCTGATGGTTCCCTTTCTGTTTCGGAAGAGGAAGTGGGAGCAGAATTTGTAGCCTTTTATCAGAGCCTTTATGGGAGTTCTAAATCTACTGTGCCCTTGGATAGAGACATTGTTTTCAATGGCCCATGCATCTCCGCTGAAGCTAGCGAGCTTCTTTCTGCGCCTATCTCGAATGAAGACATTAAGCGTGCTTTGTTTGGGATTCAGAATGAGAAAGCTCCGGGGCCGGATGGGTACACTTCTTACTTCTACAAATCTGCCTGGTCGGTTGTGGGTGATGAGTTTTGTTCGGCTATCCAGGATTTCTTTAACTCTGGGAAGATGCTTAAGCAAATTAATCACTCGGTGATATCCCTAATACCTAAATCTGCTCATGCTTCATCTCCCAATGAATTTCGGCCTATATCCTGCTGTAATGTGGTTTACAAGGTTATCTCCAAAATCCTTGCTGATCGTTTGGCGGTTGCTTTGGTGAATATCATCAGCCCTATGCAGAATGCCTTCTTGGGTGGTAGAGCTATGGTGGATAACATTAATCTTGTTCAGGAGTTGCTTCGATCTTATGGCAGGAAAAAAACCTCGCCTAAATCCCTTTTGAAGGTTGATTTTAAGAAGGCTTTTGACACGGTTCAGTGGTCTTTTATGCATAATCTCTTGGAGTTGTTTGGCTTCCCTCCCAAATTTATCCATCTGGTTATGCAGTGTGTGACGACCTCTTCATTCTCTATTGCTATTAATGGGAACCTTTATGGCTTCTTCCCCGGTAAAAGTGGAATTCGGCAAGGTGATCCCCTTTCCCCCTACCTCTTCATCACTTGCATGGAATATTTCTCCCGGTTGCTTAAGCGGATGTCCCAGCAGCAAGCCTTCAGGTTTCACCCGCAGTGCAAGCCTCTTGGTATAAGCCATCTTGCTTTCGCTGATGATGTCCTATTACTTGCTAGGGGAGATAAGTCTTCCATCTCCTCCCTCCTTGATCAGTTGAGGCTTTTTGGGCATGTTTCTGGTTTGGAAATCAACCCCTCAAAATCATCCATTTATTTTGGAGGAGTTCGTGATTGTTTGAGGCAAGAGATTATTAGTGAAACAGGTTTCACAGCTGGCTCTTTCCCTTTCAAATATCTTGGTGTGCCTCTTAGCCCTCATCGGCTCCTGGTCAGTCAGTTTTCCCCTCTGCTGCATAAGCTTGAGTCTGTTGTTCAGAGTTGGATGGGCAGGCAACTCTCCTATGCGGGAAGGCTTGAGCTTCTGCGTTCAGTTCTTTACGGCATGGTTAATTTTTGGATTAACATTTTTCCCCTTCCAGAAACTGTCATTTTGAAGATCATCCGTATTTGTAGGAATTTTCTTTGGACGGGAAATGTCCAGAAATCTCATAATGCTTTGGTTGCTTGGAAGAACGTCTGTTTGCCTAAACAGGAAGGGGGAGTGGGGCTTTTTGACATAAAGGCTCGTAATAAGGGATTCTCGGTTAAGCATTTATGGAACATTCATCAGAAAAAAGGCTCTCTCTGGATTAAATGGATTCACCATTTCTTTTGCCGAACCAGACCATTTGGGAGGCGCAAGCTGCTAAAACCTCCTCTCCTCTTTGGAAGACTCTTATCTCCCTAAAGGACCAGCTAATTCATGACTTAGGCAGTAGCTCTTCAGTAGTGTCTACTTTGACTGGTTGGAATGCGGGTAAGGGTTGCCTTTCTGCTAATGTTTATGAGCACTTCAGGGTTAAATGTCATATGATTCGTTGGGCTACGGTGGTTTGAGAGAATTGGACATTTCCCAAGCATAGTTTTGTGCTCTGGCTTGCGGTACTGGGAAAGCTTAGAACTAAAGACAGATTACATTTCATTCCTGAAGACACTAACTGTGTGCTCTGTGGAGAGGAGCTGGAATCACATTGTCACTTGTTCTTTAAGTGTCAATGGACTTCGAATTTGTGGGGAAATGTGGTTCGTTGGCTTCATATTCATCGCTGGATGCCTACTCTATCTAGTGCGATTCGAGGATTAACCCCTAAAACGAAAAAAATAGAGTTTAGAATGAGAAGAGCCTCCCTCGGTATTGTAGTCTACCTAATTTGGGAAGAGAGAAACAAAAGGTTATTTAATAACTCTTCCTCGACTGTTGAGAGGATCTTCCGAAGATTCCAAGTTATATTATTTACAGTGTTCCACTTCCATGGAAAAGACCATTTTTCCATTGACGTTGGTTGAGTTGGTTGCTGGATTTTTGGTGTTGGGGAGTTGCTTTTGCTGCTCTTCTGTTGCTTCCTCCTTGGTTGACCTTTCTTTTGTGTCACTCTACTGCTGGATTTTGGTTGTTCTCTCCATAGGTGCTGCTTCTCCTCCGGGGTTGCTTTTTGTTCCATTTGTTTTCTCTCAATTAGTTGTTGAGTTTATTGTTATCTTGCTTGCCAGTGTTCTAACTGGGTTGTGAGTAGATATGTTTTCTCCTAGGCTAAGTTTTGGCCTAAGGTTTCTTCGTTCTTCTAGCTCAAAGGAACATTTTCTTCTTCGGTGCCATCTGTTTTCTTCTACTGATTTTTCAGCTTGTTGTATGCTTTGATCTGTTAATACATACTTACATTTGATAATAAAAAAAAGCCTAATACCCACTTAAAGAGGGCTTGGATATGACAAGCCCAAAAAGGTCAGAAATTTAATGCTAATACCCATTGAAATGGGGCTAGTCGAGTCAGGATAAATATGTCCCAAAATTAAAGGTTGATACTCCCTCGAACAAGCCAGAGGGAAAAGGCTTTTACCCATAAAATTTAAGCCTAAAACCCACTAAAAAGTGTTGGGATATGACAAGACCAAAAAGGTCATAAATGCAAGTCTAATACCCATTGAAACGGGGCTAGTCGGGTGAGGATCAATGTGTGACAAAATTCAAATCTAAAACCACCTCAAAAAAGCCAGTTCAATCATGCCCGAGGAAAAACGCTTTTAACCATAAAATTTAAGCCTAATACCCACTAAAAAGGGTTTGCTTATGATAGACCAAAAAGGTCAGAAATCTAAGGCGAATACCCATTTGAAATGGGGCTAGTCGAGTCATGATAAATATGTCCCAAAATTAATTGCTAATAGCCCCTCAAACAATACATCTCAATCATGCCCGAGGGAAAAGGCTTTTACCTATAAATTTAAGCATAATACCCACTTAAAGAGGGCTTGGATATGAAAAGACCAAAAAGGTCAAAAATCTAAGGCTAATACCCATTGAAATGGAGCTAGTCAAGTGAGGATAAATATGTCCCAAAATTAAAGGCTGATACTCTCTCCAACAAGCCATATCAATAATGCCAAGCGAAAAAGCTTTTACCCGTAAAATTTAAGCCTAATACCCACTAAAAAGGATAGGATATGACATGACCAAAAAGGTCAGAAAACCAAGCCTGATACCCATTCAAAAGGGGGTAGTCGAGTCAAGATAAATATCTCCCAAAATTAATGGCTAATACCCCCTCCAACAAACAATTTCAATTTTGCCCAAGGGAAAAGCTTTTTGAGCATAAAATTTAAGCTTAATACCCACTAATAAGGGCTTGGATATGACAAGATGAAAAAGGTCAGGAATCCAAGTCTAATTCCCATTGAAATGGGCTAGTCAGGTGAGGATCAATATGTCGTAAAATTGAAGGCTAACACCACCTCAAAAAATCCAGTTTAATCATGTCCGAGGGAAAAGGCTTTTAACCATAAAATTTAAGCCTAATACCCACTAAAAAGGGTTTGGATATGACAAGACCAAATAGGTCAGAAATCTAAGTCGAATACACATTGAAATGGGGATATGATAGACCAAAAAGTTCAGAAATCTAAGGCTAATACCCATTGAAATCGGCATAGTCGAGTGAGGCTAAATATCTCCCAAAATTAAAGGCTAATACCACCTCCAACAAACAATTTCAATCTTGCCCAACGGAAAAGCTTTTTAACCATAAAATTTAAGCCTAATACCCACTAAGAAGGGCTTGGATATGACAAGATGAAAAGGTCAGGAATTCAAGTCTAATTCCCATTGAAATGGGGATATGATAGACCAAAAAGTTCAGAAATCTAAGGCTAATACCCATTGAAATCGGCATAGTCGAGTGAGGCTAAATATCTCCCAAAATTAAAGCCTAATACCCCCTTCAACAAACAATTTCAATCTTGCCCAACGGAAAAGCTTTTTAAGCATAAAATTTAAGCCTAATACCCACTAAGAAGGGCTTGGATATGACAAGACGATAAATGTCAGGAATCCAAGTCTAATTCCCATTGAAATGGGGCTAGTCGTGTGAGGATCAATGTGTCATAAAACTAAAGGCTAACACCACCTCAAAAAATCCAGTTCAATCATGCCCGAGGGAAAAGGCTTTTAACCATAAAATTTAAGCCTAATAACCACTAAAAAGACCAAAAAGGTCAGAAATCTAAAGCTAATAGCCATTCAAATAGGGCTAGTCGAGTAAGGATAAATATGTCCCAAAATTAATGGTTAATACCCCCTCCAACAAACAATTTCAATCATGCCCATGGGAAAAGCTTTTTAAGCATAAAATTTAAGCCTAATACCCACTAAGAAGGGCTTGGATATGACAAGACCGAAAGGTGAGGAATCCAAGTCTAATACGCAATGAAATGGGGCTAGTCGGGTGAGGATAAATGTGTCACAAAAATCAAGGCTAATACCACCTTAAAAAAGTCAGTTCAATCATGCCTGACGGAAAAAGCTGTTATCCGTAAAGTTAAGCCTAATACCCACTTAAAGAGGGCTTGGATATGACAAGACCAAAAAGGTCAAAAATTTAATGCTAATACCCATTGAAATGGGGCTAGTCGAGTCAGGATAAATATGTCCCAAAATTAAAGGCTGATACTCCCTCGAACAAGCCAGAGGGAAAAGGCTTTTACCCATAAAATTTAAGCCTAAAACCCACTAAAAAGTGTTGGGATATGACAAGACCAAAAAGGTCAGAAATGCAAGTCTAATACCCATTGAAACGGGGCTAGTCGGGTGAGGATCAATGTGTGACAAAATTCAAATCTAAAACCACCTCAAAAAAGCCAGTTCAATCATGCCCGAGGAAAAACGCTTTTAACCATAAAATTTAAGCCTAATACCCACTAAAAAGGGTTTGCTTATGATAGACCAAAAAGGTCAGAAATCTAAGGCGAATACCCATTTGAAATGGGTCTAGTCGAGTCATGATAAATATGTCCCAAAATTAATTGCTAATAGCCCCTCCAACAATACATCTCAATCATTCCCGAGGGAAAAGGCTTTTACCCATAAATTTAAGCATAATACCCACTTAAAGAGGGCTTGGATATGAAAAGACCAAAAAGGTCAAAAATCTAAGGCTAATACCCATTGAAATGGGGCTAGTCGAGTGAGGATAAATATGTCCCAAAATTAAAGGCTGATACTCTCTCCAACAAGCCATATCAATCATGCCAAGGGAAAAAGCTTTTACCCGTAAAATTTAAGCCTAATACCCACTAAAAAGGACTAGGATATGACAAGACCAAAAAGGTCAGAAAACCAAGCCTGATACCCATTGAAATGGGGGTAGTCGAGCCAGGATAAATATGTCCAAAAATTAATGGCTAATACCCCCTCCAACAAACAATTTAAATTTTGCCCAAGGAAAAAGCTTTTTCAGCATAAAATTTAAGCTTAATACCCACTAATAAGGGCTTGCATATGACAAGACGAAATAGGTCAGAAATCTAAGGCTAATACCCATTGAAATGGTGATATGATAGACCAAAAAGTTCAGAAATCTAAGGCTAATACCCATTGAAATCGCCATAGTCGAGTGAGGCTAAATATCTCCCAAAATTAAAGGCTAATACCCCTCCAACAAACAATTTCAATCTTGCCCAACGGAAAAGCTTTTTAAGCATAAAATTTAAGCCTAATACCCACTAAGAAGGGCTTGGATATGACAAGACGATAAAGGTCAAGAATCCAAGTCTAATTCCCATTGAAATGGGGTTAGTCGGGTGAGGATCAATGTGTCATAAAACTCAAGGCTAACACCACCTCAAAAAATCCAGTTCAATCATGCCCGAGGGAAAAGGCTTTTAACCATAAAATTTAAGCCTAATACCCACTAAAAAGACCAAAAAGGTCTGAAATCTAAAGCTAATAGCCATTGAAATAGGGCTAGTCGAGTAAGGATAAATATGTCCCAAAATTAATGGTTAATACCCCCCTCTAACAAACAATTCCAATCATGCCCAAGGGAAAAGCTTTTTAAGCATAAAATTTAAGCCTAATACCCCCATCAACAATCCATTTCAGTCATGCTAGAAGGAAAAAGCTTTTACCCATAAAATTTAAGCCTAATATCTACTAAAAAGGGCTTGGATATGACACAAAGGTTAGAAATCTAAGTCTAATACCCAATGAAATTGGGCTAGTCGAGTGAGGATCAATACGTCCCAAAATTCAAGGCTAATACCACCTCAAAAAAGCCAGTTCAATCATGCCCGTGGGAAAAGGCTTTTTCCCTTAAAATTTAAGCCTAATACCCACTAAAAAAGGCTTGGATTTGATAGACCAAAAAGTTCAGAAATTTAAGGCTATTACCCATTGAAATGGGGATAGTCGAGTGAGGATAAATATCTTCCAAAATTAAAGGCTAACACCCCCTCCAACAAACAATTTCAATCTTGCCCAAGGGAAAAGCTTTTTAAGCATAAAATATAAGCTTAATACCCACTAAGAAGGGCTTGGATATGACAAGACCAAAAGGTCAGGAATCCAAGTCTAATACCCATTGAAATGGGGCTAGTCGGGTGCGGATCAATGTGTCGTAAAATTCGAGGCTAATACTACCTCAAAAAGGCAGTTCAATCATGCTTGACGGAAAAGGTTGTTACCCATAAATTTAAGCCTAATACCCACTTAAAGAGGGCTTGGATATGAGAAGACCAAAAATGTCAGAAATTTAATGCTAATACCCATTGAAATGGGGCTAGTCGAGTCATCATAAATATGTCCCAAATTAAAGGCTATTACTCCCTCCAAGAAGTCATTTCAGTCATGCCCGAGGGAAAAGGCTTTTACCCATAAAATTTAAGTCTAATACCCACTAAAAAGGGTTGGATATGACAAGACCAAAAAGGTAAGAAATCTAAGGCTAATACCCATTGAAATGGGGCTAGTCGAGTCAAGATAAATATTTCCAAAAATTAATGGCTAATACCCCCTCCAACAATACATCTCAATCATGCCCGAGGGAAAAGGCTTTTACCCATAAATTTAACCCTAATACCCACTAGAAAAGGCTTCGATATGATAGACCAAAAAGGTCTGAAATCTAAGGAAATACCCATTGAAATGGGGCTAGTCGAGTCAGGAAAAATATATCCCAAAATTAAAGGCTGATACTCCCTCCAACAAACCAGTTAAATCATGCCTGACGGAAAAGGTTGTTACCCATAAATTTAAGCCTAATACCCACTTAAAGAGGGCTTGGATATGAGAAGACCAAAAATGTCAGAAATTTAATGCTAATACCCATTGAAATGGGGCTAGTCGAGTCAGCATAAATATGTCCCAAATTAAAGGCTATTACTCCCTCCAACAAGTCATTTCAGTCATGCCCGAGGGAAAAAGCTTTTACCCATAAAATTTAAGTCTAATACCCACTAAACAGGGTTGGATATGACAAGACCAAAAGGGTAAGAAATCTAAGGCTAATACCCATTGAAATGGGGCTAGTCGGGTGCGGATCAATGTGTCGCAAAATTCGAGGCTAATACTACCTCAAAAAGGCAGTTTAATCATGCTTGACGGAAAAGGTTGTTACCCATAAATTTAAGCCTAATACCCACTAAAAAGGGCTTGGATATGACAAGACCAAAAGGGTAAGAAATCTAAGGCTAATACCCATTGAAATGGGGCTAGTCGAGTCAAGATAAATATGTCCCGAAATTAATGGCTAATACCCCCTCCAACAATACATCTCAATCATGCCCGAGGGAGAAGGCTTTTACCCATAAATTTAACCCTAAAACCCACTAGAAAAGGCTTCGATATGATAGACCAAAAAGGTCAGAAATCTAAGGAAATACCCATTGAAATGGGGCTAGTCGAGTCAGGAAAAATATATCCCAAAATTAAAGGCTGATACTCCCTCCAACAAGCCGGTTCAATCATGCCTGACTGGAAAAGGTTGTTACCCATAAATTGAAGCCTAATAGCCACTAAAATGGGCTTGGATATGAACAAGACCAAAAAGGTCAGAAATGCAACGCTAATACCCATTGAAATGGGGTTATTCGAGTCATGATCAATGTGTCGCAAAATCCAAGGCTAATACCACCTCAAAAAAGTCAGTTCAATCATGCCCTATAGAAATGGCTTTTACCCATAAAATTTATGCCTAATACCCATTAAAAAGGCTTAGATATGAGAACACTAAAAACATCAGAAATCTAAAACTTATACCCATTCAAATGAGGCTAATCGTGTGAGGATCAATAGGTCGCAAAAGTCACGGCTAATACTACCTCAAAAGGCGGTTCAATCATGCTTGACTGGAAAAGGTTGTTACCCATAAATTTAAGCCTAATACCCACTAAAAGGGCTTGGATATGACAAGACCAAAAGGGTAAGAAATCTAAAGCTAATACCCATTGAAATGGGGCTAGTCGAGTCAAGATAAATATGTCCCGAAATTAATGGCTAATACACCCTCTAACAATACATCTCAATCATGCCCGAGGGAAAAGGCTTTTACCCATAAATTTAACCCTAAAACCCACTAGAAAAGGCTTCGATATGATAGACCAAAAAGGTCTGAAATCTAAGGAAATACCCATTGAAATGGGGCTAGTCGAGTCAGGAAAAATATATCCCAAAATTAAAGGCTGATACTCCCTCCAACAAACCAGTTAAATCATGCCTGACGGAAAAGGTTGTTACCCATAAATTTAAGCCTAATACCCACTTAAAGAGGGCTTGGATATGAGAAGACCAAAAATGTCAGAAATTTAATGCTAATACCCATTGAAATGGGGCTAGTCGAGTCAGCAAAAATATATCCCAAATTAAAGGCTATTACTCCCTCCAACAAGTCATTTCAGTCATACCGAGGAAAAGGCTTTTACGCATGAAATTTAAGCCTAATACCCACTAAAAAGGCTTGGATATGACAAGATCAAAAAAGTCAAAAATCCAAGTCTAATACCCATTGAAATGGGGCTAGTCGAGCCAGGATCAATGTGTCGCAAAATTCAACACTAATACCACCTCAAAAGGCGGTTCAATCATTCTTGACTGGAAAAGGTTGTTACCCATAAATTTAAGCCTAATACCCACTTAAAGAGGGCTTGGATATGAGAAGACCAAAAATGTCAGAAATTTAATGCTAATACCCATTGAAATGGGGCTAGTCGAGTCAGCATAAATATGTCCCAAATTAAAGGCTATTACTCCCTCCAAGAAGTCATT
This sequence comes from Salix exigua, assembly GCA_032356905.1. Taxonomy (NCBI): domain Eukaryota; kingdom Viridiplantae; phylum Streptophyta; class Magnoliopsida; order Malpighiales; family Salicaceae; genus Salix; species Salix exigua. The sequence goes on from JAVHLS010000087.1 coordinate 29,949, forward strand.
TCAGTGATGCCCGAGGGAAAAGGCTTTTACCCATAAAATTTAAGCCTAATAACAACTAAAAAGGACTTGGATATGAAAACATAAAGAAGGTGAGAAATCAAAGGCTAATACCCATTGAAATGAAGCTAGTCGAGTTAGGATAAATGTCCTAAAATTCAAGGATAATACCCCCTCCAACAAGCCATTTCAATCATGCCCGAGGGAAAAGGCTTTTACGCATAAAATTTAAGCCTAATACCCACTAAAAAGGGCTTGAAAATGACAAAACCAAAAACGTCAGAAATCATAGGCTAACACCTATTGAAATGGGGCTAGTCGAGTCAGGATTAATATGTCCCAAATTAAAGGCTATTAGTCCCTCCAACAAGTCATTTCAGTCATGCCCTAGGGAAAGGGGTTTTACCTATTAAATTTAAGTGTAATACCAACTAAAAAGGGTTGGATATGACAAGACCAAAATGGTAAGAAATCTAAGGAAATACCCATTGAAATGGGGCTAGTGGAGTGCTGGATCAATGTGTCGCAAAATTGAGGCTAATACTACCTCAAAAGGCGGTTCAATCATGCTTGACTGGAAAAGGTTGTTACCCATAAATTTAAGCCTAATACCCACTTAAAGAGGGCTTGGATATGAGAAGACCAAAAATGTCAGAAATTTAATGCTAATACCCATTGAAATGGGGCTAGTCGAGTCATCATAAATATGTCCCAAATTAAAGGCTATTACTCCCTCCAAGAAGTCATTTCGATCATGCCGAGGAAAAGGCTTTTACCCTTAAAATTTAAGCATAATAGCCACTAAAAGGGGCTTGGATATGACAAGACCAAAAACATCAGAAATCAAAGTCTAATACCCATTGAAATGGGGCTAGTCGAGTGAGGATAAATATGTCCCAAAATAAAAGGCTAATACCACCTCCAACAATACATCTCAATCATGCCCGAGGGAAAAGGCTTTTACCCATAAATTTAACCCTAATACCCACTAGAAAAGGCTTCGATATGATAGACCAAAAAGGTCAGAAATCTAAGGAAATACCCATTGAAATGGGGCTAGTCGAGTCGGGAAAAATATATCCCAAAATTAAAGGTCGATACTCCCTCCAACAAGCCGGTTCAATCATGCACTGACGGAAAAGGTTGTTACCCATAAATTTAAACCTAATACCCACTTAAAGAGGGCTTGGATATGAGAAGACCAAAAATGTCAGAAATTTAATGCTAATACCCATTGAAATGGGGCTAGTCGAGTCAGCATAAATATGTCCCAAATTAAAGGCTATTACTCCCTCCAACAAGTCATTTCAGTCATGCCCGAGGGAAAAGGCTTTTACCCATAAAATTTAAGTCTAATACCCACTAAAAAGGGTTGGATATGACAAGACCAAAAGGGTAAGAAATCTAAGGCTAATACCCATTGAAATGGGGCTAGTCGGGTGCGGATCAATGTGTCGCAAAATTCGAGGCTAATACTACCTCAAAAAGGCAGTTTAATCATGCTTGACGGAAAAGGTTGTTACCCATAAATTTAAGCCTAATACCCACTAAAAAGGGCTTGGATATGACAAGACCAAAAGGGTAAGAAATCTAAGGCTAATACCCATTGAAATGGGGCTAGTCGAGTCAAGATAAATATGTCCCGAAATTAATGGCTAATACCCCCTCCAACAATACATCTCAATCATGCCCGAGGGAGAAGGCTTTTACCCATAAATTTAACCCTAAAACCCACTAGAAAAGGCTTCGATATGATAGACCAAAAAGGTCAGAAATCTAAGGAAATACCCATTGAAATGGGGCTAGTCGAGTCAGGAAAAATATATCCCAAAATTAAAGGCTGATACTCCCTCCAACAAACCAGTTAAATCATGCCTGACGGAAAAGGTTGTTACCCATAAATTTAAGCCTAATACCCACTTAAAGAGGGCTTGGATATGAGAAGACCAAAAATGTCAGAAATTTAATGCTAATACCCATTGAAATGGGGCTAGTCGAGTCAGCATAAATATGTCCCAAATTAAAGGCTATTACTCCCTCCAACAAGTCATTTCAGTCATGCCCGAGGGAAAAGGGTTTTACCCATAAAATTTAAGTCTAATACCCACTAAAAAGGGTTGGATATGACAAGACCAAAAGGGTAAGAAATCTAAGGCTAATACCCATTGAAATGGGGCTAGTCGGGTGCGGATCAATGTGTCGCAAAATTCGAGGCTAATACTACCTCAAAAAGGCAGTTCAATCATTCTTGACGGAAAAGGTTGTTACCCATAAATTTAAGCCTAATACCCACTTAAAGAGGGCTTGGATATGAGAAGACCAAAAATGTCAGAAATTTAATGCTAATACCCATTGAAATGGGGCTAGTCGAGTCAGCATAAATATGTCCCAAATTAAAGGCTATTACTCCCTCCAAGAAGTCATTTCAGTGATGCCCGAGGAAAAAGGCTTTTACCCATAAAATTTAAGTCTAATACCCACTAAAAAGGGTTGGATATGACAAGACTAAAAAGGTAAGAAATCTAAGGCTAATACCCATTGAAATTGGGCTAGTCGAGTCAGGAAAAATATATCCCAAAATTAAAGGCTGATACTCCCTCCAACAAGCCATTTCAATCATGCCAGAGGGAAAAGGCTTTTACCCATAAATTTAACCCTAATACCCACTTAAAGAGGGCTTGGATATGAGAAGACCAAAAATGTCAGAAATTTAATGCTAATACCCATTGAAATGGGGCTAGTCGAGTCAGCATAAATATGTCCCAAATTAAAGGCTATTAGTCCCTCCAACAAGTCATTTCAGTCATGCCCGAGGGAAAAGGGTTTTTCCCATAAAATTTAAGTCTAATACCCACTAAAAAGGGTTGGATATGACAAGACCAAAAGGGTAAGAAATCTAAGGCTAATACCCATTGAAATGGGGCTAGTGGGGTGCGGATCAATGTGTCGCAAAATTCGAGGCTAATACTACCTCAAAAAGGCAGTTCAATCATGCTTTACGGAAAAGGTTGTTACCCATAAATTTAAGCCTAATACCCACTTAAAGAGGGCTTGGATATGAGAAGACCAAAAATGTCAGAAATTTAATGCTAATACCCATTGAAATGGGGCTAGTCGAGTCAGCATAAATATGTCCCAAATTAAAGGCTATTACTCCCTCCAAGAAATCATTTCAGTCATGCCGAGGGAAAAGGCTTTTACCCATAAAATTTAAGTCTAATACCCACTAAAAGGGTTGGATATGACAAGACCAAAAAGGTAAGAAATCTAAGGCTAATACCCATTGAAATGGGGCTAGTCGAGTCAAGATAAATATGTCCCAAAATTAATGGCTAATACCCCCTCCAACAATACATCTCAATCATGCCCGAGGGAAAAGGTTTTTACCCATAAATTTAACCCTAATACCCACTAGAAAAGGCTTTGATATGATAGACCAAAAAGGTCAGAAATCTAAGGAAATACCCATTGAAATGGGGCTAGTCGAGTCAGGAAAAATATATCCCAAAATTAAAGGCTGATACTCCCTCCAACAAGCCAGTTCAATCATGCCTGACGGAAAAGGTTGTTACCCATAAATTTAAGCCTAATACCCACTTAAAGAGGGCTTGGATATGAGAAGACCAAAAATGTCAGAAATTTAATGTTAATACCCATTGAAATGGGGCTAGTCGAGTCAGCATAAATATGTCCCAAATTAAAGGCTATTACTCCCTCCAAGAAGTCATTTCGATCATGCTGAGGAAAAGGCTTTTACCCATAAAATTTAATCCTAATACCCACTAAAAAGGACTTCGATATGACAAAACCAAAAACGTCAGAAATCTAAAGCGAATACCCATTGAAATGGGGCTAGTCGAGTCAAGATAAATATGTCCCAAAATTAATGGCTAATACCCCCTCCAACAATACATCTCAATCATGCCCGAGGGAAAAGGTTTTTACCCATAAATTTAACCCTAATACCCACTAGAAAAGGCTTTGATATGATAGACCAAAAAGGTCAGAAATCTAAGGAAATACCCATTGAAATGGGGCTAGTCGAGTCAGGAAAAATATATCCCAAAATTAAAGGCTGATACTCCCTCCAACAAGCCAGTTCAATCATGCCTGACGGAAAAGGTTGTTACCCATAAATTTAAGCCTAATACCCACTTAAAGAGGGCTTGGATATGAGAAGACCAAAAATGTCAGAAATTTAATGTTAATACCCATTGAAATGGGGCTAGTCGAGTCAGCATAAATATGTCCCAAATTAAAGGCTATTACTCCCTCCAAGAAGTCATTTCAGTCATGTCGAGGGAAAAGGCTTTTACCCATAAAATTTAAGTCTAATACCTGCTTGACCGCTATTTATGATCGGCTTGTTTTAACTCACAAGTGCATGAGTGTGCGATGTAGCAATTAACTCGGTAAGATCGAGGTCATATCCACAGAGAGCTAGATTTATAAATTAAGCTAGGTAACAACAAAAATATTTTAGGAGAATGATGAATGAATTTGTTTTCTAAGATAAAAGAGAGTAATTAGATTTAAATGATAAGAAAAGGTAAGTCTTGGTTCCAAATCAATTTTGATGGTGATGTATTGGTGAATCCTTCAACATATATAAGATAACTCAACCTAATATCAACGATGGTGATATTAGGTCGGAAGATATTACAATGAAGATCTAAAACATGAAGATGATTATTGCTTAAGAATAAACGAGTGTTTTCATATTAAGTAAGACATTGAATCAAGCAATCTCTATACCAAAACTAAGTTTTGTTCATAAAAATTCAAGATTATAACATTACTTAGATGATTTCTAAAATTTCTTTGCAATAACAAAACATTCATGAAGAAAAAGTGAAGATAGACATTAAGATTCATTCATATCTTAAAGAACTCACCTCAATCACCATCATCCTTGATTTGGATCCAAGAAAGAGATTAGCCAACCATAATTATATATAAAAACACTTTAATAAACATGAAATAACCTGAATCAAATTGGAATAATAAGTTTTACAACTAAAATAAAACTGAAATCTAAAACAAGAAGAACAAAACACAATCTCGGAAAATATTGCAAGACAGATTTGAAGCTAACTTGGACTGCAATTTAACCCTATTTCTGAGCGTTTTTCGGAGAAGGATATTAGACACATATTTATAGCCCTTTCTGTTAGCTTTCCAGAACATTAAAAACCATATAATTTGGATCTCTGAGTCAAAAGATATGACCGACACGCCGAAAGGTGTTCTGGAAAACTCATTATGTTGGCAACTTGGAGCATATTCTTGTGCCTGATTTGATGCCAACTTTGTACTGCACTTTACCCCACTTTAGAAGCGTTTTCTGGAGACAGCTATTAGACACATAGTTGTAGGCCTTTCTGTTAGCTTTCCAGAACATCAACAACCATACAATTTGGATCTCGGAGTCAAAAGTTATGACTGAAACTCCGAAAGGTGTTCTGAAAAACTTATTATTTCGGCAACTTGTCGAAGATTTTGTGTCCGATTTTCTTCCTCATTTTTAGCTGAATCTTTCTTCTTTTGACCCAAGATAAAGTAACAATCTTTCCTCTAGCTTTCCATAGATTTCTCCTCCAATTCTTTCTTCCAAATTTCGACATTTAAATTTCCTGAAATAATTCATTTAAGCTCAAAAAACTTGTAGAAACATTAAGAGAAATTTACTAAAAAGCACATCAATTATTATAAAATCCCAAATAAAACTAATAAATACATATGTAAAATAAGAGATTTAACAATACTTTTGATGCACAATCACACCCCCCAACTTAGATTTTGCTAGTCCTCAAGCAAAACAAAACATAAAACCGTTGAAATAAAAATAATAATAACCATAATTAGATTCGACTCATTACACTTAAAGGACCTATTATGCAAACATTGGTATCTTCAACTTGGTGTGTACACAATAGCTGAATAAAGAAAAATAAACATACTCACATTCTCTAAATCAAATATCCATACAAAATTCCAAATTCAATCGTATTTATCATGCAACCAACATAATTAATTCATGCGAAAACTCGACTTGTAATCTTCCTTCTTTCCACTACAAACAAGGTAGCAAACTAGAGAAATAACTATCTATATATATTTTTCTTTTTTTCTTTTTTTCTTTTGTGTGAACTTTATTTGTTCTTTTTCTTTAAGTGGTCACTTCCCTTTGACGCGAATACAAACATTTGTGATGAATGCACCGGTTACTCACAAAGTCACACACTTAAAGTGCTTTGCATACTCATATTTCAAGCTGCCGTTTGACGTAAAGATTAACATTTGTGATGAATACCCCTAGTTACTGAGCAACTCAAAACATTGGAGTAGGTTGAACTTTGCACACATCTATTTATTTAATTATTACTCTATTTACTTAAACCTTGTTTAGGACTAGATTAAAAGGGATGATCACAAGTAAAGCATCACACTCATCTTTTATGCATAATCACACAACTCACACAATTTTTTAAGGAAAGATGTACTTCAATAATCTTAAAGAAAAACAAAATATGTTATATCTTGCTTTATAAGATATTATCTATCCCAAATTAAAGCATGCAATGTTCAACACAATAATGAATCCAAAAATGTAATGCTGATCCTAATTAAGTCTCACTCACATACAAATGCATTTTTTTTCTTTCAAACAAGCATGGCCATCTCAAACATTCAACACAATCAAATATCCAAAATTAAGTTTTAAATTATCCTTAATTAAAAAAATAAGAATAAAGATTAGAAAACTATTACTCCCTTTTTTTTTCAAGGATGAATGTCTGATTGAATTGGACATGAGTCGACTTCTTGCTTGAGCTTTTTTTCTTCTTCTTTTTTAACTCGCATATCACAACTAAAAGAAAATATCAAACCAATTTTTTTTTTTTTTTAAACAAAACCTCATACCCCCCAACTTAAAATAATGCATTGTCCCTAATGCATGAACAAGTAAACAAGAGTTGGAAGAATAAGAGAGAGAGAAAAAAACAAAAAAATAAAAATAAATAAAAACACATTAATTCTGATACTGCAATGGCATTGGATCATCAAGATCCAATGTCTCAACTTCAACCACAAAGTTTTCAAGATAAGGTTTCAATCGATGACCATTTACTGTGAAAACATTTCCATTCTTATGATTTTCTACCTCAACAGCACCATGCTCAGAGATGGATTTAATCACAAATGGACCAATCCATTTTGTTCTCAACTTCCCAGGAAAAAGATGTAATCATGAATTATACAAGAGAACCTTTTGACCAGCATGAAAGGATTTTCTAAGAATATGTTTATCATGCAAAATTTTCATCTTATGTTTTGAAATTTTTGCATTTTCGAATGCATCATTTCTCAACTCCTCTAATTCATCCAATTGAAGTTTTCTATTTTTCCAATCTCATTTTCATGGTCCTGGAATTGCCGAATGGCCCAATATTCACGGTGCTCAATCTCAACAGGGAGATGACAAGGCTTTCCATAAACGAGCCTATAAGGGGACATTCCTAAAGAGGTCTTGTAAGCGATGCGATATGCCCACAAAGCATCGACTAGTCGTAAGGACCAATCTTTACGGTTTGGGTTGACTGTTTTCTCTAAAATGTTCTTGATTTCCTATTTGCCAACTCAGCTTGGCCATTAGTCCATGGGTGATAAGAGTGCTCGACCTTGTGAATCACACCATATTTTCTCATCAAAATCCCAACAGGCTTGTTACAAAAATGTTTTCCCCATCACTAATCATAGCCACTGGGCATGCCAAAACGAGAGAAAATATGTTCTTTCAAGAATTTGACCACAACTCGATGGTCATTGGTTCGAGATGCAATGGCCTCCACCCATTTAGACACATAATCAACAACGAACCAGGATGAATTGGTAACCAAATGAACTTGGAAAAGGTCCCATGAAATCAATCCCCAACAATCAAATATTTCCAAAACAAGAATGGGATTAAGGGCATCATGTTACGCCGAGTGAGATTACCTAGGCGTTGGCATCGATCACATGCAACACAGAACGCATTGACATCTTTAAACATGGTGGGCCAATAAAAATCACACTCCAAGATCTTGGACGTGGTTTTCTTGAAAGAGAAATGCCCACCACAGGCCAATGCATGACAAAAATTAATGACACTTGGAATTTCATGATCAGGGATGCACCGCCTAACAATTTGGTCAGGGCAGTATTTAAATAGGTAGGGGTCATCCCAAAAAAAGGTACACACGTTGTGCAAGAATTTATGTTTGTCAAGTTTAGACCAATGAGAAGGAATCTGACTTGTGGCTAGGTAATTTGCTATGTCAGCATACCATGGAGAGCCAATGTTGGAGACATTACCTGCAAAAAATAAATTTTCATCAACAAAGAGTTCATTTATTGGAGATTCATCTACTATGTTCTCATAGCTTGAAAGACGGGATAAATGATCAGCCACTACATTCTCTACTCCCTTTTTATCTCGAATTTCAAGGTTAAACTCTTGGAGTAGGAGGATCCATCGCATCAAACGTGGCTTGGAATCTTGTTTTGTGAGCAAGTATTTCAATGTTGCATGATCAGTGAAAACAATAACAAGAGATCCAACCAAATAAGACCGAAACTTGTCTAAAGCAAATACCACAGCTAAGAGTTCTTTTTCAGTTGTAGTGTAATTCAATTGAGCATCATTCAAAGTCTTGCTAGCATAATAAATTACATGAGGTTTCTTATCTTTTCTTTGCCCTAAAACAGCACCTATTGCAAAATCACTAGCATCACACATCAATTCAAATGGTAAAGACCAATCAGGAGCTTGCATGATTGGTGTAGTGGTCAACAACCCTTTAAGCTTTTCAAAAGCTTCTTGACATTTTGATGTCCAATCAAATTGGGCATCTTGTGACAACAAGTTACACAATGGTTTGGCAATGGTACTGAATGAATGAATGAATCTTCGGTAAAAACCAGCATGTCCTAAAAAGGATCTCACATCTTTCACAGTCCTGGGGGTAGGTAATTTTTGAATGACTTCAACTTTTGACTTATCTACCTCTATCCCTTTTGAAGAGACAATGTGACCTAAGACAATGCCATGTGTCACCATAAAATGACATTTCTCCCAATTAAGTACAAGATTGCTCTCCTCACACCTTTCAAGAACTTTTTCTAAATGCATTAGACACAACTCATAAGAATCCCCATAAACTGAAAAATCATCCATGAAAACATGAAGATAAAAGAGAGCAATTAGATTTAAATGATAAGAAAAGGTAAGTCTTGGTTCCAAATCAATTTTGATGGTGATGTATTGGTGAATCCTTCAACATATATAAGATAACTCAACCTAATATCAACGATGGTGATATTAGGTCGGAAGATATTACAATGAAGATCTAAAACATGAAGATGATTATTGCTTAAGAATAAACGAGTGTTTTCATATTAAGTAAGACATTGAATCAAGCAATCTCTATACCAAAACTAAGTTTTGTTCATAAAAATTCAAGATTATAACATTACTTAGATGATTTCTAAAATTTCTTTGCAATAACAAAACATTCATGAAGAAAAAGTGAAGATAGACATTAAGATTCATTCATATCTTAAAGAACTCACCTCAATCACCATCATCCTTGATTTGGATCCAAGAAAGAGATTAGCCAACCATAATTATATATAAAAACACTTTAATAAACATGAAATAACCTGAATCAAATTGGAATAATAAGTTTTACAACTAAAATAAAACTGAAATCTAAAACAAGAAGAACAAAACACAATCTCGAAAAATATTGCAAGACAGATTTGAAGCTAACTTGGACTGCAATTTAACCCTATTTCTGAGCGTCTTTTGGAGAAGGCTATTAGACATATATTTATAGCCCTTTCTGTTAGCTTTCCAGAACATTAAAAACCATATAATTGGGATCTCTGAGTCAAAAGATATGACCGACACGCCGAAAGGTGTTCTGAAAAACTCATTATGTTGGCAACTTGGAGCATATTCTTGTGCCTGATTTGATGCCAACATTGTACTGCACTTTACCCCACTTTAGAAGCGTTTTCTGGAGACAGCTATTAGACACATAGTTGTAGGCCTTTCTGTTAGCTTTCCAGAACATCAACAACCATACAATTTGGATCTCGGAGTCAAAAGTTATGACTGAAACTCCGAAAGGTGTTCTGAAAAACTTATTATTTCGGCAACTTGTAGAAGATTTTTGTGTCCGATTTTCTTCCTCATTTTTAGCTGAATCTTTCTTCTTTTTGACCCAAGATAAAGTAACAATCTTTCCTCTAGCTTTCCATAGATTTCTCCTCCAATTCTTTCTTCCAAATTTCGACATTTAAATTTCCTGAAATAATTCATTTAAGCTCAAAAAAACTTGTCGAAACATTAAGAGAAATTTACTAAAAAGCACATCAATTATTATAAAATCCCAAATAAAACTAATAAATACATATGTAAAATAAGAGATTTAACAATACTTTTGATGCACAATCAATACCCACTAAAAAGGGTTGGATATGACAAGACCAAAAAGGTAAGAAATCTAAGGCTAATACCCATTGAAATGGGGCTAGTCGAGTCAAGATAAATATGTCCCAAAATTAATGGCTAATACCCCCTCCAACAATACATCTCAATCATGCCCGAGGGAAAAGGTTTTTACCCATAAATTTAACCCTAATACCCACTAGAAAAGGCTTCGATATGATAGACCAAAAAGGTCAGAAATCTAAGGAAATACCCATTGAAATGGGGCTAGTCGAGTCAGGAAAAATATATCCCAAAATTAAAGGCTGATACTCCCTCCAACAAGCCAGTTCAATCATGCCTGACGGAAAAGGTTGTTACCCATAAATTTAAGCCTAATACCCACTTAAAGAGGGCTTGGATATGAGAAGACCAAAAATGTCAGAAATTTAATGCTAATACCCATTGAAATGGGGCTAGTCGAGTCAGCATAAATATGTCCCAAATTAAAGGCTATTACTCCCTCCAACAAGTCATTTCAGTCATGCCCGAGGGAAAAGGGTTTTACCCATAAAATTTAAGTCTAATACCCACTAAAAAGGGTTGGATATGACAAGACCAAAAGGGTAAGAAATCTAAGGCTAATACCCATTGAAATGGGGCTAGTGGGGTGCGGATCAATGTGTCGCAAAATTCGAGGCTAATACTACCTCAAAAGGCGATTCAATCATGCTTGACTGGAAAAGGTTGTTACCCATAAATTTAAGCCTAATACCCACTTAAAGAGGGCTTGGATATGAGAAGACCAAAAATGTCAGAAATTTAATGCTAATACCCATTGAAATGGGGCTAGTCGAGTCAGCATAAATATGTCCCAAATTAAAGGCTATTACTCCCTCCAACAAGTCATTTCAGTCATGCCCGAGGGAAAAGGCTTTTACCCATAAAATTTAAGTCTAATACCCACTAAAAAGGGTTGGATATGACAAGACCAAAAAGGTAAGAAATCTAAGGCTAATACCCATTGAAATGGGGCTAGTCGAGTCAAGATAAATATGTCCCAAAATTAATGGCTAATACCCCCTCCAACAATACATCTCAATCATGCCCGAGGGAAAAGGTTTTTACCCATAAGTTTAACCCTAATACCCACTAGAAAAGGCTTCGATATGATAGACCAAAAAGGTCAGAAATCTAAGGAAATACCCATTGAAATGGGGCTAGTCGAGTCAAGAAAAATATCTCCCAAAAATAAAGGTCGATACTCCCTCCAACAAGCCGGTTCAATCATGCCTGACTGGAAAAGGTTGTTACCCATAAATTTAAGCCTAATACCCACTTAAAGAGGGATTGGATATGAGAAGACCAAAAATGTCGAAATTTAATGCTAATACCCATTGAAATGGGGCTAGTCGAGTCAACATAAATATGTCCCAAATTAAAGGCTATTACTCCCTCCAACAAGTAATTTTAGTCATGCCCGAGGAAAAGGCTTTTACCCATAATATTTAAGTCTAATACCCACTAATAAGGGTTGGATATGACAAGACCAAAAGGGCTAGAAATCTAAGGCTAATACCCATTGAAATGGGGCTAGTCGAGTCAAGATAAATATTTCCAAAAATTAATGGCTAATACCCCCTCCAACAATACATCTCAATCATGCCCGAGGGAAAAGGCTTTTACCCATAAATTTAACCCTAATACCCACTAGAAAAGGCTTCGATATGATCGACCAAAAGGTCGAAATCTAAGGAAATACCCATTGAAATGGGGCTAGTCGAGTCAAGAAAAATATATCCCAAAATTAAAGGCTGATACTCCTCCAAAAATCCAGTTCAATCATGCCGGAGGAAAAGGTTGTTACCCATAAATTTAAGCCTAATACCCACTTAAAGAGGGCTTGGATATGAGAAGACCAAAAATGTCAGAAATTTAATGCTAATACCCATTGAAATTGGGCTAGTCGAGTCAGGATAAATATGTCCCAAAATTTAATCCTAATACCCCCTCCAACAATCCATTCAGTCATGCCCGAGGAAAAAGGCTTTTAACCATAAAATTTAATCCTATTACCCACTAAAAAGGACTTCGATATGACAAAACCAAAAACGTCAGAAATCTAAAGCGAATACCCATTGAAAGGGGGCTAGTCGAGTTATGATTAATATGTCCCAAAATTCAACACTAATACCCCCTCCAACAAGCCATTTCAATCATGCCCGAGGGAAAAGGTTTTTACCCATAAATTTAACCCTAATACCCACTAGAAAAGGCTTCGATATGATAGACCAAAAAGGTCAGAAATCTAAGGAAATACCCATTGAAATGGGGCTAGTCGAGTCAGGAAAAATATATCCCAAAATTAAAGGTCGATACTCCCTCCAACAAGCCGGTTCAATCATGCTCGACTGAAAAGGTTGTTACCCATAAATTTAAGCCTAATACCCACTTAAAGAGGGCTTGGATATGAGAAGACCAAAAATGTCAGAAATTTAATGCTAATACCCATTGAAATGGGGCTAGTCGAGTCGACCTAAATATGTCCCAAATTAAAGGCTATTACTCCCTCCAACAAGTCATTTCAGTCATGCCCGAGGGAAAAGGGTTTTACCCATAAAATTTAAGTCTAATACCCACTAAAAAGGGTTGGATATGACAAGACCAAAAGGGTAAGAAATCTAAGGCTAATACCCATTGAAATGGGGCTAGTGGGGTGCGGATCAATGTGTCGCAAAATTCGAGGCTAATACTACCTCAAAAGGCGGTTCAATCATGCTTGACTGAAAAGATTGTTACCCATAAATTTAAGCCTAATACCCACTTAAAGAGGGCTTGGATATGAAAAGACCAAAAATGTCAGAAATTTAATGCTAATACCCATTGAAATGGGCTAGTCGAGTCGACATAAATATGTCCCAAATTAAAGGCTATTACTCCCTCCAACAAGTCATTTCAGTCATGCCCGAGGGAAAAGGGTTTTACCCATAAAATTTAAGTCTAATACCCACTAAAAAGGGTTGGATATGACAAGACCAAAAGGGTAAGAAATCTAAGGCTAATACCCATTGAAATGGGGCTAGTGGGGTCGTGGATCAATGTGTCGCAAAATTCGAGGCTAATACTACCTCAAAAAGGCAGTTCAATCATGCTTTACGGAAAAGGTTGTTACCCATAAATTTAAGCCTAATACCCACTTAAAGAGGGCTTGGATATGAGAAGACCAAAAATGTCAGAAATTTAATGCTAATACCCATTGAAATGGGGCTAGTCGAGTCAGCATAAATATGTCCCAAATTAAAGGCTATTACTCCCTCCAAGAAATCATTTCAGTCATGCCGAGGGAAAAGGCTTTTACCCATAAAATTTAAGTCTAATACCCACTAAAAGGGTTGGATATGACAAGACCAAAAAGGTAAGAAATCTAAGGCTAATACCCATTGAAATGGGGCTAGTCGAGTCAAGATAAATATGTCCCAAAATTAATGGCTAATACCCCCTCCAACAATACATCTCAATCATGCCCGAGGGAAAAGGTTTTTACCCATAAGTTTAACCCTAATACCCACTAGAAAAGGCTTCGATATGATAGACCAAAATGGTCAGAAATCTAAGGAAATACCCATTGACATGGGGCTAGTCGAGTCAGGAAAAATATCTCCCAAAATTAAAGGCTGATACTCCCTCCAACAAGCCCGTACAATCATGCTCGACTGGAAAAGGTTGTTACCCATAAATTTAAGCCTAATACCCACTTAAAGAGGGATTGGATATGAGAAGACCAAAAATGTCAGAAATTTAATGCTAATACCCATTGAAATGGGGCTAGTCGAGTCGAGCATAAATATGTCCCAAATTAAAGGCTATTACTCCCTCCAACAAGTAATTTTAGTCATGCCCGAGGAAAAGGCTTTTACCCATAAAATTTAAGTCTAATACCCACTAAAAGGGTTGGATATCACAAGACCAAAAGGTAAGAAATCTAAGGCTAATACCCATTGAAATGGGGCTAGTCGAGTCAAGATAAATATTTCCAAAAATTAATGGCTAATACCCCCTCCAACAATACATCTCAATCATGCCCGAGGGAAAAGGCTTTTACCCATAAATTTAACCCTAATACCCACTAGAAAAGGCTTGATATGATAGACCAAAAGGTCGGAAATCTAAGGAAATACCCATTGAAATGGGGCTAGTCGAGTCAAGAAAAATATATCCCAAAATTAAAGGTCGATACTCCTCCAAAAATCCGGTTCAATCATGCACTGACGGAAAAGGTTGTTACCCATAAATTTAAGCCTAATACCCACTTAAAGAGTGCTTGGATATGAGAAGACCAAAAATGTCGAAATTTAATGCTAATACCCATTGAAATGGGGCTAGTCGAGTCGAGCATAAATATGTCCCGAATTAAAGGCTATTACTCCATCCAACAAGTCATTTCAGTCATGCCGAGGAAAAAGGGTTTTATCCATAAAATTTAAGTCTAATACCCACTAAAAAGGGTTGGATATGACAAGACCAAAAAGGTAAGAAATCTAAGGCTAATACCCATTGAAATGGGGCTAGTCGAGTCAAGATAAATATGTCCCAAAATTAATGGCTAATACCCCCTCCAACAATACATCTCAATCATGCCCGAGGGAAAAGGTTTTTACCCATAAGTTTAACCCTAATACCCACTAGAAAAGGCTTCGATATGATAGACCAAAAAGGTCAGAAATCTAAGGAAATACCCATTGAAATGGGGCTAGTCGAGTCAGGAAAAATATATCCCAAAATTAAAGGCTGATACTCCATCCAACAAGCCAGTTCAATCATGCCTGACGGAAAAGGTTGTTACCCATAAATTTAAGCCTAATACCCACTTAAAGAGGGATTGGATATGAGAAGACCAAAAATGTCAGAAATTTAATGCTAATACCCATTGAAATGGGGCTAGTCGAGTCAGCATAAATATGTCCCAAATTAATGGCTATTACTCCCTCCAACAAGTCATTTCAGTCATGCCCGAGGGAAAAGGGTTTTACCCATAAAATTTAAGTCTAATACCCACTAAAAAGGGTTGGATATGACAAGACCAAAAGGGTAAGAAATCTAAGGCTAATACCCATTGAAATGGGGCTAGTCGAGTCAAGATAAATATTTCCAAAAATTAATGGCTAATACCCCCTCCAACAATACATCTCAATCATGCCCGAGGGAAAAGGCTTTTACCCATAAATTTAACCCTAATACCCACTAGAAAAGGCTTCGATATGATAGACCAAAAAGGTCAGAAATCTAAGGAAATACCCATTGAAATGGGGCTAGTCGAGTCAGGAAAAATATATCCCAAAATTAAAGGCTGTTACTCCTCCAAAAATCCGGTTCAATCATGCACGACGGAAAAGGTTGTTACCCATAAATTTAAGCCTAATACCCACTTAAAGAGTGCTTGGATATGAGAAGACCAAAAATGTCGAAATTTAATGCTAATACCCATTGAAATGGGGCTAGTCGAGTCGACATAAATATGTCCCGAATTAAAGGCTATTACTCCATCCAACAAGTCATTTCGAGTCATGCCGAGGAAAAGGGTTTTATCCATAAAATTTAAGTCTAATACCAACTAAAAAAGACTTTGATTTGACAAGACCAAAAAGGTCAGAAATCTAAGGCTAATACCCATTGAAATGGGGCTAGTCGAGTCAAGATAAATATGTCCCAAACTTAATGGCTAATACCCCCTCCAACAATACATCTCAATCATGCCCGAGGGAAAAGGTTTTTACCCATAAATTTAACCCTAATACCCACTAGAAAAGGCTTGGATATGATAGACCAAAAGGTCGAAATCTAAGGAAATACCCATTGAAATGGGGCTAGTCGAGTCGGGAAAAATATATCCCAAAATTAAAGGTCGATACTCCCTCCAACAAGCCGGTTCAATCATGCTCGACTGGAAAAGGTTGTTACCCATAAATTTAAGCCTAATACCCACTTAAAGAGGGATTGGATATGAGAAGACCAAAAATGTCAGAAATTTAATGCTAATACCCATTGAAATGGGGCTAGTCGAGTCGACATAAATATGTCCCAAATTAAAGGCTATTACTCCCTCCAACAAGTCATTTCAGGTCATGCCGAGGAAAAGGCTTTTACCCATAAAATTTAAGTCTAATACCCACTAAAAAGGGTTGGATATGACAAGACCAAAAAGGTAAGAAATCTAAGGCTAATACCCATTGAAATGGGGCTAGTCGAGTCAACATAAATATTTCCAAAAATTAATGGCTAATACCCCTCCAACAATACATCTCAATCATGCCCGAGGAAAAGGCTTTACGCATATATTTAACCCTAATACCCACTAGAAAAGGCTTGATATGATAGACCAAAAGGTCGAAATCTAAGGAAATACCCATTGAAATGGGGCTAGTCGAGTCAAGAAAAATATATCCCAAAATTAAATGTCGATACTCCTCCAAAAGCCAGTTAAATCATGCCTGACGGAAAAGGTTGTTACCCATAAATTTAAGCCTAATACCCACTTAAAGAGGGCTTGGATATGAGAAGACCAAAAATGTCAGAAATTTAATGCTAATACCCATTGAAATGGGGCTAGTCGAGTCAGCATAAATATGTCCCAAATTAAAGGCTATTACTCCCTCCAACAAGTCATTTCAGTCATGCCCGAGGGAAAAGGGTTTTACCCATAAAATTTAAGTCTAATACCCACTAAAAAGGGTTGGATATGACAAGACCAAAAGGGTAAGAAATCTAAGGCTAATACCCATTGAAATGGGGCTAGTGGGGTGCGGATCAATGTGTCGCAAAATTCGAGGCTAATACTACCTCAAAAAGGCAGTTCAATCATGCTTGACGGAAAAGGTTGTTACCCATAAATTTAAGCCTAATACCCACTTAAAGAGGGCTTGGATATGAGAAGACCAAAAATGTCAGAAATTTAATGCTAATACCCATTGAAATGGGGCTAGTCGAGTCAGCATAAATATGTCCCAAATTAAAGGCTATTACTCCCTCCAACAAGTCATTTCAGTCATGCCCGAGGGAAAAGGCTTTTACCCATAAAATTTAAGTCTAATACCCACTAAAAAGGGTTGGATATGACAAGACCAAAAAGGTAAGAAATCTAAGGCTAATACCCATTGAAATGGGGCTAGTCGAGTCAAGATAAATATGTCCCAAAATTAATGGCTAATACCCCCTCCAACAATACATCTCAATCATGCCCGAGGGAAAAGGTTTTTACCCATAAGTTTAACCCTAATACCCACTAGAAAAGGCTTCGATATGATAGACCAAAAAGGTCAGAAATCTAAGGAAATACCCATTGAAATGGGGCTAGTCGAGTCAGGAAAAATATATCCCAAAATTAAAGGCTGATACTCCATCCAACAAGCCAGTTCAATCATGCCTGACGGAAAAGGTTGTTACCCATAAATTTAAGCCTAATACCCACTTAAAGAGGGATTGGATATGAGAAGACCAAAAATGTCAGAAATTTAATGCTAATACCCATTGAAATGGGGCTAGTCGAGTCAGC
The DNA here is from genome assembly GCA_032356905.1 of Salix exigua. Lineage (NCBI taxonomy): Eukaryota > Viridiplantae > Streptophyta > Magnoliopsida > Malpighiales > Salicaceae > Salix > Salix exigua. The sequence continues at coordinate 47,972 of JAVHLS010000087.1, forward strand.
ATAAATATGTCCCAAATTAATGGCTATTACTCCCTCCAACAAGTCATTTCAGTCATGCCCGAGAGAAAAGGCTTTTACCCATAAAATTTAAGTCTAATACCCACTAAAAAGGGTTGGATATGACAAGACCAAAAGGTAAGAAATCTAAGGCTAATACCCATTGAAATGGGGCTAGTCGAGTAAAGATAAATATGTCCCAAAATTAATGGTTAATACCCTCTCCAACAATACATCTCAATCATGCCCAAGGGAAAAGGCTTTTACCCGTAAAATGTAAGCCCAATACCCAGTATAAGGGCTTGGATATGACCGGAACAAAAAGGTCACAAATTGGAGTCTAATACCCATTGAAATGGGGCTAGTCGAGTGAGGATCAAAGTGTTGCAAAATTCAAGGCTAATACAACCTCAAAGAAGCCAGTTCAATCATGCCGGAGGGAAAAAGGCTTTTACCGATAAAATTTAAGCCTACTACCCACTAAAAAAAGTTTGGATATGAGAGACCAAAAAGTTCAGAAATCCAAGGCTAATTCTCATTGAAATGAGGATAGTCGAGTGAGGATAAATATCTCCCAAAATTAAAGGCTAATACCCCCTCCAACAAATAATGTCAATCATGCCCTAGGGAAAATCCTATTACACATAAAATTTAAGCCTAATACCCACTAAAAAGGGCTTGGATATGACAAGACCAAAAAGGTCAGAAATCTAAAGCTAATATCCATTGAAATGGGGCTAGTCTAGTAAGCATAAATATGTCCCAAAATTAATGGTTAATACCCCCTCCAACAATACATCTCAGTCATGCCCGAGCGAAATGGCTTTTACCCATAAAATTTAAGCCTAATACCCACTAAAAAGACTTGGATATGATAGACCAAAAAGGTCAGAAATCGAAGGCGAATGTCCATTGAAATGGAGTTAGTCGAGTCACGATAAATATATCCCAAAATTAATTGTTAATAGCCCCTCAAACAATACATCTCAATCATGCCCGAGGGAAAAGGCTTTTACCCATAAATTTAAGCCTAATACCCACTAGAAAGGGCTTGGATATGACAAGACCAAAAAGATCAGAAATCAAAGTAAAATACTTATTGAAATGTGGCTAGTCGAGTGAGCATCAATTTGTCATAAAATTCAAGGCTAATACCACCTCAAAAAAACCAGTTCAATCATGCTCGAGCGAAAAGGCTTTTACCCGTAAAATTTAAGCCTAATACCCACTAAAAAGAACTGGTATATGACAACACCAAAAAGGTCAGAAAACCAAGTCTGATACCCATTGAAATGGGGGTAGTCGAGTGAGGATAAATGTGTCACAAAATTCAAGGCTAACACCACTTCAAAAAAACCAGTTCAATCATGCCCGAGGGAAAAGGCTTTTACCCGTAAAATTTAAGCCTAATACCCACTAAAAACGGCTTGGATATAATAAGACCAAGAAGGTCAACAATCCAAGTCTAATACCCATTGAAATATGGCTAAGCGGGTGAGGATCAATGTGTTGTCAATTCAAGGCTAATACCACCTCAAAAAAGCCACTTCAATGATGCCCGAGGGAAAAGGCTTTTACCCATAAAATTTAAGCTTAATACCCACTAAAAAGAGCTTGGATATGACAAGACCAAAAAGGACAGGAATCCAAGTCTAATACCCATTGAAATGGGGCAACTCGAGTGAGGCTTAATGTGTCCCAAAATCCAAGGCTAATACCACCTCAAAAAAACCATTTCAATCATGCCCGAGGGAAAATGTTTTTACCCATAAAATTTAAGCCTAATACCCACTAAAAAGGGCTTGGATATGACAAGACCAAAAAGGTAAGAAATCTAAGGCTAATACCCATTGAAATGGGGCTAGTCGAGTCAAGATAAATATGTCCCAAAATTAATGGCTAATACCCCCTACAACAATACATCTAAGTCATGCCCGAGGGAAAAGGCTTTTACCCATAAATTTAAACCTAATACCCACTTAAAGAGGGCTTAGATATGACAAGACCTAAAAGGACATAAATCTAAGGCTAATACCCCTTGAAATAGGGCTAGTCGAGTCAGGATTAATATGTCCCAAAATTAAAGGCTAATATTTCGTCCAACAAGCCATATAAATCATGCCCGAGAGAAAAGGCTTTTACCCGTAAAATTTAAGCCTTATACCCACTAAAAAGGGTTGGGATATGACAAGACCATAAAGGTTAGAAAACCAAGTCTGATACCCATAGAAATGGGGGTAGTCGAGTCAGGATCAATGTGTCGCAAAATTCAAGGCTAACATCACCTCAAAAAAACTAGTTCAATCATGCCTGATGGAAAAGGCTTTTAGCCATAAAATTTAAGCCTAATACCTACTAAAAAGGGCGTGGATATGATAGACTAAAAGGTTCATAAATATAAGGGTAATAACCATTGAAATGGGGTAGTAGAGTCAGGATAATTATGTCCCAAAATTAAAGGCTGATACTCCCTCCAAAAAGCCAGTTCAATCATGCCTGACGGAAAAGGTTGTTACCCATAAATTTAAGCCTAATACCCACTTAAAGAGGGCTTGGATATGAGAAGACCAAAAATGTCAGAAATTTAATGCTAATACCCATTGAAATGGGGCTAGTCGAGTCAGCATAAATATGTCCCAAATTAAAGGCTATTACTCCCTCCAACAAGTCATTTCAGTCATGCCCGAGGAAAAAGGGTTTTACCCATAAAATTTAAGTCTAATACCCACTAAAAAGGGTTGGATATGACAAGACCAAAAGGGCAAGAAATCTAAGGCTAATACCCATTGAAATGGGGCTAGTCGAGTCAAGATAAATATGTCCCAAACTTAATGGCTAATACCCCCTCTAACAATACATCTCAATCATGCCCGAGGGAAAAGGCTTTTACCCATAAATTTAACCCTAAAACCCACTAGAAAAGGCTTCGATATGATAGACCAAAAAGGTCTGAAATCTAAGGAAATACCCATTGAAATGGGGCTAGTCGAGTCAGGAAAAATATATCCCAAAATTAAAGGCTGATACTCCCTCCAACAAACCAGTTAAATCATGCCTGACGGAAAAGGTTGTTACCCATAAATTTAAGCCTAATACCCACTTAAAGAGGGCTTGGATATGAGAAGACCAAAAATGTCAGAAATTTAATGCTAATACCCATTGAAATGGGGCTAGTCGAGTCAGCATAAATATGTCCCAAATTAAAGGCTATTACTCCCTCCAACAAGTCATTTCAGTCATGCCCGAGGGAAAAGGGTTTTACCCATAAAATTTAAGTCTAATACCCACTAAAAAGGGTTGGATATGACAAGACCAAAAGGGTAAGAAATCTAAGGCTAATACCCATTGAAATGGGGCTAGTGGGGTGCGGATCAATGTGTCGCAAAATTCGAGGCTAATACTACCTCAAAAGGCGAGTTCAATCATGCGAAATCTAAGCCTAATACCTACTAAAAGAGCTTGTATATGATAGACCAAAAGGTCAGAAATCTAAGGCTAATACCCATTGAAATGGGGCTAGTCGAGTCAGGAAAAATATATCCCAAAATTAAAGGTCGATACTCCCTCCAACAAGCCGGTTCAATCATGCTCGACGGAAAAGGTTGTTACCCATAAATTTAAGCCTAATACCCACTTAAAGAGGGCTTGGATATGAGAAGACCAAAAATGTCAGAAATTTAATGCTAATACCCATTGAAATGGGGCTAGTCGAGTCAGCATAAATATGTCCCAAATTAAAGGCTATTACTCCCTCCAACAAGTCATTTCAGTCATGCCGAGGAAAAATGCTATTATCCATAAAATTTAAGTCTAATACCAACTAAAAAAGACTTTGATTTGACAAGACCAAAAAGGTCAGAAATCTAAAGCTAATACCCATTGAAATAGGGCTAGTCGAGTCATGATCAATATGTCTCAAAATCAAAGGCTAACCACCCCTCCAACAATACATCTCAATCATGCCCGAGGAAAAAGCTTTTACCCATAAATTTAACCCTAAAACCCACTAGAAAAGGCTTCGATATGATAGACCAAAAGGTCGAAATCTAAGGAAATACCCATTGAAATGGGGCTAGTCGAGTCAGGAAAAATATATCCCAAAATTAAAGGTCGATACTCCCTCCAACAAGCCGGTTCAATCATGCTCGACGGAAAAGGTTGTTACCCATAAATTTAAGCCTAATACCCACTTAAAGAGGGCTTGGATATGAGAAGACCAAAAATGTCGAAATTTAATGGTAATACCCATTGAAATGGGGCTAGTCGAGTCAGCATAAATATGTCCCAAATTAATGGCTATTACTCCCTCCAACAAGTCATTTCAGTCATGCCCGAGGGAAAAGGGTTTTACCCATAAAATTTAAGTCTAATACCCACTAAAAAGGGTTGGATATGACCAGACCAAAAAGGTAAGAAATCTAAGGCTAATACCCATTGAAATGGGCTAGTGGGGTGCGGATCAATGTGTCGCAAAATTCGAGGCTAATACTACCCCAAAATTAAAGGCTAATATTTCGTCCAACAAGCCATATAAATCATGCCCGAGAGAAAAGGCTTTTACCCGTAAAATTTAAGCCTTATACCCACTAAAAAGGGTTGGGATATGACAAGACCATAAAGGTTAGAAAACCAAGTCTGATACCAATATAAATGGGGTTATCGAGTGAGGATCAATGTGTCGCAAAATTCAAGGCTAACATCACCTCAAAAAACTAGTTCAATCATGCCCAGGAAAAAGCTTTTACCAGTAAAATTTAAGCCTAATACCTACTAAAAGAACTTGTATATGATAGACCAAAAGGTCGAAATCTAAGGCTAATACCCATTGAAATGGGGCTAGTCGAGTCGAGAAAAATATATCCCAAAATTAAAGGTCGATACTCCCTCCAACAAGCCGGTTCAATCATGCCTGACGGAAAAGGTTGTTACCCATAAATTTAAGCCTAATACCCACTTAAAGAGTGCTTGGATATGAGAAGACCAAAAATGTCGAAATTTAATGCTAATACCCATTGAAATGGGGCTAGTCGAGTCAACATAAATATGTCCCAAATTAAAGGCTATTACTCCCTCCAACAAGTCATTTCAGTCATGCCGAGGAAAAAGGGTTTTATCCATAAAATTTAAGTCTAATACCCACTAAAAAAGGGTTGGATATGACAAGACCAAAAAGGTAAGAAATCTAAGGCTAATACCCATTGAAATGGGGCTAGTCGAGTCAGGATAAATATGTCCCAAAATTAATGGCTAATACCCCTCCAACAATACATCTCAATCATGCCCGAGGAAAAAGCTTTTACCCATAAATTTAACCCTAAAACCCACTAGAAAAGGCTTCGATATGATAGACCAAAAGGTCGAAATCTAAGGAAATACCCATTGAAATGGGGCTAGTCGAGTCAGGAAAAATATATCCCAAAATTAAAGGTCGATACTCCCTCCAACAAGCCGGTTCAATCATGCACTGACTGGAAAAGGTTGTTACCCATAAATTTAAACCTAATACCCACTTAAAGAGGGCTTGGATATGAGAAGACCAAAAATGTCAGAAATTTAATGCTAATACCCATTGAAATGGGGCTAGTCGGGTCAGCATAAATATGTCCCAAATTAAAGGCTATTACTCCCTCCAACAAGTCATTTCAGTCATGCCCGAGGAAAAAGGGTTTTACCCATAAAATTTAAGTCTAATACCCACTAAAAAGGGTTGGATATGACAAGACCAAAAGGGTAAGAAATTTAAGGCTAATACCCATTGAAATGGGGCTAGTGGGGTGCTGGATCAATGTGTCGCAAAATTCGAGGCTAATACTACCTCAAAAGGCGATTCAATCATGCGAAATCTAAGCCTAATACCTACTAAAAGAGCTTGTATATGATAGACCAAAAGGTCGAAATCTAAGGCTAATACCCATTGAAATGGGGCTAGTCGAGTCAGGAAAAATATATCCCAAAATTAAAGGTCGATACTCCCTCCAACAAGCCGGTTCAATCATGCTCGACTGGAAAAGGTTGTTACCCATAAATTTAAGCCTAATACCCACTTAAAGAGTGCTTGGATATGAGAAGACCAAAAATGTCAGAAATTTAATGCTAATACCCATTGAAATGGGGCTAGTCGAGTCGAGCATAAATATGTCCCAAATTAAAGGCTATTACTCCCTCCAACAAGTCATTTCAGTCATGCCCGAGGAAAAATGGTTTTATCCATAAAATTTAAGTCTAATACCCACTAAAAGGGTTGGATATGACAAGACCAAAAGGGTAAGAAATCTAAGGCTAATACCCATTGAAATGGGGCTAGTCGAGTCAAGATAAATATGTCCCAAAATTAATGGCTAATACCCCTCCAACAATACATCTCAATCATGCCCGAGGAAAAAGCTTTTACCCATAAATTTAACCCTAAAACCCACTAGAAAAGGCTTCGATATGATAGACCAAAAGGTCGAAATCTAAGGAAATACCCATTGAAATGGGGCTAGTCGAGTCGAGAAAAATATATCCCAAAATTAAAGGTCGATACTCCTCCAACAAGCCGGTTCAATCATGCCCGACTGGAAAAGGTTGTTACTCATAAATTTAAGCCTAATACCCACTTAAAGCGGGCTTGGATCTGTGAAGACCAATAATGTAAGATATTTAATGCTAATACCCATTGAAATGGGGCTAGTCGAGTCAGCATAAATATGTCCCAAATTAAAGGCTATTACTCCCTCCAACAAGTCATTTTAGTCATGCCCGAGGAAAAGGGTTTTACCCATAAAATTTAAGTCTAATACCCACTAAAAGGGTTGGATATGACAAGACCAAAAGGGTAAGAAATCTAAGGCTAATACCCATTGAAATGGGGCTAGTGGGGTGCGGATCAATGTGTCGCAAAATTCGAGGCTAATACTACCCCAAAATTAAAGGCTAATATTTCAGTCCAACAAGCCATATAAATCATGCCCGAGAGAAAAGGCTTTTACCCGTAAAATTTAAGCCTTATACCCACTAAAAGGGTTGGGATATGACAAGACCATAAAGGTTAGAAAACCAAGTCCGATACCCATAGAAATGGGGTTATCGAGTGAGGATCAATGTGTCGTAAAATTCAAGGCTAACATCACCTCAAAAAACTAGTTCAATCATGCCCGAGGAAAAGCTTTTACCCGTAAAATTTAAGCCTAATACCAACTTAAAAAGGATTGAATATTGAAAGACCAAAAAGGTCAGAAATCCAAGTCTTATACCCATTGAAATGGGGCTAGTCGAGTCAGGAAAAATATATCCCAAAATTAAAGGTGATACTCCCTCCAACAAGCCGGTTCAATCATGCCTGACTGAAAAGGTTGTTACCCATAAATTTAAGCCTAATACCCACTTAAAGAGTGCTTGGATATGAGAAGACCAAAAATGTCAGAAATTTAATGCTAATACCCATTGAAATGGGGCTAGTCGAGTCAGCATAAATATGTCCCAAATTAAAGGCAATTACTCCCTCCAACAAGTCATTTCGATCATGCCCGAGGAAAAGGGTTTTATCCATAAAATTTAAGTCTAATACCCACTAAAAGGGTTGGATATGACAAGACCAAAAGGGTAAGAAATCTAAGGCTAATACCCATTGAAATGGGGCTAGTCGAGTCAAGATAAATATGTCCCAAAATTAATGGCTAATACCCCTCCAACAATACATCTCAATCATGCCCGAGGAAAAAGCTTTTACCCATAAATTTAACCCTAAAACCCACTAGAAAAGGCTTCGATATGATAGACCAAAAGGTCGAAATCTAAGGAAATACCCATTGAAATGGGGCTAGTCGAGTCGAGAAAAATATATCCCAAAATTAAAGGTCGATACTCCCTCCAACAAGCCGGTTCAATCATGCCTGACTGGAAAAGGTTGTTACCCATAAATTTAAGCCTAATACCCACTTAAAGAGGGCTTGGATATGAGAAGACCAAAAATGTCAGAAATTTAATGCTAATACCCATTGAAATGGGGCTAGTCGAGTCAGCATAAATATGTCCCAAATTAAAGGCTATTACTCCCTCCAAGAAGTCATTTCAGTCATGCCCGAGGGAAAAAGCTTTTACCCATAAAATTTAAGTCTAATACCCACTAAAAAGGGTTGGATATGACCAGACCAAAAAGGTAAGAAATCTAAGGCTAATACCCATTGAAATGGGGCTAGTCGAGTCAGGAAAAATATATCCCAAAATTAAAGGCTGATACTCCCTCCAACAAGCCAGTTCAATCATGCCTGAGGGAAAAGGCTTTTACCCATAAATTTAACCCTAATACCCACTTAAAGAGGGCTTGGATATGAGAAGACCAAAAATGTCAGAAATTTAATGCTAATACCCATTGAAATGGGGCTAGTCGAGTCAGCATAAATATGTCCCAAATTAAAGGCTATTACTCCCTCCAACAAGTCATTTCAGTCATGCCCGAGAGAAAAGGCTTTTACCCATAAAATTTAAGTCTAATACCCACTAAAAAGGGTTGGATATGACAAGACCAAAAAGATAAGAAATCTAAGGCTAATACCCATTGAAATGGGGCTAGTCGAGTCAGGAAAAATATATCCCAAAATTAAAGGCTGATACTCCCTCCAACAAGCCAGTTCAATCATGCCTGAGGGAAAAGGCTTTTACCCATAAAATTTAAGTCTAATACCCACTAAAAAGGGTTGGATATGACAAGACCAAAAAGGTAAGAAATCTAAGGCGAATACCTATTGAAATGGGGCTAGTCGAGTCAAGATAAATATGTCCCAAAATTAATGGTTAATACCCTCTCCAACAATACATCTCAATCATGCCCAAGGGAAAAGGCTTTTACCCGTAAAATGTAAGCCCAATACCCAGTATAAGGGCTTGGATATGACCGGAACAAAAAGGTCACAAATTGGAGTCTAATACCCATTGAAATGGGGCTAGTCGAGTGAGGATCAAAGTGTTGCAAAATTCAAGGCTAATACAACCTCAAAGAAGCCAGTTCAATCATGCCGGAGGGAAAAAGGCTTTTACCGATAAAATTTAAGCCTACTACCCACTAAAAAAAGTTTGGATATGAGAGACCAAAAAGTTCAGAAATCCAAGGCTAATTCTCATTGAAATGAGGATAGTCGAGTGAGGATAAATATCTCCCAAAATTAAAGGCTAATACCCCCTCCAACAAATAATGTCAATCATGCCCTAGGGAAAATCCTATTACACATAAAATTTAAGCCTAATACCCACTAAAAAGGGCTTGGATATGACAAGACCAAAAAGGTCAGAAATCTAAAGCTAATATCCATTGAAATGGGGCTAGTCTAGTAAGCATAAATATGTCCCAAAATTAATGGTTAATACCCCCTCCAACAATACATCTCAGTCATGCCCGAGCGAAATGGCTTTTACCCATAAAATTTATGCCTAATACCCACTAAAAAGACTTGGATATGATAGACCAAAAAGGTCAGAAATCGAAGGCGAATGTCCATTGAAATGGAGTTAGTCGAGTCACGATAAATATATCCCAAAATTAATTGTTAATAGCCCCTCAAACAATACATCTCAATCATGCCCGAGGGAAAAGGCTTTTACCCATAAATTTAAGCCTAATACCCACTAGAAAGGGCTTGGATATGACAAGACCAAAAAGATCAGAAATCAAAGTAAAATACTTATTGAAATGTGGCTAGTCGAGTGAGCATCAATTTGTCATAAAATTCAAGGCTAATACCACCTCAAAAAAACCAGTTCAATCATGCTCGAGCGAAAAGGCTTTTACCCGTAAAATTTAAGCCTAATACCCACTAAAAAGAACTGGTATATGACAACACCAAAAAGGTCAGAAAACCAAGTCTGATACCCATTGAAATGGGGGTAGTCGAGTGAGGATAAATGTGTCACAAAATTCAAGGCTAACACCACTTCAAAAAAACCAGTTCAATCATGCCCGAGGGAAAAGGCTTTTACCCGTAAAATTTAAGCCTAATACCCACTAAAAACGGCTTGGATATAATAAGACCAAGAAGGTCAACAATCCAAGTCTAATACCCATTGAAATATGGCTAAGCGGGTGAGGATCAATGTGTTGTCAATTCAAGGCTAATACCACCTCAAAAAAAGCCAGTTCACTTATGCCCTAAGGAAAATGCTTTTAGCCGTAAAATTTAAGCTTAATAACCACTAAAAAGAGCTTGGATATAACAAGACCAAAGAGGTCAGAAATCCAAGGCTAATACCCAATGAAATGGGGCTATTCGAGTCATGATCAATGTGTCCCAAATCCAAAACTAATACCCCCTCCAACATACCATCTCGATCATGCCCGAGGGAAAATGCTTTTACTCAAAAAATTTAAGCCCAATACCCACTATAAAGGCTTGGATATGACAAGACCAAAAAGGTGAGAAATTCAAGTCTAATACCCATTGAAATTGGGCTAGTCGAGTCAGGATAAATATGTCCCAAAATTTAATCCTAATACCCCCTCCAACAATCCATTCAGTCATGCCCGAGGAAAAAGGCTTTTAACCATAAAATTTAAACCTAATACCCACTTAAAGAGGGCTTAGATATGACAAGACCTAAAAGGACATAAATCTAAGGCTAATACCCCTTGAAATAGGGCTAGTCGAGTCAGGATTAATATGTCCCAAAATTAAAGGCTAATATTTCGTCCAACAAGCCATATAAATCATGCCCGAGAGAAAAGGCTTTTACCCGTAAAATTTAAGCCTTATACCCACTAAAAAGGGTTGGGATATGACAAGACCATAAAGGTTAGAAAACCAAGTCTGATACCCATAGAAATGGGGGTAGTCGAGTCAGGATCAATGTGTCGCAAAATTCAAGGCTAACATCACCTCAAAAAAACTAGTTCAATCATGCCCGAGGGAAAAAGCTTTTACCCGTAAAATTTAAGCCTAATACCTACTAAAAAGAGCTTGTATATGATAGACCAAAAAGGTCAGAAATCTAAGGCTAATACCCATTGAAATGGGGCTAGTCGAGTTTGGATAAATATGTCCCAAAATTAAACGTTAATACCCCCTCCAACAAGCCATCTCAATCATGCCCGATGTAAAAGGTTTTTACTTATAAAATTTAAGCCTAATACCCACTACAAGGGCTCGGATATGACATGACTAAAAAGGTAAGAAATGCAAGGCTAATACACATTGAAATGGGGCTAGTCGAGTGAGGATCAATGTGTCGCCAAATTCAAGGCTAATACCACCTCAAAAAAGCCAGTTCAATCATGGCCGACGAAAAAGGCTTTTACCCATTGAAATGACAAGACCAAAAATGACAAAAATTGAAGCCTAATACCCATTGAAATGAGGCTAGTCGAGTCAGGATAAATATGTCCCAAAATATAAGCCTAATAACCCCTCCAACAAGCCATTTCAATCATGCTCGAGGGAAAAGACTTTTACCCGTAAAATTTAAGCCTAATACCCACTAAAAAGAGCTTGGATATGACAAGACCAAAAAGGTCACAAATCGGAGTCTAATACCCATTGATTTGAGGCTAATCGAGTCAGGATAAATATGTCCCAAAATTTAAGCCTAATACCCCCTCCAACAATCCAATTCAGTCATGCTAGAGGGAAAAGGCTTTTACCCATTAAATTTAAGCCTAATACCCACTAAAAAGGGATTCGATATGACAAGACCAAAAAGGTAAGAAATCTAAGGCTAATACCCATTGAAATGGGGCTAGTCGAGTCACGATAAATATGTCCAAAAATTAATGGCTAATACCCCCTCCAACAATACATCTCAATCATGCCCGAGGGAAAAAGCTTTTACCCGTAAAATTTAAGTCTAATACACACTTAAAGAGGGCTTGGATATGACAAGACCAAAAAGGACAGAAAATCTAAGGCTAATACCCATTGAAATTGGGCTAGTCGAGTCAGGATAAATATGTCCCAAAATTAAAGGCTAATACTCCCTCCAAGAAGCCATATCAATCATGTCCGAGAGAAAAGGCTTTTACCCGTAAAATTTATGCCTAATACCTACTAAAAAGGGTTGGGATATGACAAGACCAAAAAGGTCAGAAAACCAAGTCTGGTACTCACTGAAATGGGGCTAGTCGAGTGAGGATCAATGTGTCGCAAAATTCAAGGCTAACACCACCTCAAAAAAATCAGTTCAATCATACCCAAGGGAAAAAGCTTTTACCCATAAAATTTAAGCATAATACCCACTAAAAAGGGCTTGGATATGATAGACCAAAGAGGGCAGAAATGTAAGGTGAATACCTATTGAAATGGGGCTAGTCGAGTCAAGATAAATATGTCCCAAAATTAATGGTTAATACCCCCTCCAACAATACATCTCAATCATGCCCGAGGGAAAAGGCTTTTACCCGTAAAATTTAAGTCTAATACCCAGTAAAAAAGGCTTGGATATGACAAGACCGAAAAGGTCACAAATCGGAGTCTAATTGAATTGAGGCTAATTGAGTCAGGATAAATATGTCCCAAAATTTAAGCCTAATACCCCCTCCAACAATCCATTTCAGTCATATCCGAGGGAAAAAGCTTTTACCCATAAATTTAAGCCTCATACCCACTAGAAAGGGCTTGGAAATGATAAGATAAAAAAGGTGAGGAATCCAAGTCTAATACCCATTGAAATGGGGCTAGTCGAGTGAGTTTCAATGTGTAGCAAAATTCAAGGCTAACACCACCTAAAAAAAGTCAGTTCAATCATGCCCAAGGGAAAAGGCTTTTACCCATAAAATTTAAGCCTAATACCCACTAAAAAGGGCTTTGATATGATAGATAAAAAAAATTAGAAATCTAAGGCTAATACCCATTTAAATGGGCCTAGTCGAGTTAAGATAAATATGTCCCAAAATTAGTGGCTAATACCCCCTCCAACAATACATCTCAATCATGCCCCAGGGAAAAGGCTTTTACCCGTAAAATTTAAGCCCAATACCCAGTATAAGGGCTTAGATATGACAGGACCAAAAAGGTTACAAATCAGAGTCTAATACCCATTGAATTGAGGCTAGTCGAGTATGGATAAATATGTCCCAAAATATAAGCCTAATAACCCCTCCAACAAGCCATTTCAGTCATGCTCGAGGGAAAAGGCTTTTACACATAAAATTTAAGACTAATAACCACTATATGGACTTGGATATGACAAGACCAAAAAGGTCACAAATCATAGTCAAATACCCATTTAATTGAGGTTAATCGACTCAAGATAAATATGTCCCAAAATTTAAGCCTAATACCCCTTCCAACAATCCATTTCAGTCATGCCCAAGGGAAAAGGCTTTTACCCATAAATTTAAGCCTAATACCGACTAAAAAGGGCTTGGATATGACAATACTAAAAATATCAGAAATCAAAGTATAATACTTACTCAAATGGGGCTAGTCGAGTGAGGATCAATATGTCACAACATTGAAGGCTAATACCACCTCAAAAAAACCAGTTCAATCATGCCCGAGGGAAAAGGCTCTTACCCATAAAATTTAAGCCTAATACCCACTAAAAAGGGCTTGGATATGATAGACCAAAAAGGTCAGAAATCTAAGGCTAATACCCATTGAAATGGGGCTAGTCGAGTCAAGATAAATATGTCCCAAAATTAATGGCTAATACCCCCTCCAACAAATAATCTCAATCATGCCCGAGGAAATAGGCTTTTACTCATAAAATTTAAGCATAATACCCACTAAAAAAGGCTTGGATATGATAGACCAAAGAGGGCAGAAATGTAAGGCGAATACCTATTGAAATGGGGCTAGTCGAGTCAAGATAAATATGTCCCAAAATTAATGGTTAATACCCCCTCCAACAATACATCTCAATCATGCCCGAGGGAAAAGGCTTTTACCCGTAAAATTTAAATCTAATACCCAGTAAAAAAGGCTTGGATATGACAAGACCAAAAAGGTCACAAATCGGAGTCTAATTGAATTGAGGCTAATTGAGTCAGGATAAATATGTCCCAAAATTTAAGCCTAATACCCCCTCCAACAATCCATTTCAGTCATATCCGAGGGAAAAAGCTTTTACCCATAAATTTAAGCCTCATACCCACTAGAAAGGGCTTGGAAATGATAAGATCAAAAAGGTGAGGAATCCAAGTCTAATACCCATTGAAATGGGGCTAGTCGAGTGAGTTTCAATGTGTAGCAAAATTCAAGGCTAATACTGTAACGACCCGAAATTATTTTTTTTTTAACTGACTAACAATGACCCTTCAAGACTGAGACTTTGCCACAAACCAATTTTTTTTCTCATTTCTACTATACTTCCTGGTCTCTTAATTTCTATGTTATTCATAATTACTTTACCCTTTCTATTTAAAGCGTTTTCTACAATGTTAGCCTTATCAAGATGATAGTTAATCACACAATCATAATCTTTTATTAACTTCACCCACCTTCTTTGGCGTATGTTTAACTCTTTCTTACGACATCAAATCTTCCAAACTCTTATGATCCAAGAAGATTTGCAGTTGTGACCCATACAAAAATTGTCTCCATATTTTTAGGGCAAACACTACTGTTGCAAGTTCCAAGTCATAAACTGGATAATTCTCCTCATGTGGCTTTAATTGTCTGGATACATAAGCAAGTACACAATTACACATCCCAGACCTGTTTTTTTTTTTTTTTTTAAACGTCGCTATATACCGCATATCCTTCATTTCTGCTGGAAAGGCCAACACAGGAGCGTAGTGAGCCTTTTCTTTAGTTCTTGAAAACTCCCTTCACACTCCTCCGACCAAACAAATTTGACTTATTTACGAGTTAGTCTGGTCAAAGGTGGTGCTACGGTGGAGAACCCCTCCATAAACCTCCGGTAATATCCTGCAAGACCCAAGAAACATCTAATTTCTATCACATTAGTAGGCCTCCCATTTTAACACAACCTCTATCTTCTTTGGATCCACGAATATTCCTTCTGCAGAAATCACATGGCCCAAAAATACCACTTCCTTGAGCCAAAAACTCACACTTATCCGGCTTTGCATACAATTTATTCTACCTCAAAGTCCGTAACACGACCCCCAAATATTGTTCATGCTCTGAATATGAACTAGAATATACCAAGATGTCATCGATAAATTCCACCATGTACTGATCCAAGTAAGGCGGAAATACTCGATTCATCAAATCTATGAACATCGCTGGTGCATTGGTTAACCCAAAAGGCATCATTAAGAACTCGTAATGTCCATAACGGGTTCTGAATGTTGTCCTATAAATATCTTGTTCTTTAATTCTCAATTGATGATACCCCGACCTTAAATCTATCTTAGAGAATACCTTAGCACCCTTTAACTGAGCAAACAATTCATCTATTCGTGGAAGTGGATACTTGTTGTTGTTTTTTTTTATATATATTACATGAGTTAACCAAACAGGATAACCCTTCCTCATTATCCTTCTAGCCCTTAAGATTAAAATCATATAGTTTGGAAGAAATTTTCTCTCTCCTTTAAATACAACATTCCTATTTCCTACCCCCTGGTGAGTCATTGTTTTGGTAAAACGATCCACTTGTACCTTATGTTTGCTTAACCAATCCATGCCCAAAAATCAAGTCAAAGGCATATAATTCTAATGACATAAGGTCTACATTCAATCCCAGCCCTTCAATATATAGTTTCACTCCTCTATAGATATCATCAGTGTTCATGCTTTCTTCTAAAGGGATACTAATTGTCACCCTATTCGCAACTTGTGAGGCACCACATGCAATCATTCCATAATTCTACATAATGGATGACTAGTTCTAGAATCAATTAAAGTATAATCTTGCATTGTATTTAACTGTATTTTACCTGTAACAGCCCCGCTCAACCTGTAATATATTGTCCGTTTTGGGCCTTACCGCCCTCACGGTTTTGTTCCTAGTGACGCGAGCCCACTTATGGGTTTGACGCCCTAAAATGCGTATGAAAATTTAGCAATCAATACTCTTAATAAGACCAGCTACCACTCCCTCACCTGCCAATGTGGAATATTACAGTACCTGCCACAACATCAGGCATAACTCCCACATCCTCTTGAGTCATATGATATACCTGACCTTGAAATCTTCCTTTCTGAAACCTGGACCTCCCTCGAGTAACACTTATCCTTGATGAGGTAAGTCTAGCAGGTCGATCAACCATAATTTGCCTGTTGCTGATTCCCAACATCGATCCTCTAACTTTGGTTTCCCTTGATAGCCCTACGAGGACAATCCTTCTTTTGATGACTCGTGTACCCACAATAATAACAACCTCCACCCATATATGGGCACTCCTTCCATTGATGTCCCTCTCCTTTGCAGATGTAGCATCTTCCTGGCATCGTAGAACAATCCATCGGGTTTCTTTGCTCACACCTCTGACACTTTCCATACCCTGAGCAACCTTACTAAATCCCGCCCAGAATGAAGTTGCATCGCTATCATTATCATTCTTAGTTATTGTCTTAGTCCATCACTAAATATGTCTACTCTGTGGTGCTTCGTGGGAAAATAGGTGGAGGCAAAAGGTGTTAAATCCTGAATCCTCCTCTCTTGAGAATATTTCACAACTCATTTCCTATATATCTTTTGCCCATTGTACTATTATAACGACCCTCTCTAATCTAGAAGCTACACTGGAAGCACCTGTAGTCATCATTACCGCCAAGCCTGTACCATATATTCCATAAAAGCACAATTTAAAAATATGTTTAGCGCAACCATCGGCGCTACTAGGGAGATATATTGATTTATCGCTCGCCTTCATCGGCGCTACTTGGAGGCATATCTACCTGTCGAGAAGTAGAATTTTCCTGACCTCCTGTTGGTTCTCTCCTCTCGGAATGAACCCATACCGCGGGTATATAAAATGTAATATCTACCACGGAATCCGTTTCATACAGTCATATTGTAACCTCGACCCCCCTTACTCATGTAAGGGTTGGGTCAGTCCTAACTTGTTGTCTGGTTCGAACCATCCTATAATACCTTTCAAAAATCATCCAACAATGCCATTATCATTGAACCCCAGGATCAAGACCAGGTGCTCTGATACCAACTCTAACGACCCGAAATTTTTTTTTTTATATATATATATAACACATATGGTACCGGAAATCAGCGAACTTGATTACCTCACATCATCAAAATACCATCCATACAATCGAATTTCATTAAAAGTACATAAACATGTAGTATTATGGTGGCATAATTAGAAATTCATATTAAAAATATACGTACATGAACATGAGGTTGCATTCCTATACTACTAATAGTCATTACGAATTTACACAAAAGGTTCTAATAAAAGTTATGTGTTCAGTACATTGATTCACACCAAATACATTGTGATTTAGAATGCATCTACATGGTTCCTTGCAAAAGTAAGTTCTTGTGTATCGGGTTCCTTAGACATCTCGTGAATATAACGTCCCTACAGCAATACAAAACATTTAAGAAAATATAATTACTTAATGATAATTATAATGGTAACTTAACGGTCCAGCGATTACAGGAGGCATTAACATTTATAGTTTATTCATGTACTTGGTACAAATAGCTTGTAATGCATATACATACATCAATTTAACAATAACATGTCCCGAGACAATAACATGTCTCAAGCACTAACAGTAACAGGTCAAACAATAATAACTCAAACAGTAACAGTTCCAAACAATAAGAAAACCCTTGAAATCGATCTCGATCCAATCAACCTAGGTCTACAATATCTTAAACATCGTTCTCAACACAACCATAATTAATAACCCGTCTATCCTCTTAAGGCATATTTACTGAGGTTATTCGTTCATTCACCCCGGTCATCCTTTTCAAATGTCATTAGCCAAAGATAGTCAATCATTTGTTCCGGTCATCCATTCGGATGCCATTAGCCAAAGATAGTCAATCATTAATGCTGGTAATCCATTGGGATGCCATTAGCCGAAGCTAATCAATCATTCATGCCGGTCATCCATTGGGATGCCATTAGCCGAAGCTAATCAATCATTCATGCCGGTCATCCATTGGGATGCCATTAGCCGAAGCTAATCAATCATTCATGTCGGTCATCCATTGGGATGCCATTAGCCGAAGCTAATCAATCATTATTGGGATGTCATTAGCCGAAGCTAATCAATCATTCATGTCGGTCATCCATTGGGATGCCATTAGCCGAAGCTAATCAATCATTCATGCCGGTCATCCATTGGGATGCCATTAGCCGAAGCTAATCAATCATTCATGCCGGTCATCCATTGGGATGCCATTAGCCGAAGCTAATCAATCATTATTGGGATGTCATTAGCCGAAGCTAATCAATCATTCATTCACATTTAAGCATTCAACAATCTAATATAAACTCTATCACATTTGAATAATATTTAACTTAAAATACTTCTTACGTGTGGTATAAAAGAGAGGTGTAATTCACCTACCTGCTCTACTTCTGGGTTGTTCTTGTCTGGACGATGGTTCAATCCCGACTACACCGCCTGCGACATCATTGTCCACAAAAATCAATATATTTCTATTTTCAATTTCACATTCGTCACCATACTTATTCCAACAAAATCACACATTGAAACCATAAAATTCAACACATAATCCCTCAACAAAATTCCAACCGAAAACACACATTAAACCCATAAATTTCAGTACATAATCATTCAATAAAATCCTAACAAACCACACATTATAACCATAAATTTCAGCATATAATCCATCAACAAAATCCCAAAAAAATCATCCATTAAAATCATAAATTTCAACACATAATCCCTTCACAAAATTCCAACCGAAAACACACATTGAACCCATAAATTTCAACACATAATCATTCAATAAAATCCTAACAAACCACACATTATAACCATAAATTTCAGCATATAATCCATCAACAAAATCCCAACAAAATCACCCATTGAAATCATAAATTTCAACACATAATCCCTCCACAAAATTCCAACCGAAAACACACATTGAACCCATAAATTTCAACACATAATCATTCAATAAAATCCTAACAGACCTGATTCGAAACGAAACATTGTAACAGCAATAAATCACAATTCGCTCAACAATTATCAAATACCAACGGTTAATATGTAGAAAAACCCATTATATAAAACACATTCAAATTGCAGGGTCTTTCAACGGTTGGATCTACCAAGATCGGAGTTACACTGGAGACTGACCTTATACTGGAGAGCTACTGTTAAGCATCAATATCTCCTTGCTGAAGTGTATCATTCTCATCTCCACCGTTCAAAACATGAATAACACTCATATGCACTACATAACCAAATTTCAGATTGATCCAACGGTGCAATAAAGGCAAACTAGCTGGAATCTCTGACTGGACAAAGAAACAGATTTAGTTATAATGTTCAAAAGCTTACACGTCTCCACCAGAGCAATAAAAGGCTAATCCCTCCGGTGAAAATTTAGTAACAAGTAAGGCGCACAACATACCAAAAGTTAAGAGAAATCCAACGGTAGACGGAGGAGGAACTAGCTGGAGAATCTGACGAGTTTGAGGGGATTTGTCCAGAAATCTTCAGATGACTGGATTTCTCAAAACGGCTTCCGATACGGACAATCCCTCCGGTCATAATTTAGACAATGGTTAGGTGCATAATATACTCAAATTCCAGACCGATCCAACGGTGGCCGGAGAGGATATGGGTCTCGGAGTACCACCCCTTCTTATCTTTTTCTCTCCAAACTCTCTCTAACTTATCTCCTCCCCCTTAAGTGCACAAATGAGCCCCCCATTTTCTTTTAAATTTACATTTTACACCACATGTTCACTTCCCCTTAAGTGCACAAATGAGCCCCCCATTTCCTTTTAAATTTACATTTTACACCACATGTTCTCTTCTTATATTATAAGTCATAATCTTTACATTTATTTCAATTTCACCCTCCCCTCAACTTATTTGATTTCTCTTTTAATTTAACACTTAAATTATTTCCTGGGGTTTACAAATACCACCTAAAAAAAGTCAGTTCAATCATGCCCAAGGGAATAGGCTTTTACCCATTAAATTTAAGCCTAATACCCACTAAAAAGTGCTTCGATATGACAAGACCAAAAAGGTAAGAAATCTAAGGCTAATACCCATTGAAATGGGGCTAATCGAGTCAAGATAAATATGTCCAAAAATTAATGGCTAATACCCCCTCCAACAATACATTTCAATCATGCCCAAGGGAAAAGGCTTTTACCCATAAATTTAAGCCTAATACACACTTAAAGAGGACTTGGATATGACAAGACCAAAAAGGACAGAAAATCTAAGGCTAATACCCATTGAAATTGGGCTAGTCGAGTCAGGATAAATATGTTCCAAAATTAAAGGCTAATACCCCCTCCAATAAGCCATCTCAATCATGCTCGAGGGAAAAGGCTTTTACTCATAAAATTTAAGACTAATACCCACTATAAGGGCTTGGATATGACAAGACCAAAAAGGTCAGAAATCCAAGGCTAATAACCATTGAAATGGAGCTAGTCGAGTCAGGATTAATGTATCGCAAAATCAAAGGCTAAGACCAACAAAAATCCAGTTCAATCATGCTCAAGGGAAGAGACTTTTACCCATAAAATTTAAGCCTAATAACCACTAAAAAAGGCTTGGACATGACAAGACCAAAAAGGTCAGAAATGCAAGGCTAATACCCATTGAAATGGGGCTAGTCGAGTGAGGATCAATGTGTCGCCAAATTCAAAGCTAATATCACCTCAAAAAAGCCATTTCAGTCATGCTTGAGGGAAAAGGTTTTTACAAATAAAATTTAAGACTAATACCCACTATAAGGACTTGGATATGACAAGACCAAAATAGTCACAAATCGGAGTCTAATACCCATTGAATTGAGGCCAGTCGAGTAAAGATAAATATTTCCAAAAATTTAAGCCTAATACCCCCTCCAACAATCCATTTCAATCATTCCCGAGGGAAAAGGCTTTAACGCATAAAATTTAAGCCTAAAACCCACCAAAAAGGGATTGGATATGACAAGACCAAAAAAATCACAAATCCAAGTCTAATACCCATTGAAATGGGGCTAGTCGAGTGAGGATCAATGTGTTGCAAAATTCAAGGCTAACACCACCTCAAAAAAACTAGTTCAATCATGCCCGAGGGAAAAAGCTTTTACCCTTAAAATGTAAGCCTAATACCCACTAAAAAGGGATTGGATATGATAGACCAAAAATGTCAAAACTCTAAGGCTAATACCCATTGAAATGGGGCTAGTCGAGTCAGGATAAATATGTCCCAAAATTAATGGCTAATACCCCCTCCAACAAATAATCTCAATCATGCCCGAGGAAAAAGGCTTTTACTCATAAAATTTAAGCTAATACCAACTCAAGAAAAGCCAGTTCACTAATGCCCGAGGGAAAAGACATTTACCCTTAAAATTTAAGCCTAATAGCCATTAAAAAGGGCTCGGATATGACAAGACCAAAAAGGTAAGAAATGCAAGGATAATACCCATTGAAATGGGGCTAGTCGAGTGAGGATCAATGTGTTGCAAAATTCAAGGCTAACACCACCTCAAAAAAACTAGTTCAATCATGCCCGAGGCAAAATTCTGTTACCTATAAAAATTAAGTCTAATACCAACTAAAAAGAGTTTATATATTAAAACATCAAAAAGATCAGAAATTTAATGCCGGGGAAAAGGCTTTTACGCATAAAATTTAAGCCTAATACCCACTAAAAAGGGCTTGAAAATGACAAAACCAAAAACGTCAGAAATCATAGGCTAACACCTATTGAAATGGGGCTAGTAGAGTCAGTATAAAATGTCCTAAAATTAAAGGCTAATACCCCCTCCAACAAGCCATCTCAATCATGCTCGAGGGAAAAGGCTTTTACTCATAAAATTTAAGCCTAATACCCAATATAAGGGCTTGGATATGACAATACCAAAAAGGTCAGAAATCGAAGGCTAATAACCATTTAAATGGGGCTAGTCGAGTCAGGATTAATGTATCGCCAAATCAAAGGCTAATACCACAACATAAAAGCTAGTTCAATCATACCCGAGGGAAAAGGCTTTTACCCATAAAATTGAAGCCTAATGCCCAGTAAAAATGACTTGGATATGACAAGACAAAAAGGTAACAAATCGGAGTCTGATACCCATTAAATTGAGGCTAGTCGAGTCAGTATAAATATGTCCCAAACTTTAAGCCTAATACCCCCTCCAACAAGCCATTTCAGTCATTCTCGAGGGAAAATGCTATTACCCATAAAATCTAAACCTAATACCCACTAAAAAGGGCTTGGATATGAAAACACCAAAAAGATCAGAAATCTAAGGCTAATACCCATTGAAATGACGGTCGTCGAGTTAGGATAAACATGTCCCAAAATTCAAGGCTAATACCCTTTCCAACAAGCCATTTCAATCATGCACGAGGGAAAAGGCTTTTACGCATAAAATTTAAGTCTAATACCCACTAAAAAAAGCTTGGATATGACAAGACCAAAAGGGTCAGAAATCAAAGTATAATACTTCATCAAATGAGGTTAGTCGAGTGAGCATCAATGTGTCGCAAAATTCAAGGCTAATACCACCTCAAAAAAACTTGTTCAATCATGCTCGAGGAAAAAGGTTTTTATTTAGTGTCTTTATTTAGTGTCTGGTATATCTCTTTTTATCTGGTTTTCATTGTGGCGGCCATCGTTAAATTGAAGCTATTGTTATTCTTTTTCCTTTGGAGGTTTTATATTAAAACCTGGATATTATTACTTTGGAGGTTTGGTTTCACCCCCTCCAATTATGTAAGTTTCTTTATTTTATATTAATAATATCCAGGTTTCTGCCCCTGTTTTTTTTATAAAAAAAAACCCTAAACCCCCGACCCCGAAACCCCAAACTCAAACACCTAAACCCCCCTAAAACCTAACCCCTAGACAATGAAACAAATATTTGAGCAAATAATCTTAGACAAGTAAACAAATTTGTTTGCAAATATGTAGTTTATTTTAATATAAAAATGTGCCATTAGTGAAAAATGAGGGCATGACTGTAGGTTTGAATGATAATCTTAGAAAACAATTGTTCGATCAAAGCAGCAAATAAAATAGCATATTCCACCACAGAGTGAACCAATTACAAGTGGAATCCCCTCCTTCCCATGGGAATGTTACAAGGCAAACAAAATAGAAGCTATTCCCAGCGACCCCAGCGGCAGCAATCTCCATATGTCAAAGACAACTAAAAATCTTTCTTGTTAGGGCATTCTGATGCTCTGTGCCCCGACCGCCCACAATTAAAACAAGAGCCTCCAAAGCTTCTGTTATGCACAATACAGATGTATCAATTTCAACATATCTGTAAATAATGGATGACTGAAACTTGTATGACCAAATATGTCCAAACCCTCGATCACACAAAACAGCAAAAGATAACAAACAACAGGGGCACAAAAAAAAAAAAAGAAACAGGAGAGAAAAATCCACCAGTTGCCATCATGCATGTACCCAAATCTCATCCTATTGAGGTCACCAAATATGTTCAAACCCTCAATCACACAAAACAGCAAAAGATAACAAACAACAGGGGCAAAAAAAAAAGAAACAGGAGGAAAAAAAATCCACCAGTTGCCATCATGCATGTACCCAAATCTCATCCTATTGAGGTCACCAAAGATCTGATCGAGTGCATGATTACAACCAGAATACCAAACAACATCACAGGGAAAGAATTAAACAAGTTGAACGTAAGCTGTCATTGCTATTGATAGTGGCAATATTGACTGGAAAAATGAACCCAAGTTTGCTATGAGAAAAGGATATACCTATCCCGAGATGGTGGCCTACTTGATCTTCTACCACCTATCAGCCAATCATCTCCACTGCTTCTTGACATCCGGGACCAACTATTCTCATTACTGTTACTTCGACCACCACGCCTATATGTTACTTCATCATCAGAATCTCTACCGCTTCCCCGGCCACGGGAAGATCTAAAGCCACCTCTCTGGCCCCTAGGGCCCCCTCTAGCAGGACGATCCCTACTAGAAAACCTTCCATA
This sequence comes from Salix exigua, assembly GCA_032356905.1. NCBI lineage: Eukaryota > Viridiplantae > Streptophyta > Magnoliopsida > Malpighiales > Salicaceae > Salix > Salix exigua. Next base: position 72,008 of record JAVHLS010000087.1, read on the forward strand.
AAAATCACTTGGAGGACCATCATCTTGCAATGCAGGCAACTGCAAACAAAGTCAATAAAAAGATTTCACTACTCTGCCACAGACATGATATACGGGTTTTAGGCTGCATACTATCAGTGCAGCTAATTCAAGCAGCCTATGCTGTCATATAGAAACAGTGATAATGAGTGGAGAAAATCTAAAACGAACCTTGGTGATCTTTGCAATAATGTTTCCAGGTGGTATTTGCTTATTCAACAATTCTTTTGCAATCTCCTCAGGAAGATCAAAAACTGCTCCCTGAACCTGATATAAACTTATTATATTTAACTTTTTTTATAGAATAAAATGCATAAGAAGAAAAGAATCCACTGAATTTTTGCAGAAACAGACCCTTTCATCTGCAATTAGATGTATTTTCCCAACTTCATCAGCTGCTGCAGGATAAACATCAGACAGAAATCCAGTAACAGATCTAGCAGATAGAAACCCTCTGGAATATGTTGGATCCCGAGTCAACTGCAACGTTGCCCATCCCTGCAGATACAAAGGTCCAGTTCTAGTTACCGGCAAGACGCTAAAATAGCTATAAAGGTTGTGGTCCACCTATAATAGTGAAGGAAACAAATATACTACAAGTATCTGAGGAAAAATCTAAAAATAGCTATTTTAAGTTGACAAGCACAGAAAATGAATAAACAAAATACCAGACCACATCCTAATCATAATACCTGATGGGTTGCACATTTACGACATTTCTAGAGTAGAAAAAGGATATCATCTACATGTTAATCAGAAAAAGAAATGATTCTTGAAGCTTGCAGCAGAAAATAACAGAGCCAGGAATGTGCCAAGGGTGCATGTACAAGCGAAAATGGTTCTGAGAAATCAGGGAATTTAGTTGACAGTGATACTAGCATCCATGGACATTATCACTGATGCTATGGCAAGTTGTCTTCATCATAATTGAGAGAAAATGTGAAAGAAAAGCAAGCAGTCCCAGCAACCATTTACATTGCAAATAATGTGCTTTTTGCAAGCAATATCTTAATATTATTTAAACAGCAGCTGTAAGTTAACTAAATTACTTTCCAACTAGAGATTAGACTATTTAAAAAAGGAAATAATCAATCATTGCACATTAGATCACATCAAATCTGCAAATTTCATGAGCAATACTTAAAATAAAAATCAAACACTTAGTTAATATATGAAATCTGATCGCTGGTTATTTTACTTGTTCATGGCTAATGAGGGACCGAGATGAAGGAGGCTGAGAAAATCCACTCAAATGTGCTAGTGCAGCAGCAAGAGCATTTGTTCCTTGTTCTTCTATCAATTTCTGGGCAGTTGGGGTGAAAAACTCAACAGACTCGGGATGAACCCCACGCAGAGTAGCAACAACTTGCTCAGCTGATGACTCCAAAACCTCTTCAACTGTTGGTGGACTAACAAACTCAAACTTGCACCCTGCATCACGCTCAAGGGATCTGACAGTCCTCCTTTGACTGCTAGTGAACATCAAAATGGCTGTACCCTCCTTCCCTGCACGTCCAGTACGGCCAGAGCGATGCACAAAAGTTTCTGCATCATTGGGAAGTTCATAGTGGATAATCTGAAGAAAAGGGCCAACACAAGTTTCTTAGCTGTTGAAAAAGCAACCTGGGTGTTTTGGACAGAAAAAGTAATGGAAAAAATCCAAAAGATCTTCTATGAAAAGTTATCTGGGTATTGAATATTGTACATCTATATTCATGCTTTTCATAATGATTGTAGCACTTTTCTCACATCATTATAATAACAACTTATCCTGTTTCCCTCAGAATTAATGGAATATATTCCATACTCTTTTAAAAAAAAAAACTAATCTTTAATATTAACTGTGGTAAGAAAGCCTGTCTCAGCTTGTTTTTTTGAGGAAAAAAGACCCACCACCCCACCCCCACCCCAATTCTTGCCGCTTTTAGAGCACACAAAACTGACTACCATAACAATAAATCAGAAAGTTACAAAAAGAACATAGCTGTCTTATGTAATCATTACAAAAGCAGTGATATAAATTTCTTATGTAATCATAACAATAGCAATTCCATGACTTTACCAAATCAACGTTTGGGATATCAAGCCCACGAGATGCAACATCAGTGGCAACAAGCACAGTGAACTTTCCCTGTCGAAAACCATTCAAAGTTCTCTCCCTCTGATGCTGAGATATATCTCCATGCAATGCCTCAGAAGCTATAGTGTTTGTTAGAGCCATAGAAACTTCATCAGCATCCCGTTTGGTCTGAGTAAAGATAATAGTCTTCCCACCCTTTGCATAGACCTAAATATAATGGAAATGTTCTCTGCTTTAGAAAAAACAGTTACCTCTGGTTCTGAAATCACTTCAATCAATAATGAATCCCATTATCATGACAGTAATTGATAATGTATGAAACAAATAATGCATTCAACAGTGAAAATTTAATAACACAAATGTTTTATTATAAAAGACAACTTTTAACTGTAAGCACAGATTTTCACTCAGATAGATGTAAGTGGCACATATAAAGACGTATAGCAAAATCTTTGTAGGATTTCTAAATGAACAGTAGTCAAGTGCGTGCCTACAGAATTCTAGTATGGTCTTAGTTGCTTTCCGAGGAAGTGTGCTTGCACAGATTATGTGACAATCCTCTAAAATATAGCAAATTAACAGTGTATATTTAAGACGTCCTGGAATTTTTAAATATAGTGTCTACATATTCTTTGGGGAAAAAAGTTAAGATCCTGCAATGACATTTTTTTCAATTAAGATATGATGGGATGTTGACACCTCATACTACAAGAACAAAATTGATATATTTTTAGTGTTCATTTGTTGAAAGTAAGCCAATGGATCATTTTATTTTATTTTTTGTTCTGAATGACCAATGCCTACACAAACCATCTGGAATATGAACAAAGGTCTCTCCAGAACTTACATAGGCTTAGACACCCGTAGAAACTCCAATAATATAGACATAACTAGATTTTGAATGACATGACTAGCAGCTCATACCGTTACAAGATCACTAAGAATGGTACGCTTCGAAGCAGCTGTGGCTGATAGTGCATAAAGTTTGATTCCTTCTGCCAGTTTTTCCTCTTGATCACCAACCTGTGAATGAGGAAAGGATTACAAACATATGTTTAGGTTTAAATCCATAACAAAGGTAAATAAGATAAATTTAATAAAAATCTTGTTTACTGTCAAAGTGCAAGCAGTAACTTATTCATTTTGTTTCTTCTTTTTTTCTTTTCCACACCCAACTCCAAGAAATACTGTGTGTAGTAATGTTTTCTAATTATTCAATACCAGCAGAAGCTTGCATAACAGGTATCAAAGAGCACACAGACATGATAAAAGAAAGGGGATTATACCAAGTCAATTTGCAAGGGTTTATCCAAATATTTCCTTGCCAGTGTTTTAACCCAGGTAGGCATCGTTGCAGAGAAAAGCATGCTCTGTCGCTTTGATGGTAGATTTTCTAAAATAACTTCCACATCCTCCTCAAATCCAAATGAAAGCATTTGATCAGCCTCGTCAAGGACCAAATATTCAACCTCTCCCAATTTGAGGCTGTTACCTTTCAACAGGTCAATGATTCGACCAGGAGTTCCAACCACAACATCAATTCCACGAGAAAGGGCACTTTGTTGTGTGACATATGAAACCCCTCCATAGACACAAACAGAACTCAAATATGGTGCAGACTCTTTAATTTCCTTCTCTACTTGCTTGGCTAGCTCCCGAGTAGGTGCTAGAACCAAAAGTTTAGGAAGCCTACCAGTTCGCCTGTTAAAAAGCAAATGAAAAACATTAATGAAGCACATGAATCCGCATCATCAAAGGGAAGAAGACATGTGAGGCAGGCATAGTGAGCACCCACCTTTGCGAACCTCTTAGCTCAGCATCTTCAGTAAGCCGTTTGATGATCGGAATGCCAAAGGCTAATGTCTTGCCAGTCCCAGTCTTTGCACGAGCAATGAGATCTCGACCTTCCAGAGCCGGAATTAAAACAGCTCTCTGAGTCATTGAAAAGCAAAAGGATAAGTAAAGTGCTTAAAAAGGGGATACTAACATTGTGCAAGAAAGTAAACTAACTAAATATCTTAAAAAAGTGATGTCCTAGGAAAATTAGGGACAGGACTTTGATGATATCTCAAATAACAGCATGTATTATTAATGCAGTAAGAAACAAGGAAAAAGAGTAAACTAAGAAATGTGAAGCGCCGTGTATTGGAATGAGACAAAAATAATGATAGTGATGATAAAAACAAACAAGAAGAAGATAAAAGGAAAAGAGGGAAGTATACTGACTTGAATGGGGAAAAGGTGAGTGATTCCTCGGTTCTGGAGGGTTTGAACAAGGCGTTGAGGCAAACCCAGTTTAGAAACGTCAAGTTCGTCCTCGCTAGCATTGCTATTTGGCTCAGTTTCAGAAGAAACGTAATCGACAGCAGCATCGCCGGCATCGACATCAGCTTCGAAATCCGAAAACCCGTCTAGCCCCTTGAAGGCCTCTTCACTGAGGATGGAATTAGGGGTAGCGATAGCGCTAGGAGGAGAGAAGCCGCTGCTGCTGCTGCTATTATTAATAATAAGGTTGTGTTTAAAGCTAAGTTGCGTTTTGGCTGTTAAGGAATTGAAATGAGGCCTTTCAGACAAAAAAACAGACGACGAAGAAGGATATGGTATAACTTGTGACGAATGTGTAGTCGTCGTCGTCGTCGTCGTCGTTGCTCTTCTACAACTATTAGTAGTAGCAGAATGGAAAAGAGAAGAAACCCCAATTACAGTACAAGTAGAAGCCATTTTTTTAATTCTTCTTCTTAATTTCACCCTCAGCTAGAGGGAAGGGAAGGGAGTTGGAAGTGTAGACTATAGAGAATGTGATGTTTAGGGGGTGTAGGCGGCTAGCGAGTGCAAAGTAAGAGTGGAAAGGGGAAGAAGGAAGAAGGAAGATAAGGCCTCGACTTCTAAGAAACTTGTGGCCCTGCAAACCTCCACCTCTTCCTTTGCTCTTAACTTGTCGATAAATAAAATAGAACGTTAGTATCTGTCTTTTAACAATGCTGCCCGGAACAAATGCCAAAATACAATGAGCTTCTGATCTCTGATGATTCATAGGAGATATTTTATTTTTCTGGACTTCATTTTGTGGGCTCGCTCACTGGCCCATTAACCCACCTCTTTTTTTTTTTCTTTTACTATTTTTTTAACTCTTTAGAAAGAAAAAAAGGAGAAAAAGAAATGTCCCGATAGTTTTTTTTTTCTAAAAACAAATATGTTTGGTAACTCGAAATGCAAGATAGTATAATCTTTCTCCAAATGTAATTTTATTGTTGAATCATACCATATTTTCCTCCTATTTACTAGTAAATTTCAATTCCAAACTTATCAGAATTTGGTTTATTTTGACACTACATGGCCATTTAATATTGTGTTTGAGGGTAAAGTTTGAGGGGAAACAATTAAAATCTTGTTTGGTTTTTTATAATCATAGATTCAATTGTTATGAAACTAACCAAAAATTGCTTCCAGACCACGATTTACTGATAGCAAAACCAAATTGTTTTGATTATTTTTCATATTTTAGAAATTGAAATTATTCGTTGCGCACTAGTTTATCTAATATGGATATCATCTTGAGTGATTGCAATGTTTTAAAAGATATCATTTATCATAAAATATAATATTATATTTAAATGTTATTATTTACCATAAATATATCATATATTTGTTTTATGAATGTTTATTTGTACAAATAAATAAAAAGACTGTCAAGAAGTTAATGAGATTCACAAGTCAAAATTTAAGCATGTGATTTTATTTATATTAAAACTTATGTTAAATATAATCGACCAAGAATCAATGTTAAAAGAAAAAATGACTTGTAATCTTAAATAATTTATAAAAAAAATGATATAAAATTTTAAATAATTAAGAGATAAAAATATACGTACAAATATTCAAGACATTGATTCTTTGTAACGTATTTTTATAATTAAATTTCTAACATATTTTTGTAAGTGATTTGTACCACATACACAAGCATGCATGCTTATTTTATATTTGTGTTCTTCAAGGTTATTTTACAACCAAACTACAATGTCAAAAACAAATCAACTAAAATCATATTGTTTTTTATTTAAACTCAATTTCAATAACAGTTTTAACTCAATATTTAATTTTATTACATAAAAGTCAACAAGAAATACTTTTTTTTTCTCTTCAAAATACAACCAGATTACCAAACATATCCTACAAATAAAATCACTTGATGAACCTATCTTTCGTGAGATGGAATGGAGGGTGATAGAAGCAAAATCAATAGAGGTTATTATTTTGTATGACCTCCACCCTGTTCAGTTCGCTGGCCAGTTGTCATTGATGCTTTATTAATTTTTTAATTAAGTTTTCTATTTTTTTATATATATATATAAAAAAAAAAACGCTACCTATACGGATTATTATCCTTTTGATTTCGTCTCAATAATGTAATCTCCAGGCAATTTAATTATAAAACCTTATTTGTTTAAAGAATACAAAAGGGCTGGCCATGAAAAATAAAGAAAGAAGGAATCGAGGCAAGGAAGATTTTTTTTTTTTTTTTGGAAAACAGATATACTGAAATTGCAATTTCCTTCCACCGTTTGTCTAACAGCGATATCAATCACCTCCTCCCTCTCCTCTCCCTCCTCCGCCATAATTGCGTGCTAGTTATTTGGGTAAACGGAGGAGCAGCGCCTCCTTACCTATCCTTTTTACTTCCCTAACACTCCAACTCCGTCAGTCAGATCTCATCTCCTCTCCCTAGTTAATATTCTATAAGTCGGCGGTTTCATTTCTGTCATCTCCATATTATTCAATTAATACTACCACTTTCACATTTATTTATTTGTAGCTACAGGATGTTTTTTTCTCATTTTTTCTCCTCTTTCTGACAGTAATTATTCAGTTCAGGGTTCGCGATTTCCAGAGCTCCTCATCCTCCTCCAATTGTATGAAGAACATGATTACAATATAATATTATTAATTAACTCACTCGTTGAGGTTCCTTCCTTTTTACTTCTTATGCTCATTATCCATCTGCTTTCGCCAATTAATTAACTAATTGTTCATTGATTTGGATGATTGTAGGCACATTTTTTCTTCTGGTTGATTAGCTATTTTCCTTGCTTGCTCACAATGGCTGAATTGCTGCCAATTTACTTCAGCATTATTGCTTTCTTTTGCGCCTTGGGAGCGATGGCTTTGGCTATTTTTCACATCTACAGACACCTTTTGAATTACACTGAACCTACTTATCAGAGATACATTGTCCGCATCATCTTTATGGTCCCGGTTTGTGCTTCTCTTCCTTCTCACTTTCTGCCATTTTATCTGTACTAGTTTAATCAAGAACCATGAAGGAAAATGAAGAAGAAAAGAGAGAGATTTTACCAAATCAACAAGATAGTAAATAAAGAAACAATCTGCGCTTATACTAGCAGAACTTTTTTCCTTAATAAACATGGAAAAAAGAAAGTGAGTAGAAAGATGTTTTATTTAATAATAATGATAATAGGTTTTTGTCTAGTTTTCATTAAAAAAAAAATCTTCACCTTTAACAGCCAGTTAAGCATACTCAAACAAATATACTTTGTGCATGACTGCATGTTAATCTATTCACAAAGCATGCGGAACAATCTGTTTGTCCTGTTGCTTTTGCTGTTTCTGGAAAGTGTAACTGAGAAAGATTTTCTTTTGGTCAAATGCTCACAGGTTTATGCATTGATGTCTTTCTTGTCCCTAATTTTTCCAGAGAGTTCAATCTATTTCAATTCCATACGTGAAGTGTAAGTGTATTTGGTTGTTTTATAAAATTGCAGTAGCCTTTATCTATTTATATACTGTGTATCTAAATTTCTATTGATATCAAAATGTCACAATATTTTCTAACGAAGTGGATTACAATGGCAAGCATCTATTCATCATTCTTACATGATCTTGGAATTATTGATTGCCAACAATCATTAATTGTTAGCTTGAATTTCCCCTCCTTTTCCTTTCCTTTTATTTTGCTTCAAAATACAAATGGACAGTTGAATTACTCTTGTGGGTGTACAGATTGTATCATTCAGACATCTAGTGTAGATAAATGCAATTGTGCATCGATCAGTGAGGCAATTATGCTCAAAACACGAAGATTTCCTAGGAATGAATGGTTGATTGCAAACATTGTCTGGTAATGGTATTGTTTTGAAATGGTCATGGTGATTCTGTGATGGAACAGTGGTTGTGATGTTAGTGTTACTATTAATCTAGATGGCTTTGTGTCACCAGATATCAATCCATGAGTTCTTCTGGGGCCCACAAATGGTCTGATCTGGGGTAGACCCACATTATTTATCTGGTTTGTTATTTGATAAGCTCTTGAGAAGCCACACTGGGACATGGGATCTTCCCTGTGTTCTGCAACAGCATAGATTAACCACCTTCCCCTTTCGACCATTGTCGAACCAAGGGGTGACAGTAACTGGCTCGATGTTTTTGACCGTCCTTTGTGCTATAATTCTTTTAATTTGAAACCATTACTGTTAAATGTTATTCTACTTTATGCATGAATAAGCCAACCTTGTCCTATCCCAAAAAACATTATGCAGACAACTAGGATCAAGTAATGATAATATTCATGTTGCAGGGGCTAAGAAGCCTTCTCTGATTAGTATAAACTGCATGAACCATTTATGCTAATGATTTCTTAACTGTTTCAGTTATGAAGCTTGGGTCATATATAACTTTCTGTCCTTATGCTTGGCTTGGGTTGGCGGCCCTGGAGCAGTTGTGCTAAGTTTAAGTGGGCGGGCTATGAAGCCATCATGGTGTCTGATGACTTGTTGCTTTCCTCCCATACCATTGGACGGGTGACTTCTTATTTTCCTATGGCTTGGGGGCATGCACAAATCTCATTTTCCTGTTTTGTTCAGAACATATGTACAGCATAATCTGCAGTACTATATTCACCGAAGTTTGTTATCATTATTTTTTGTCTGAGTTTTGAGTTTTGATTCAATGCAGGCGTTTTATTCGGAGGTGCAAGCAGGGCTGTTTGCAGTTTGTGATTCTGAAGCCTTTTTTAGTTGCTGTTACACTCATACTTTATGCAAAAGGCAAATACAAGGATGGGAATTTCAGTCCTAAACAATCATATCTGTATCTCACCATTATATACACAATCTCGTATACAATGGCATTGTATGCTTTGGCATTGTTTTATGTGGCATGCAAAGATCTGCTTCAGCCCTTCAACCCAGTTCCAAAGTTTATCATCATCAAATCTGTTGTTTTCTTGACATACTGGCAGGTAAAACTTTATCCACAGTTTGTTCTCATTATGAAGCTTTACAGACTGATTGTTGCTCGTAGTTGAAGTCTTTGTGATATCCCTGAAGAGTAGAGAAATCACATGATTCTTGTGTGACTTTTCAAGTTTGTGCCTATTGGATTCAAAATGACTTGATCTGTATGCAACCCTTTGCATGATTTCCTATCTGGTAAAGTTGCTACAAGTTTTAGTCTGACGAGTCATATTTTGTGCCCCACATATTTGAGCATGTAACAAGCCTTTTCAGTTTCCCAAGGTGTGCTGCTATTTTTAAACAAATTTACTTTTTAGAACTCTTGGTGCCTTTTAGCTATCCCTAGTCGTCTGTGCACACGTTGCAGAGAGTTAACACTGGTCAAAACATCAACTGAAATTCATCAAGAAATCAAGTAGAGTAAATAGCAATTCAGGTGGTACCTGACTGACTCCTGAACCTTAATTCTTAAGAGCTCTCCAGTGCCCTTCCGCTTACAATCACAGTTAATCCATGGGGCTCTCTAGAGTCTGTTAAACTAATCTACTTGATAGGAAATTCCAAAGGATCTTGTTTGATAAGAAAGAAAATAAATCTCCTAGGAAAAATCATATTCTACCTATTCTGATTTTCTTCCTGCATTAATTAACAACTAACTTGAGCATGCATTACCTTAAGTATTTCATTTACAAATCTCATAATATGAGAGAGAGAGATTTACTGATGTAAGAGAAGCGTAATGTTGTTTAGAACTTAATACTTTCTCATAGAATTGTGAGAGATATACTAGCAGACTATTATTGTCTTCTCTTTGTTGTTTTTCTTTGCAATAATTGGTTTAGTGATACCAGATTGCGATAGAAGACTCAGTTTGTAATAATTCTTAATATGTCACAACCAATGTTGCTATTTGATAGGATCTTTTCATTATTTGGTCCTAGCATCCATCTGCTAAAAGGAATCATCTACCCTGTACCTCATTATTAGTAATTAGATTTGGGAGTAATTACCTTTTGAACTCTGGTCATGTTAAATTTATTCGTGGACAATTAAAAGATGGGAGCAAAAGAAATGTGAGCTTGGTGCTGATCTAGTTATGTCTCTATTTTTCTTTCTTTAGGGAGTTCTGGTTTTTCTTGCTGCAAAGTCTGGATTTATAAAGGATGCAGAGGAAGCTGCTCAGTTTCAAGATTTTATTATATGTGTGGAGATGCTTATAGCTGCTGTTGGTCATCTTCATGCATTTCCATACAAAGAGTATGCTGGTGCGAATATTGCTGGGTCTTGTGATCTGACACGTAGTCTTGCACATGCCCTGAAGTTGAATGACTTATACCATGACACTGTTCACCAGGTATGCCTGACAAGTTTTTGTTTCTTCACATGGGTCCTTTCAAAACCATGCCTATTTATATGCCAATGATTATTAAATACTTGCAGTTTGCACCTACTTATCATGATTATGTGCTCTACAACCATACTGAGGGTGACGAGGGAACAAGAAAGTATCGCTCGCGAACCTTTGTGCCAACTGGCCATGAGATGGATGCTGTGAGGAAAAACAAACTCGTGTTTGGAAACAAGATGGACGAGATTCAGCTATCCAGTCACTCTTCCTCTGCCACAAGCACACCCAAAAATGATACCTCAGTGCCCAATTCTGCATATTCTGATGCAATGAAATCTTCTCTTCTTATGGATTCTTCTAATTCTGTATCTGCACCATATGACATGTCACTTATTGACATGGACTTCTCCAATTACCCTGCAAAAGTTGCTGCTGCAAATGAAACTAGTAGGTGACAAGAATGGAGGGACTGAAGCAAATGGATGAGAAAAGTACCCTTAAAGCAAAGAGTTGAGGAATATTAGATTGTCTTTCTGCTTCAGGAAAGCACTGTGTGGTATCATGGGTGTCAATTTCCTTGAGAGTGTTTCATAGCCCTCAGTCCTCTATTTTCATTTGGTTTAAGCATTTCATTTGCTGATGTCTGGCTTCTCCATTGTTGCCTGTTTGTCCAGGGTTATCTACCTTTGTTGATCATTCTGCTCTGTAGATACAGAACTTTTAGACGTCATACTTAAGACATTAGAGGTCACCATTAAATTGGCTGAATTGTATTTTTACCCTTCAAATATCAATGATTGTCCACCCTGCGTCTTCTTGTGTTCTGGATATGGAGATTTAAGATTTCACGTTTGCAAGTTCCCATTTGCAACTTGAAATTGCATTTTGATTCTTGTAAACTTGTTTTTTTCTGTTGCATGTGTGCTAAACCAGGGCCATTATGTGAGTTGTGAATTTAACTCATCATTGCTTTTTTACATTTCGGTTCACCATCCTTAACTATTTGCATCTTGGCATACTGTAAGAAAGGGTACTTTTAGCTTTTCTTGCTGTTGTCTTGGAAGTTTGATGCAGGATTCTACATATTTTGGTTACCATGGCCAGGGTTGTGTCCCATAAATTTGGCCTTGTACAAGAAATAGGTTTCCACAATTCTACTTCTTGTCACAAGAAGTTTTTCCTGATAGCGTGCGATGTCATTATAATCTTAGTACGAATATAGTTATTTCTTTCATGGCTGTTTAAATTTTGTCATTCAAAGTTAGTAAATTGATTATTCGAATGGCTGCACTTGATGTTACTGAGTGAAGCAAAACCACCGCACCCTCGAATGATCTTAGTTAATTTTAAAATATTGTTTTCAAACCAAATTAAAATTTGTTAATATTTTGACGAATAGGAGACAGCACATTTGACTTTTGAATTCTCTATGCTGAATTATTTATTTGCCATGGTTGAAAGTTGAATGTCTTTGATTATATTGTTTTCGCAATCTAGATGATATATTTTACGAAATTTATTTAGCTGGAGTCGCTCTCTTTTCTAGTATTATTTTAGATTTACGCGTATAGCTGGATTTGCTACATAAGTTTTGGTGTGAAATGTTAAACTCAGAAGTACATGCTTGAGGTCTTGATTGTAGGTATCTAATGTTTAGACTTGCAAGGCAGGTCATGTTAGCAGCCATTTGTTACAACTGTCCTGAATTATTTGATCTGTAATTCAGAGAAAGCTAAGCATTCTTACTAAGGCTGTTTTTGGCCTTGCATGCATGAGCTGAATGCTCTTGTGATTATTTTTATATTCTTTTTGTACAATGGATTTAAAAATATTTCAACTAATATTTTTAGGTGGAAAACAAAATAACTCGATACATGGCATAGCACAGGAGCGAAGAAAAGAAAAGGAAGCTAGTTAATTGTATGATCAGTGAGAAGGTGATGGTTGATATTTAGGAAGGACAGGATAAATTGATCCAAACCGATCCGCCCCCTTCCCACAGAAAACTTAAATTTCAAACCTAACCACGCATCTCCATCAAGAAACCAGCCTTTGAATTTGGGGGAGAAGAAAAAGGAGAGAACAACACAAAAGGCACGTGACCGCCCATCTTTATCCATCCATTTCCTGCCCAACGTGTCAAGAGTATAAAAGAAGGAAGGAAAAGTCCGGCTTGGGTTCAGCTCCTTCCTCCTGCGTCGGCGCACTGCTCCCATAAAACTACTCAACTTCGTTATTATATTCCCTTAATGCAAACACCTTAGCCTCCTCCCCTTCCGCCTCCTCCCTCCCTCCCTCCCTTCTTATGTTGTACGTATTGGCTTATTTATCTCTGCTTTAAAAACTCTCGCCCTGTTTTATTTTAGATCAGATCAGATATAGCTAGCTACCTTTTTCTTCCCTCCTTTCTTTCCCTTTTTTTGTTTGAAAAGCTCTTTCTTTCCATCAATTTCCATTTCATGCACACATAAACAGGTAGCCAGCTAGCGAGCAGGAGTGATCATCATGGCTCTAGTAATGAATCGCAACTACAGCTACAACACTAGCCATCATCTAAGGCCAACTCCGCTGTCGAGGAGCAGCAGTTGCGGTACTTGGAATGACTTATTAGGAGGATATAGCAATAGTTCAGAGCATTTCAGCAGCAACTCGGTGGTGATGATGGAGAAGAGAGGGTTGTTTCTTAGAAGCTACCACTTCTGCAGGAAAAGAAGCCTAACAGAAAGGATCAAGGGTTCTTTGATAAGAACGAAGAAAGCGATGTGGCTGAGGCTAAGATCTGCTCGTAGAATCAGAAGGTTGGTTTGGTCCAGACTCCGCTATGCATTCTGCTTTCGGCGCAGAAGAAGATTTCTTCGCCTCGTCAACCATAATCATCACAGCTCTTCCACCTGCCCTTTCTGGTAGGAGGATCTAAATATATTTTGGCTTGTTTCTTTCTTTCTTCTATTTTGCTAGTGTTTATTCTTCAGGGGAAAAAACTGTTTCTTCCTAATTTCTCTAGTCTGTGGGAATTAGTTTGCATGCCTAGCGCTATAGCTAGCCTGGGAGAATCGAAGTGGCTAAAATCTTCTTTACAATATTGATGTTTATTTGATTATATATAATCAAGGTGCTATCTGGTGTTAATTAGGTGAGATAAGATTGATCCTCAACTTGAAATGAATCGATCGAGGAACACTTTAGTACTGCATATATGTACTGCGCTTGTGGAAAATGCTCCTTGCATAGAGAATCATCATGCCTGGATTGTTTCATATTTTATAGAGTAATATGTATTGTGATGAACTCGTCTTCCACTTGAAATCGAAGACTTCTGAACATGGGGATCGATCGATCGATGTATATTATATTATTATATATGTAATAATTAATGAAAGTGTGTGCGCGCAATCCTAGATTGACTAGGGTAAATTTTAGATGCATCTAAATATAAATATCTGCTGATATTTTAGCTTTGGGAAAGCAGCCTCTATATATATATATATCATCGCAAGCAATAAAGTCTGAACTCTAACAGGAGGAGGAGGAGCATCTATTCTATTCTATTGCAGTGCGTGGCTTTGGTTTTTTTTTTTTTTGAAAAGTCAAATATTCCACACAAAATAACGTTTCGAAGAGGAAAAGAAAGCCAAATTAAGTAGAAAGTCATCGATTCCTTGCTTTTACTTTTATCATTCACACAAGCTAGCCGTGGCTAGCTGTTCAACTTTGGAAACATATTAAAACCATGCATGATTTAGTGATTGCACTTTAATTAATACTATCACGCACGCACGCTAGCTAGCTGCAGCTGTTTGCATTCTGCCATTTTATATATTTATCTGGGCATTAAGTGACATGGGACTCACCGGCTTGTCCCAGCTAGCTGCTGTTGCGTGCAGCCTCAAATCAATTAATCTAGCTACCTCTCTCTTTTTCTCTCACAGATCACGGGTTAGTTCCTATCCTCTTTGGCTGCATGCTGCTACCAGTACTTGACTACTTTTGTAACAATGGCTGCAAATTAAAGATGACACTGGCTACGTACTCTATGATCTATGTATCCAAATCAATAAGCTTTCCTTATTCAAGCTTCCATAAGTTCATGCACACAATTCTTCAAAATTTGTTGAATTCAATGACCATTTTATCGGAGATCTAAATAGAAATGTACGGTTCTTACTTTATATTTGTACGTCTTGAACTAGAAGTCGGCTTGCTTTTGGATGTAATTTAAGTTTAGGGTTAATTGCCGGGTACTGGCTTGATGGCCAGTTCTTGAATCAAAAAATTTAAGAAGAAATTTAAAAAAAAAATGCATTAAGAGGTACCAAGCACGCAAGGTATCTTCGAAAGCAGATCCCAACAGATGATCATGAGTATACGTTTGCATGTATAAATGAATGAATTGCTTGTGCACTACACATCGATCTACCTAAAGCACATAACTTATGAATCCATCTAATTATTAAAAAAATGCATTAAGATGCTGGCGTGTCAGAATGTTATGAATCCATCTAATTATTAATGTGGCCTCACGTACTGTATTAACAATCAAATCAAGCAACGTGGTATGCTTAATTTGCCCCTAAAAGTCAACCAAATTTAGTTTATTACTGACTAAACAGAATGGAATACACATGCATAAGGTATCTTGTATGTCTTAATTATTCACTTGTTATTATTTCTTTATTTTTAAATAAACCTAAAACCCCATGTAAAAGGAAAAAGAAAAAAAAAAAAAGAGAGAGCGTGGCGTTGTTGGGCTACCGTTTCATGGTGGCGTGACGGGCTCCGTATTGAAAGGGAACCTCCTCCGATATTGGACTGTGATTTCATGGTGGCGTTGTTGGGCTCCGTTATTTTTATGCAACATTTGTTAAACGGGCCTCGTCTATAAGCAAGTATAAATATAATAGCTTAAGCAAATTTGTAAATTGCACTTCGACTTTAGGTTTGCTTTATAGCATATTTGCAAGTCTAATATCATCAGTTCGATCTTGCAATAATGGAGACTAATGATTTATCATTCACTTCAAGATCTATAAAATTAGTTAAGGTGTATATAAACTATCTTGGACATTCATGTTATAAAAAATATTAAAAACTTTAAAATAAATATCATAAACATATAAAATCATAAATTAAAAAAAATACTTATTAATTATTGAAAAATTTCATGCTATATGATGAACATAACAAAACTTACCAATTTTTTAACAAATACTATTACATTTGTCTTAAAAGATGTTATGCCACTATGCAAAG
Source organism: Salix exigua (assembly GCA_032356905.1). NCBI lineage: Eukaryota > Viridiplantae > Streptophyta > Magnoliopsida > Malpighiales > Salicaceae > Salix > Salix exigua. The sequence goes on from JAVHLS010000087.1 coordinate 87,954, forward strand.
AATTATTGTTTGTTAGATCTCAGTAAGTGTATTGGTTGATGGATGAACCATGCTCTGAAATGTCTGGTTTAAACATATTGATAAGTTGCTGATATTGATCATAGGTAATAAGCATTTGAGAGCCAGGAACTTGATAAATGTTAGTAGTTGCATTCTTTCCTGTGTTAAACTTGTAACAAGTGGAAAGCCATATATTTTGTAACATTTTTCCACAGCGTGACAAAAAAATGCCACAATGAGAGAATATAGGTCGATCCTTTCAAATGTGAAGGCATTTGTTACTAGTAAAACAAGCTGGAGACATAGTCTTTGTAAACAATGCAATAGTGTTTTGATTAAAGGAAAGACTTAATGAAGAAATCATTGTTGCCTCTCCTCTTGAATGACTAGTGAGAAAACTTTATTAATTGAAGGCAAGGGATCAATCAACAAAATTTGACCTCGCACATGTGAGTAGCTTTCATTATTAGAAACTGATAAATATGTTGTTGATGATGATAAGACATAATAGTCTTCATAGCTTCACATGTGTAGGTAGGAATTGACTGGTGATTTGCTAACTCATCCATAATCCTTTCATAGTAGTGAAATACAAACTAACATAATCATTTTCTTGTGACAAGTAGAAGATGGATTTCTGGAGCTGGGAAATTCGTGGCCCATTGTGTTAAGAAAACCGATCCCAAAGATTATTCCACATCTTAGAACAAAATAACAAACTAATTATTTAAAAATTAATTGATCCTTCTAACTACTCTAACAAACTCTAACTTCTGCATAGTCGCGTGTGAAGGAAGCCAATTGAACATCTGCAGATTTGCAGGTTTGTTGGAGGTTGCAGTGTTGTGAGTTCAATGTGGAGAAGTTGAAGCTATATTTAATTCAATAGAGCTTGAGATTTGCACATCAAGTCTCGAGTTCAAGTCAGAGTCTGCACTTCTTGTAAGAGTTTGGAACAACCGGGATTTTACTTCATCACTGGGCCCACAAAGTCACTTTTTGAGGGGTGAAGTTTCTTCGAATAAAAAAAAGTATTGTTTTCTAAAATAATAGAAGAAGAAAAAAGCCAGCACACATGACTACCGTCCATTAGCTTTTTAATTTTCAAAAACAAATGTTGAAAAAAAAAGAGAGAGAATGAATGTCCAAAAGGAAGAGGGAAAAATAAAAATAAAGCAACAAAACGCCTCTGTTTTGTTAGACAAGGTACAAATTAGACCAACAGTCGATGTTGCTGACTTGATTATTTGTGGAATGCGGACTCTGATCTCTGTCAAATTGAAGAATAAACAACATTGTAGATTTGCTTTGATTTCAATCAAATGATTGGATTTGATTTGTATCCTAGCAAGTAACATGGGCTGGCGTCAATCATTGCACATGCATGCCGCCTCCATATTCCTTCCTCAGATCTCATCAACCACTGCATAGTTATAGCTAGTTTAAGTAATGTAATAGTAATATATAATTTTATATGGAAATATATTAAAATAACTAATTTGCAGTAAATAAAAATATTTATAAATCGGAAAAAGTTGCAGTGTGTGTATCTAATTGACAGTCACTCAACTAGTTTATGTCCTTGATGTCCATTTCTGCAAAATGTGGCGTGCTAGTGCTAGCCATGTGTTTTGAAGAATCAAAAGGTAGGTAGGCATGCAGTGTTTTACCTTTCTGCCGTTGCATTCTAGTGCTGTGTAGTTGAAGCAACATCATAATTATATCGATCAGATTCTGCATGTATCTAACGACTCTCAGATACATTCAATGCACACTTCCTTTCAATCCACCCTCTAAATACGCTGCCTCCTTGTATATAATACATGCAAGTATTGATTTGTTACTTGAACAAGGCACCAGCTCCCGTCGACGAAGTCCTACTTTTGACCCAGCTCCTGTTATTCCAGTCCCTTAACCTGGAGTTCTTATTAATGCTGCAGATGGGTTTCCAAGCTAATGCTGTCATCCCCTCGAGGTTCCGCTACGAGAAGCTTAATAATGGCGGCGATCAATATCATGAAAAATTAATGGCGAGGCCTAGACGAAGGCGTTTTTGGGTGAAGAAAATGAACGGGGGAGTAAAGCGTTGTCTCCGATTATCCCGCTCCAGGAAACTTACTTTCAAGGCATTGTCTGTGATCCTAATGCCCAGCCCAAACAGCAGAATTGCAAAAGTGTATGCCCATGTTATTGATAGAATCAAGATGATGGATGATCTGTCTCTGTATCCCAACATTATCTTTTCCACTCATTGGGGACTTCCAGTTTTATCCCATCCCCATCCCTCTTTAAAAACTTCTCTTCATACAAACTTAACCTGCATCTAGGTGCTTGCATATTTATGTTTCAGCAGATAAATTTAGTAGAAAGAAATAAACTTGCTTTACATACACATGGATTCTGTCTCTTCTTATTCCCTTCCTTAGCACTACTGAAAGAAGTCCTCTACTAATCTAGCTAATTTCAATCGATCCACCGTGTTTCTAATTGATTGTAGACTTACGTCTTAATTAAGCACTGCAGCACATATAGTCCATGCATAATTAACTCTTCACACCTCTTTGACTGCCCAAATCAAGTTGTCTTGATTAAAAAACCAACAGACTCTGGAATGTCAGGCTTGACTGCTTTCATATCCTAACCCTTTTGGGGTACACACCCACTCGCACTGCATCTTTGATTGCAGAAAACTTCCCTGCTCTAAAGCGTTTTGATGATTCCATCTTGTGTTTTGTCAGCCAAGGCATTGTCGACTATTTAGGATGGCCCATAAAAGCTTGAACATATACAGGACATTGTTTTCGTGTTGATGAGGACGAGGTAATCCCTGATGCACGGGTGAGGGAGAAGGCATGGAAGATTGTCCTCCTTGTTTCAAGTACAGAGCCTGGAGAATATGAAAATCTCCCTTTATATGTTCAAATAGGAGTTCGGTATCTTCAGCATATTTTGGAACTTTGAACCGAAGCTTTCCCCCCGAACTTCCATTGCACTGATATGATGATCAGCTACATTTATTTTGGACCATTTCGCTAGCTCTTCCATTCCAGCTGCCTACCTTACCTAGCATGAAAGCCACACCGATGTTCCACCCAAAAGCATCTGTATCCATGGAGGATATTTTGAACCTAAGTGCATGCTTCTTCCCTTTATAGATGTGTAGTATTAAATTGATGCGTGTTTCAGGTCAAATTTTGTGAAGATCACAAATCTCTTTTTTAAAGAGTCACCAAGCTATTTTGCCTTTCATGTTGAGATTTTATTTTTTTTGTATTTTCAAGAGAATATGTTAAGAGAATTCATGTTTGTATAATTTGAGAAATTTGGTGGTTTCATTTATTTATGAATGATATATCATATATCATGGTATTTAATAGAAAAAAAAGCTGTAAATCAAGTTTAGCGAATGTTCTAAAAATAAATTTACTTAGTTTTTACGCACATGATCATAGAAACAAGAATAAACACATGAGAAAGTGTCTTGATGAAAATAATGAGGGATAAATAACTTTTACATAACATCAATATATAGAACACAAATATCCTTTACATAAAATTAATAAGACGAGAATATGATAGATTTTTGGGAGAGTTTTAATACAAGTATAAATGTAGGGGGGAAATATCCCCTACACGAACGCTTCATTTTAATATATCAGTGGCTTATCACTCATTATTTTCATAGGAGGGGATCAGCCTGCTTATCAGCAGAAAGCTGGTGAATCTGATGGACGGAGATGTTCGTAATATATCAGTTGCACTTGCTGGTGGCCATAAGTCGGAAGAAAATTGAATAGCATAGCAAGGCAGGCAGGTCGGAAAAGAAGACTGCGACTGGTTTGTGTAGCAAAAGAGAGAGGAATTAATGCGGGATTCTGGAACTTGGCAAGCCATGAAGAGTTCATGGTTTTTATCAGGACATCGACGTTGATCTCCTCGATTTGTAAATATGGAAAATTTAGTGAAATGCAGTTGGATGAAATATGTACAAATGATATATTTTTCTAAGAATTTTATAATTATATATGTGTTTCATACAGGTTTTTTAAAAAAAAAGTAAATATTTTAAGGAAAGAGAGATGTTGGGTTGGGCTAGAGGAGCCCAAAACGAGAAGTGTTGAAGAAAGGCTGGGCTCAAAAGTCAATAAACAGCTATAATGTTCCTTCTTGTACGCGGAGCATAAGTTAGCGTTTGGAGTCTTTGGACCCTTTACTGGCAGCTCCCTCTGTTCTGCTGTATCTCCTCCTCCTCCTCATTCCCTCTTCTCCCTCCCTGTCGCTCGTTGCAATTTGTATATTTGATTTGAAATTTGGGATCATTATTGGAGATGGACATAAAAGACTTTTGTTTTGGAGCCGATAGGATTCCTCCTCCATTGTCTGTCATCGCAGCCGCCAAGGTTGCGTCTCTCACTCTTCCTCCTCCCTCCACTGTTACCAGTGCTTCTGATTCTGCTTGTCTTCCTACTTTTCTCTTCTCTAACGGGTAACTTCTCTTTCTTCTTCCTTTTTCCATTTTTCTAAATTCTTTCCTTGAATAAATGTTTTTTTTATATATAAAGGCTTGAGTATTTTATGCCTGTGATTTGTTTAGGTTTTAGCTCTGTTTCTGTTCACCTTTCATTCTCAACTTCTCATGTATGTATGCATGTATGGTAGGCTGAAATTGCAAGGAACCTATGTGCTTCTTCGATACATTGGCCGCGTTGCCAATCTATATGGTCAGGACCCATTTGAATCTAGCCAGGTTTTTCATTCTCCTCCCCACTCTTTTTTTTTTTCTTATCTAGTTTTGCTTCTGAAAGTTTTTCATGAAGTTTGCCTTTCTATTTTTCAGATTGATCAGTGGCTCGAGTACACCCCTGTCCTGTCTGTAGGCTCTGAGTTCGAGAATGCCTGCAACTATATTGACAATTACCTGCAAACTCGTACTTTTCTCGTGGGCTACTCTTTGTCTATTGCAGACATTGCGATCTGGTCCGGTCTTGCTGGTAAAGCTTCCGATTCCTATCTATTGTTTGCTTTACTGCATTTATTCACTAGTGAATGTCAAATTTCAATGAAAGGAAAATTCCTTAATTATCGGCCTCATTATTTCTTTATTTTTTAGGGTTTAACAATCTCGTTGTTGAACTGAATTTTTGACCTGGTTTGTTATTACCGATTTACTGCGTTTGTGCATAGAGTCCCAGGATGTTAAAATAAAGGGCTTGGCAGCTATTTTTCTTGATTGCGTGATTTACCATCCACTACAGCATTTCACCTAGCTAAATAGATTGGTAGTATTATATGCATTGATAGATTGTTCCTATTCATTTCATTTTTTTTGTTGTTGCTTAATTCCATCTTGAAATGCATGTTACATGTCATGCTTTGCAGGAACTGGGCTGAGATGGGAGAGTTGTAGGAAGTCTAAGAAGTTTCCGAATGTAGTACGCTGGTTCAATTCAATATTTGATGAGTATAGTGAAGCTTTGAATGAAGTCATGTCAACATATGTTGGCAAAAAGGGCCCAGTAAAGCCTGCAGCAGCTAAACCAAAAGGGCAACAGGTTGTCAGTGGGGATAACCCAGAAAAGGGAAAAGCAAGCAGCAAGCCTTCATCTGAAGTAGATCTTCCAGGAGCTGAAATTGGAAAGGTGTGTCTGCGATTTGCTCCTGAACCTAGTGGCTATCTTCACATCGGGCACTCAAAAGCGGCTCTACTCAACCAGTATTTTGCTCAAAGGTACCAAGGTCGATTGATAGTGCGCTTCGATGATACAAATCCATCAAAGGAAAGCAATGAGTTTGTTGACAATCTTTTAAAAGATATTGACACATTGGGTATCAAATATGAAACCATCACCCATACATCTGATTACTTTCCCCAGTTGATGGAAATGGCTGAAAAATTGATCTGCCAGGGTAAAGCTTATGTTGACGATACACCACGTGAGCAAATGCAGAAAGAAAGAATGGATGGCATTGAATCAAAATGTAGGAGCAACAATGTAGCGGAGAATCTGAAACTGTGGAAGAAAATGATTGCAGGATCAGAGAGAGGATTACAATGCTGTGTCCGTGGGAAGTTAGACATGCAAGACCCTAACAAGTCTCTTCGAGATCCAGTCTACTATCGTTGCAATCCTGTTCCTCACCATCGGATTGGGTCCAAATACAAGATATACCCAACATACGATTTTGCATGTCCATTTGTTGATTCTGTTGAAGGTATAACCCATGCGCTCCGATCGAGTGAGTACCATGATCGAAATGCTCAATATGACAGGATTCAAGCAGATATGGGACTGCGAAAGGTTCACCTTTATGAATTTAGCCGGTTGAATATGGTCTACACAATTCTTAGCAAGCGTCATCTTCGTTGGTTTGTTGAAAATGGAAAGGTGGATGGATGGGATGATGCTCGATTTCCAACTGTCCAAGGAATTGTTCGTAGAGGTTTGAAAGTGGAGGCATTGGTGCAATTCATCCTTGAGCAGGTAAGCTAACATGCATCCATGTCCTTGCATCTTTCTATTCTGATGTTGTTTGGATAGTCCATATGAGATGCTGTATACAGATTAGATGAAAATTTTACATTCTACTTGAATAATATACAGTGAAAACATGCTTGAGGACCTTGAAGAACTTTGTTTTGTTCCTGTAGTATCTGAATTCTTTCCTTATTTTCCCACTTATACCAAAGAACTTAATTTCATTCAAGTGACATTTGTTTGAATTCTTTGGTTAAAAAGTAGCTTAGGGTGGTAAGTTCAGGCTCATCACTTCCGTGTCACAATATTCCTTATTTACTTCTACATATGTCCATTGATTTATACTCTTAGGTTATTTTCTGTACTCAGCCTTTTCCTTAAAGTTTTGATTCTAATTCTGTTTTGTTTCAGGGGGCATCAAAAAATCTTAATCTCATGGAATGGGACAAACTCTGGACAATTAATAAGAAGATTATTGATCCTGTCTGTCCCAGGCATACTGCTGTCATTGAAGAACATAGGGTGCCATTAACCTTGACTGATGGTCCCAAGCAACCATTTGTTCGAATCATTCCAAGGCACAAGAAACATGAGGGTGCTGGAGAGAAGGCCACAACATACACAAATAGGATATGGGTAGACCATGCAGATGCAGAGTTGATCTCTGTAAATGAAGAAATAACTTTAATGGATTGGGGAAATGCCATAGTGAAGGAAATTGAGAAGGACCAAAATGGAAAGGTCACACACTTGAGTGGGGTCTTGCATCTTGAAGGATCTGTCAAGACCACAAAGTTGAAGCTCACCTGGCTACCAGATACAAATGAATTAGTGAACCTCACTCTTGTGGATTTTGACTATCTAATCACAAAGAAAAAGGTAATTTTTCATTCATGGACTTTGGAAGTTTTGTTTTGTTCCTTTTTAAAAGAATACAATTGTATCTGTTTAAAACTTGTCTGCTTTCATTTGTTGAGGGTGGGTGGTTTATTATATGGCTATTATTGATTTCTGAGTTAGTTTATTCTCTTTATATCCTTATGATTTATTTTTATTTTTACTGTTTTGGCTACTGAAATACCACACTTCTAATTGCTAATTATATTTTTCCAAATAAATGGGGTGATCATTTCATAAACCTTGAGTTGTTTTTTTCTCATGCCACCATAGTTTTGACTGATTGACTTCTCGATGGGTACTTGGGATCAAATTCATGAGTTTGGAGAATGTTGACCATCTAGTTTTCAAATTTATATTACTGTGTTTTGTAAAACATTTCTTGGCATTAGTGTGTATTTGAGCTGTTTTCCCCCTAATTATCTGAATGTAGAGAGTCAGTGGTTGATTTATTCCAGTACCTATAATGCATTTAAAATGTCAAGTTTCGAAAGTAACCTTGAGTGTTTTTACCCCTTTGTGTGTGTGTGTGTGTGTGTGACTGTGAAGAGAGAAGAATGAATAGGTAAGAAACTTTGAAGTGGCAACTCCATTTGATGCATCTATTTAATTGAACATTTTGTTTATGTTTGAATATATTTAGCACACAAAATGATTATAATGGGGATGGACCCTCGTAATTGATTCTTTAACACTGGAATCAGGTTTTATTCAATCTAAATTAAGTGTTTATTTGATTGTTGGGGTTTTTTTTGGTGGTGATGAAGCTGGGTAGGAATAGATGGTAAAAGAATCTAGTTAGACATTATAGCTGTGTGACATAATGTTTTGCATAATACATTATACTTGTCATAGATTTTGAGAGTAGAATTGTAAATATACTGAGTGGCTGGCATGTAAAATTTTAAATGTTGATTGGCGCTTGTATTTGTGGATGCAGCTGGAGGAGGGAGAAAGTTTCCAAGATGTGCTTAACCCCTTTACCAAGAAGGAGACTGCAGCTCTTGGGGATTCAAACATGCGAAATTTGAAGCGTGGAGAAATATTGCAGCTGGAGAGGAAGGGCTACTTTAGATGTGATGCTCCTTTTGTCAGACCTTCAAAGCCGGTAGTTCTGTTTGCAATTCCAGATGGCCGACAAGCAACCTCATTGAAATAGACCATATTTGCCTAGCATACTTTCTGGCATTCTGGAGTTGAACATTTTTCCTAAAACTATGTAAGGTGAGATTTGGAGTCTTTGACTATCATCCCTTAAGTTACAGACGTGTATTTGTTCTGAAGTTTTTGTTACCTTGCTATAGATGTACGAATTGAATGGTGCCTTTTCAACTAGTTAATGTGGTTTTGGTAAATTTCCTAGTTTCAGATAAAGATTTTCTTGTTGAATCTAGTAGCAGTATAGATCCTGATGGGATTTGGCTTTTTAAACTAGGTGAATGCAGTCATGATAAACTACATTTTCACGTGGTTCCTCGCATATTAGGTCTATAAAGAGAGCCCAACTTTCCAGACTTGAAAGTTTTAGGACTACATTCCTTGCCTTTGGGATCGAGTAAAACCAGCGACAACATGGATTGTGCCCTCTTTCCTTGCTTGAAATTGGAACTTTCTCGGCACTTCCCTTGTTAGAATCATCAAGTGGGTTCAAATTAGGACTTGCTAGTAAATATGATAGCATAGATCAACTGACAAGCATTGGTTTAGTGAGTTCAAATTAAGTCACAATTATTGTTGCCTTGATTGTCTGTCTTGTTATGCCAAAATTACGCACTTTGGCGTGATGATGGCTATCACATGTGCAACTCCTTTTCTTTAATAAGATGAGTACAGCTACGACAATCACTTTTGTTGTCATTTTCAGGTAAGATAAACAAGACAAGAAACTTACCAGTGCAGTGAAAGATGATGAGATGAGACAGCCATTGCATTAACTCAGGCAGTTGTGTTAATCTATGGTTTACACGTAAATTGTACTTTTAGAAGTAACACGTAAGAAAGCCATGAACATGGAAGAACTCTACTTAAACTTGAACTCTCTGCATTGCTAAATAAAAATACATCAGGTGAAATTCATGATCGGTTAATAATTGGACAACACTCAATTGTTGTTTCTGAATCCCATTAACAGTATTCTAGTCATCAACGTTTTTTATTAGTTACGCATTATCATGATCTGCACTTTATTAGCATGATTTTATATTGGGGGTAAATGTAAAGCGAAAGGTGGGATTTTAATTAAAAATATTAAGCCATTACCCATCCCAATTACTTGATTGTGTTTTGACTTTCTCGGGCTAATTCCCTTTCCCTTCCCTGCTTACGGACGGCATCATGTCCCAAACGCACATCCACGTGTAGATGGTCAATGTGATGACAAAATGCATTTATCACAAAAGTACCGTGAAGAGATAAGATAAAACAGAGAAGATGATATAAAAAAAATGATTTAAAATAAAAAATAAAAGATTATTTGTAAAACACAACATCAAATCAAATAGGACTGTTCATTTCTTTCACGGATTGTTGTTTTTATTATATCTAGCCATCCGATAACACCAGTGAAAGACAAGTTTGATGGAACTATTCAGGAAACATAAGCATTGATTATTTGGTTCGGACAAGCAAAATCAAGTGGTTGCATATATTGTGATGTGAATTGGTGGGTTAGTTGGCCGAGGCATCGAAAGTTGCCCTACTTGAAGGTAGAAAGTCTTTCCAGGTATAATTACTTCATGTAAACATGCACAACCATGCTGCTTGTCTAATCTAATACAGTTCATCCATCCATCTGAGAAATACATATAGGCTATGTCAGACATGGTTTTATTATATTATGTAATTGGCTAAAACCACAAACTGATGCTTTGATATTTTATTCAGTGGAAAAACGGTTTGTCGACCAATCATTTTACTCTCCTAGATGATCCATCAAGCACAAACTTCTCCCTTTACAAAACTGTTACAGGAGGAATACCAATCACAAAACCCAGCTGGGCACAGCTATAAGATTTATCAATTTATAGCCAAAACCTAGCGTACGTACTTGTGTTTTTATACAGTTCATCAATCAACCAATCATCTACTTCTTAGGTGCAAACCTGGACTTGATCTTTCGAACCTCCTTGGTACCAACCTGGAAAGCCATGGTCAAGACATGGTCTGGCACGGGTGGTTGGGCTGAAAACAATGTGGCTGCAATTGACTGAGTTCCTGGCAACTGGCTATTGAACGCAGCAATCACTGCAGCTGGGACTTGACCGTTGTTCTTCTGGAAATGAACCAAGCCTTTAGGGAAAACAAATGTCTCGCCCACTTTGATGGTCTTTGATATCAAAACGTTAGCAGTGGTGATGAACCCCACGTCCAGTTGGCCTTCGAGGACAAAGACCATCTCAGTGGCGCGTGGATGTGTGTGGGGTGGGTTCAGGCCACCAGGGGCATAGTCAATGCGGGACATGGATACCCCCAAGGTGTTGAGTCCTGGGATCTTCTGAACATTGGCAGCAGTGACCAGGGAGCCGGATGTATTGTTGGTGAGACCTGGTTTGGCCAAACCGACGAAGAAGAAATCCTCTGCCGATATGTTCTCCTTGCAGGTGAATCCATTCACCTTCACACCTGTTTAATCATAAAAGCATGCCATGTCATATCACAAATTACTAAACAGAATCAAAGACAATTGATGAGATCCAAGGAGCTAGGATGAAGAAATTGTGTTGAGAAGGAGAAGGGGAAAAGGCGGCCGGGCCAAGTCAACTTTCCGGCCCCGTACGAATCATACATATAATTAACTAAGATCAAAAGGAAAATAAAAAACAATAGTGTAAAAAGAAATACCAGAAGAAAGATCAGCAACGCAAACATCTTGAAGCAGGTCAGGATCAGCAGAAACGATGGCCAATAGGACCAGACCAAGAGCCATATAAAGAAGGGAGAGGTAGGCCGCCTTATTTGCTGCCATGACTGCTGCTGCAGATGCTAAGCGATAACAACTGCTAGCTTTCTAGGTTCCGGCGAAAACTATTGAAGGAAAACAACCGGTTTATAGAAGAGAAAAGGAGGGAGGGTGTCTGAATTAATTAGGGGAAAGAGGGATGGATGAATAGGAGGGAAAGGCGGACCAATGTACGTATTTATACTGGCTGCAACGTGATGGTTTCCAAAGTTCATTAGCAGGCGGCGTGGTTAAATATAGTTTTAGAATCACCGTACGTGACTTCAAATTGAGTCTGAAAAAATTAATCTATAGGGTTTTTTAAACCTGTCCACTCAAATTAAAACCCTAAACATGCACGAAAACAAGGGCAACAAATTTTTTAGTTGAATTTAAAAATAAAAAAAGGAAAATTTCAAAGCGTGCAACGCCACTGGTGAGGGAAATGTGGTGAATGTTAAAACACGAAACATGCCTTCTTAGCTCTTACACGGAAAGGAATATTATATGTTGTCATCGCTTCCTCCTCCTTCATCCTAAACAATCGATGGACCATCACCATCTCTCCGGCCCCCACAGCTAGCTTGTGTGTTCATCCGTCATTCTTGGGTCCATTTCCAATGTGCGTGTATGGACTCGGTCTCTTAATTAATTTTATTGATTCATCGCGGTCTTCTTTTCACAACTTGTATCCTTGACCCTCGAGAGGTACGTAGGCTTGTTAATTAGGAAAAAACTTGTACTCTCTTTTATTGATTTGTTTCATGATTATCCTTGATATTATTTTTGATCTAGATCTTTGTTTCAAGCGGTACGTACCATGGAAACATTAAAATGTGGTATGATCATACAGTGATGATCGAAGTTAATCCATAGATGTCCATCTCCCAAGTCTCTTGATTAGCTAGGATTAATTATTAATTGCAGTGGCCATGCTTGATTTCAATAAAAAATAAATAAATAAATGATCAGACTTTAATACCATGGCTCTGATTTTAGAAAAGAGCAGAAACAGACAGGTAGAGATTTGACTGTGTCATTTATTTCTCTCCAGCATATATATGTACATGAGAAAAGGTTTTAAGCAGATTAATGCACACTTTCACCTCCACTCATGCATTCTAAGTAGCTGTAGCTCTCTCTCTATTGTTTTTTTCACCTACACTTTGACGCCCTCAGACAGACACACAGTGGGTTGGAATAGTAAAAATAAAAATATATAAGTATAATTTGTATGCTAAGACTGAACAAACACATGGCTTCGATCGAGTGGTTAAGGTGCGTGAGTTCTTGCAAAGTAGACGGGAGTTTGATTTTTACTGTAAATAATAGAACGAGCAACATGGCAATGTCATCATCAGTCATGAAGAAGATGGAGGAGGATTGGAAGCGAAAACAACTGTGGCGCGCGTGGATAATTGAGGAGGAACGCAAGATGTCATGATCATGTCCAACATAGATAATGGCCCATGTACCATTAAATGACGGGCCTCATTTCCGACTCATTACCCTTACGTTTCGGGCCTCTTATGGACCTAACACCTTTTTATATGGGCCATTTCATCGTTTTCTGTACCTATGGGCCTATCATAGGCTCACTCTCTTTGATATCTGGGCTATTTTCCCTCTTAACTGTACTTCTGAGCCTCCCTCCCTGTACTTATTGTCCAGAGTATAGACGAATGTTCGATCATGCACATGAGAAGCCTAAAATTATCAGCGCAATTAAATAGAAACAAACTTTGAGAATTAAATTGGAAAAAAAATTGACACGTATTTTAGAGTTGCCTCTAATATAATAATCGGGTGGCCTATATATGTTCCTAAGCCACAAGTCGTGAGCTATATATGCAGCACATATGGGTTTAGATAATGCACATGAGAAGCCTATATATGTTTAAAGCACAGCTCCAGTAAAAACAACTTTGAAGGGCATTCGACAGCTAGAGCTAAATTGATATGAAGAAAGAAAGACAGAACGGATCGAGTACGTAGAAAATGATGGGGCAATCAGCATGGCACCCAATTTTTTGTGTTTCTAGGCCAGAGAGCAGTTTACATAGCAATTGGAGATAGAAGAAGACATATATCGGAACTAATTGGTTCAATAACTTGTACATGGAAGAAGACAGTACAAGGATAGGCAATTCATCACTTAACAACTTGGAGATGGTATCTGTGATCCTCCCAAGTGAGCCTTTGTATCCTCGGTCGACCAACCATGATTCAAGATTAATTCGTTAGCATTCCAAGAGGATGTGGTTAATTTGATGCTGGTAGAAAGAATTATTATAACCTTTTTTTGTTGGATTCCACGAAAAGATACTTTGTGGGGGTTCACGTGATAAGTAAAAGCCGAATGTCATAAACTCTTATAAAATATAACTTGAACGAACTCAAGACTTGCTGTACAGATTTTCATGCCCACCCGTGGACAAAATTTATTATAATGCTGCCTTGTTGAGTCAGTACATAAACCACGAATTTTGATGTCTATGCCTGTGTTGACATCTCATGTCTCATGTTTTACTACAGGCTTGGTGGCATTAGATAACATGGGTGTCGTAGCAAGCATGGTTAGCTTGGTTCTATACTTTGACATACCAACCTCAGCCAACTCTGTGACATTCTTGCTTACCGGTCTTGGTGGCTTCATCTCGGATGCCTACTTGAACAGACTTCATCCTGTTATATTTTTCGTGTCTCTTGAAATTGTGGTGTGAGTTTAATTAATTTGCCATCCGTTTCTTGGATGAAAATCGATAACTCGGCTTCCATCTCGTCCGTGATGAATACTGCTCGCTTGAACAGGCTTTGGTGGCGTTAACAATTGCAGCAAGGAATTACACCAAGAATGAAATCACTGTCTACTTCATTCACTTGCCTATCTTTATCTTTCGGCTACTTGTTGAGTACTGTTTTTGTGAATCTGATAAATGCCGTCACCAAAAGAATTACACCAAGCAGACAAGGATGGTTACATGGACAACTGTTGGACGAAAACAATTTGAATCTGGTTCTTAGCCATCCTCAGCTGTCTCAACTTTTTACTCTATCTCTACCCAGCCAGCCTCATGGTACAGATATGAACCGGATTCTAAATGAAAATGTGAAAATAAACATGTTTTTTTTTTATGTATACTTTCAAAATATAAAATGTGTGTGTGAATCTAGTTAAGATGGTTATGATTCCATGGCAAGTTGCGAGAAAATCGGCAATGATCCCGTGATTTGATAATAAGAAGGAACCGACAAATGAAATGAAGATGGGTAGCCCACCATCACAAACAGATGGGTGGCATATACTCGAAGCACATGGAACCAGGTTGACGCTGGACCAGGTGCAGCATGCAAAATCTTCGTTTGTTGGAGCACATTTCCCATATTTCTTATGTGCATCTGTTAGGTTAAATGGATGGATGTATATAGCTCTTAAATGGACAAAACTAATTGGTATTTGACTTTAATATGCATACACACCACAAAGTATAGGCTATAGGTGGGGGAGGGGGGCGACGATTAATCATTTTCATGTCATGTGAAGGAGCCCCTCAAGTCACATCACCTCCATTTTCTTCTTCAGTTTCCTGGTAGATCGAGGAGGTGCCACAAATGCTTTGCCGTTAACTATTTATTATAGATAATTAATTAATGTAGCTAGCTTAATCAATGCCATCTCTCTTCAATTTTATTACTTCTTGTTTGTTGAGACTTCAATACATGTCACAACTCGACCCTGTAATGATGTAATCCATGATAGGTATACAAGTGTGTTCCCTCCAAAGTTTTATATCTATACAAATTCAGACCTACATATAAATTTATTCTTTAAATAAGTTAATTAGAGTTCAACGCAATGTTAGTAATAAAATTAATTTCATAATATAATTTATTGTCTTGATACAAGAGTTAAATGCATACTATTATAATTATAGAATACTAAATAGACATAAAAAAAAAAGCATCTATTGAGACCAAATTAGTAGTTTTGAGAGTACAACAAAAATGACTTGCTAACAAACTAAATACCTTAAAATGATAAATAACGAGAGTGTAAACTTAATAACTCAATGAACAAATAACATTTAATATACATTTACAAGATAATACAATAATAAAAACAATATAATTACGAATATCGTTTTGAGTTCTTACAAGAAGATTTCTCAAATAAGTCATAACAAGAATATTAGAAAATCAAAATGCAATGACCATGAGACTCCACATTATGGGATAATCAATCCACATAGGTTGGTGACTCTTCTGACCAATTGGACATTCAAATACGATGTGCGCAAAAAACTAACATTACCCTGTTAGCATGAGTATCATGATTAACATATCTTAGTTTTATATCATAATCAAATAAATATATTCATAGTTCAAGACTCAATTTATGACATCAATCAAATGAGCTATCAATTCACAAATATATATCGACTCATATTAAGAATGTAGATCCAACATTTAATTATGTTTTATCATAATAAAAAAATAAGCAATGTATATTTTATTAATAAGAACAATCCAATTCATAATAACAATTCAAATATTTATAATATTATTAGTTTTTTTGTTTATAAATAAGCCTCCCAGATTTCCAACAAAGTTTTTTCTTAATATTGTTTTACACCTAACACATCAATTAAACTCAGAAACATTTATAACCAATCAATTAACATAAACATGTATTTTAAATATCAAAAGCTTTCATTAATTTGATATTGTTCTTGAAAGTGTTTTTTGTATATAAATACATTAAAAAAATATTTGTTTTTTCAAATTATTTTTGTCGCTAACCCATCAAAATGATCTAAAAACACAAAAAAAATTATTTCAAAATCACTTTTTTTCTTTTCTCGGACTCCCCCAACAACTGCCCTTGCGTTTTCGTCAATATAAACACTAAAAGTAACATCTTTTTTCATAATTAAACAGTATCTGTATAGGATTAATCAAATATATAAAGAAGAGCCATGCAAATTAAAAAGAAGAGAGGAGGAGAAGAATACATTCAATTAGCCACGAGTTCGACCGACATCGACAATAATATTACTTTATTGTGTATATAAATAAATAAATAAAAAGAGGAGAGGAATACAGCTGTATGCATCTCAAAATCTCCCATGCACTCACTGGTCACATCAACCGAGAGAGAAGGAAGAGAATAAATCAGACAGCACACATTGAAAAACAAGAACAAGAACAAGAACAAAGCTATGCGCGTATGAAATTTGATATTTCGGTTAAGTCGGTCCAAACTTTTATTTTCATACAAATAATCAATCAGCTTGACATATTGTTTTTAAATCTAAACCACTTTAGGATCTAGAAAAAAAATTGAACTATGTGATCTAATAAAAAAAAAGGGCTAAGTCGTTTTCTAGTTAATCTAAATAAAACCTCATCCAAAATGTTTTTCCTTTTCTTTTCAAGGCAACACGGTTTTGATTTTCTTGGCTAACCTGCCTCAAGATGACCCGAGGAGGCGCGCGGTTCAATAACCATGGCATAAATAGGCAAACAATCATCACCGTCACCGCTTGATCATCATCAGACGGCTATGGATTTGGTGAGTAACCAAGTTCTCTTGATATAATAGAATAAATAAACATTAAAATCTTTTGCAAGATTCCTTACGTGCTTGCTTTGCGCCCAGTTGCTGTCATCAACCTAGAAGCCCCGGCAAACAAGCAAGCAACCACACAAACAAAACAACAAAGTATTATGAGATTCTGTAGATTTAGCTTTCCAATTAAATTCAAAACAGAAGAAGCTAATATCTCATCTCATCTCTGTAATTTAAATAAATAAAAATGCTCTTAATGATATTGACAGAGTATCCATTTCTAGCGCTCCTTCCTATCTAGTACTGGTACAAGACAGCCCCTCATTATCTTATAACAAGCTACCCCTTCCCAAAGTTTTCACCACCACCTTTCCTCTTTCCTTCCTTCTGTTTTTTCGGGTTTTCAAGATTTGTTTAGGAGGAAAGAGACCAGAAGAGAAGGAAGAGAAATGAAGGTTTTCAGCTTCTGGGCTGTGGCTGTTGCTGTTTGTCTTTGTAGGATATGGGTGGTGGATGGGTTCTTGGAGATGAATGAAGAAGAGATATTTTACGCTGAAGCGAATGCTTCTTATTACACTGAATCGAAAGCTTACAATCCCAACAATGCTCTGCTAGTCGGCCTTACTCTTATCAAATCAGCTGCAACTAAAGGAGCAGGTAATTTTTTACTCGTAAAGACTCCTTTTCCTTTTGAGAATGCCATTCAGATTCCTTTCTTCTTCTTATCAGTTTTTGCAAAACCTAGAAAAAGTGTTAAATGCTGCTTTTCATTTCCCGACGTCTTTTTACTGATATTGTTTTGACTGAACACTCTGTAGATTGTCCGATTCCAGTTTTTATTGATTCAGTTTAATTTCGTATCAGTTTATTTGGCTTAGTTAATGTGTATCGATTTTTTTTTGGGTCTGTTTTGTTGATATTCCCTCAATCTTTAATATTCAAATTTATTCAAGAAAAGTTGCTGTAGTTTTTAACAGCTATTACTTTATTTTTGGTGGTGGTGGTGTTGTTTCAATGCACCTTGCAATGATGTTTTGTCTCATATCTTATCCTAATTAGCATTTGTCAATCTTGCAGTCTGTTTGGATGGAACATTGCCTGGATACCATTGGCATCGTGGGTATGGTTCAGGAGCAAACAGTTGGCTTATTCAATTGGAGGTTTGTGAATTTCTTTTTCTTTTTCTTTTTGTTAGAAATTGTGTAACTTTGTAGTCTAGCTTTTGCCTGATTTTTCTTGCATAAGCGAAAAGTCAGAATTTGCGGTCTATATTTTCAACTGTCTATGTCTCTTGTTACTGGACGTTGGACATTTTGAAACACGATGGATTTACAAGATTACAGCAAGGCTAATGGATATTGCTTGGAAGAGTAGAACAAAATAGTTACCTACATGAAAGAGCATAAATGATTTTTGCTGCAATTGGTACTCGGATTAAGCATATGTATCTGAAGCTCTAGATTTTAAGATTGTGGGGCACATATTTAGAATTTTTTGAGGTTCAGTTTTACAACGATTGGCTTGAACTTTCTCTCTGTGTGTGCTGTGCCTTAGGCTACTTGGTCAACTGGCTATGCAAGTTTCACTGTCCAATTGACATTGTTCTGGATTGAGAACTTGACTTTGTTGAACATCTTGTGCAGGGAGGAGGATGGTGTAATTCTGTTAGAGCTTGTGTTTACCGAAAAACAACTCGGCGAGGCTCATCGAACTACATGGAAAAGCACTTGGCATTTACTGGAATACTGAGCAATAAAGCAGTAGAAAATCCTGGTTTAGTCTTAAATCTTAAATACCTCTCTCTTTATTTGTCTCTTTTGGCCTTGGATATCTCAAATATTATTGACAAGGGTCTTTGCAGATTTTTTCAACTGGAACAGAGTAAAACTTCGATATTGTGATGGTGCCTCTTTTATGGGGGACAGTGAACACAAGGTTGGAATCTTGCCATTCACTATTGTAATCTGGATCCTAATTATTATTTGAATTCAACTCTCTTTCCATCTTTATGATTTGAATGAAAACTTTTGAACTAGCATCATGAAATTTATGACTAATTATATGCAAGCTCACATTTTAAAACCAAATGATTTTTTGTTTTAGGCTGCACAACTTCAATTTAGAGGACAACGTATATGGTCAGCTGCAATAGAAGATTTAATGTCTAAGGGGATGCGATATGCCAATCAGGTTTTATATCTTGTCAGCTTTCAATGTCCTTACCTCTATCTTTTCTTCTTGATTCTTGTTGCAATAATTTTGCTACTTGCACTTCAGGCTCTTCTTTCTGGCTGCTCTGCTGGGGGTCTAGCTTCCATTTTACACTGCGATGAGTTTAGGAACTTCTTTCCGAGAAAAACTAGAGTGAAATGCCTGAGTGATGCTGGTTTATTCCTTGATGCGTAATTGCTTGTTATCTTGATCCTCTCTTGTTTTGATGTCTCTTGGCCTAGAACCTCACTGATCCATTCTCTTTTTGTTCTGGAAATTGCAGAGTTGACATTTCTGGTGGGCGAACATTAAGAAACTTATACGGTGGTGTTGTGGGCTTGCAGGTAGTATATTGATGTCAAAATTTAGTAATTTAACCATGTCAGTAGTTTGAAGGATTTGAGTGATGCTTTTACTGCATGCTAATTGTGGTGTTTTTCGTGCTTCTCACAGGGGGTGCAGAATAACCTTCCACGCATATGCATCAACCACCTTGATCCTACTTCGGTAATCATTGCTCTTACCATTCTCTTTTCTCCGGTATCCATCTAATTTGATGCATAGCGTTAATATGGAACTCGTCTATCTTGCTGTGATTTCCTTTTTATTTCAGTGCTTCTTCCCTCAAAACGTAATTGGCAATGTTAAAACCCCACTGTTTATTCTCAATGCAGCCTATGATTCATGGCAGGTAATAATCCTTTCATGTAAATGTAAGAATGCGTGGATCTTTTATTGTTGGTGGACTCCTCCCTGACTAGCAAACTACACAGGTTTAGCTAATTACGGGGGGGTTATTATAAGATCAATGAAACTCTTATTTACCATGTGAATTCAGATCCAGTCCAGCTTAGCCCCACCATCTGCAGATCCTGCTGGCTATTGGAGTAATTGCAGGAAGGACCACTCAAAATGTTCTGCACCCCAAATCCAGTTTTTGCAAAGTATTTTGTAGTGTTGATCATTTTTATTTTTTTAATATAGGATTCAAAATATTACAGATTAAATATGCCATTTTCATGTTTTCTTTGGAACAGGATTCAGGAATCAAATGTTGAATGCAATAAAAGGCTTTTCAAGGTCTAGACAGAATGGCTTGTTTATAAATTCATGTTTTGCTCACTGCCAATCAGAGAGGCAAGATACATGGTTTGGCGATAATTCTCCTGTACTTGGAAACAAGGTATGTCTAATCGAACCTCGTAATTACTCATTAAGGCTGCTTTATTTTTCAAAAGAGAAATCAAACTCTGGTTCTGTAGCTCTTTTCTTGGGGTTTCTGGCTGTGTTTCAATTTTCATTATTTCCGGTCAAGTTAAATTCATTTATCACATCATCATAGTTTTAAAATATGGAACTCATCTGGTTGACAATGTGCAGCCTATTGCACTTGCTGTTGGAGATTGGTATTTCGACCGATCAGGCGAGAAGGCTATTGACTGTCCCTATCCCTGTGACAGCAGTTGCCACAATCTGGTTTTCAGATGAGCCAGACTTTTATCAATTTGCTCATCTTTACGTCGTCATCTTACTCGATTGAGCTTTATACATCCTCATTGTCACCGTGATAGAACACTACGCAATTCAATGAAATTTGGTAGAAGACAGTAAGAGGGTTGCTGAGAAATGTAAGATTATCTGCAAGCCCTTGTATTGCTGTAGCACGTCTTGTGCATCCAAATTATTAGACGTTCAATTTAAATCGTGATCTATTATTTTTTTCCTTATCAACCAGCAAGTCCATATTTTGGTGCTGATGCATTTGACATTCAAAATGCACAGCTTAATGTCGTTCCGAGTTTCTTTTAAGGGATGATAATTTGATTTATAGGCCTGAGAAGCTTTATGTTATTTCTGGAGTAACGGATGGGAACTTTATTGTGCAAGGACATGGTGAACTGTATCAAAAACCCATTAAAAAAGAGCAACCCTATATTCCTAAGCAACATCAATGTTTGCGCACGGCTTGTCTAGAATGGCTCACCTGATGCTACTATTATGTGGTATAACTAAAAACGCGATATTTAGGTCAGATTACAGTGAGAGAATTTGAGCTGCTCATCATCATCTGATGCTTGTTGGCCATTTGGGGTGGGGGGCCGACATGTCCTTTTTCTTCGATGACGCGGGCTTTCATTCCTACAACTTCCATGTTCTTGAGAAAAGCAGCGCTCGCTAGCTCGTATCAGTGGAATATGTTTTCAGCCCTCGGTATTACCACGCCTGTTGTTTTTCTCTTTAATTTCAAGCATCCAGATGGGTACCATTTGCTTCCGTTTTTATATTCTAGCAGAGATAAATGTTCTTCTTTTTCAAAAAAAAAAAAAAAACTATTATTATTGTTTCAATTATAATCATGCTGGTCTCCGTTGACAATTTCAGTAATTATTCATGTCCATACCAGATTCTCAACTCAAACACAGCAGATTTGAGGATCAGCCAGCCATGATTATGGTTGGATCCCTAATCACCAAACTTTTTTTGACGTGTGTCAGCACGCGCTCGACTAATCACGTCCAGTTAATACGAGCCTGGCACCAAAATTAGCGAGACTGATTGAGTCAGGAGCAACCTGATCCGTCCTGAGCCATCCATTGGTTCCTAATCACCAAACTTTTGATGAAGAAGGTGATGGACCATGTGGGGATTAAGTCAACAATGGTAATCTTGTCAGCACCAGAAAAACACGAGTATTAGTTGAAGGACCAAATGCGTAAATATTATGGAACCAAAATAAAAAAAATCAGCAGAATGGAGCAAACTGGCCCCACATTGATACTTGGTAAGCTAAATGAGATGGTTAAATCCTAGACTAACAGCTTCCACTGCGGGCTGTCAACCATATTCATATCATTCTCTCGTGAGAAATGACTGCAAATGCCGCAACAATATTCATCTACACGTACCACATATATACATCTTCTACTGGCGTAATCACTGTGATTTTCCCATGTGTATCTTTCGCATGTGTTAGAAAATCCCTTATGATATTAATTTGATACGATAAAGCTATTTTATTTTATATAGACTCGTCGTCGTCGTCACGGCATCATCATTTGCATTCATTTTCGTCTGCAAGTCATTAAAAAACCGATTCTTCTTCTTATTATTATTATATATTTAGAGTAAATTTCAATTAAAAAAAAAAACAAGATTCCATAGCATCATAATTCTCCACTGCTTGACATTATTAACAAATGAAGTTGGTGAAACCTTTCTGCCCTAATATTGTTGCCATTCTCTCAGTCTGGCATTGCATCACAAGACTTTTCTGTGTGTTCTTTCTGCACCCATGATTGTAGGGCCCTCGCAAAAGAAGCAATAATTTAGCTCACATGCGTTTGAGGTGAATTTATTCTTATATATTCATACATACTACACGGAGGTACGTGGCGATTTCTTGCAGTGTAACAAGAGATTTTGAACATAGTTTATTGAAGGAAACTATTTGTTTAGGATGTCTGCACATGAACCTTCTTGTCCCATGTACAAGAGAAATGAATGGTAACCCACTGCTCATCATAACCTTATTCTATACTGGCCTGGCCAAATTTATAATCAATTTTATTTTCTTTTTTCTATCGATAAGAGACGGTCAAGTGATAATATATATATATATATATATATATATATATATATATATATATATATATATATATAACCTTATTCAATCCAATTTAAGAACTCTACACAACCGAGCCTATCAGGAGAAAAGTAAGCGCAAAGAAATATAGTTTTTTTTTTTTATATATAACAAAAAAGAAGAAGAAGAAAAGTCTCAGCAACCATAGCCTTCATTTGTATTTATTATCGAATATTTCTTTATAATATAATTCCTCTCTTTCAAAGTTTATAATTCTTTAAATAGGACAATAATTGAACGGAAATCACAATTTTAAATTAAATATAAAATCCAATATTAAACTAGAAAAACAAGAAGGAAAAATAATGAAATTGGCTTAAAAACTGTATTTCTCAAGCCTAATTTGAAGTCGTCAAAGACCTCAATTGGCTGCAATGAGTTGACCTCCTACAGGACTAAATTTGTAGAATATATCTCTTGATCGAATCGAATTTGAGCTCAATTCAAAGATTAAATATAAATTTATAGTTTATTTCACTAAGCTTATCATTAATAATTTCTTGATTATGTGACACCAGAGATTATGAAGTCTAAATATATGATTCATTTATAGTAAATCCATAACTAATTTCTCGAAACCATCTAATTTTCTAAAGTCGTCCACATCAGATTTTTAATAATAATAAGATTGTATGTAATTCTTGTAATTTAATTTAGAAGGATTTCCCCCCATTAGATCTAGTATAAATAGTATTGCTAGTTAATTTCTCTGGAGAGTTTAACATTGGAGTACATTAATAAAGAGATTGTTGGCTCGGAACTCAGACGACTTTGATGATGATGATGACAGGCACTAAGAGTAACATGGCAGTTCAATTCACTTGGGCACTGGCTTTTCATTCTTGTCACTGTTAATCCTACATATCATAACTCTCCATCTTTACAGCACTGTTAATTTCATCCTAGGAAACAAAAATCATAAAGCTACTTTTTTACTTTTTATTCTCTTCGAAGCCCCATGTGTAATTTACCACACACAGATATAATATACATGTTCAGCCCATGTTGCCATTCAATTTCCCACCAGCTGACTTTGTGATCCTCTGTTTTCTTCCCTCTTACTCCTCTTCTGGCCACAGAACACCACCTTCTTCCTTTTCCCTTGGCCCAGCAGGATGTGCCAGAAAAGGACACGGGAAATTCCTATTCGTTTTCTCTTAAAATTTCAGCAGCATCAGTACTAGATTCCCATGGAGGGACCCCTTTTACTATTCATCACGGAAGAAGTAAAAGAAATGGGCCCACGCCGATCGAGGACATTGAAGACTGGACGTCCTAGTGTGATCAATGGTGTAGATTTGTCATCTCACCGTTCACTGTTTGAAACTGCATTGGAAGAGTCTTACTCTGCCATTTCCTCTTGTTCTCTCTCTGTGTCTGAATGTAGTAGTATCAACCGTGTTTTTTTTTATAAAAAAATTTAACAGCAGCCTATAACAAAATCCTAAGCTCGTCGAGGCCTTTCTGATGAGGTAATTCAGAGTTGTTGTCTTCAGCGATTGTCTGTGGAAGGGAAGGGACTTAAAGGCTGTCAAAAAGTGAAAACTATCCCCATCTGTTGGAGACAGTGATAGACAACCATTTAAGATAAATGGTCCCTTGAATTTTGCATTAGAAAAGCACAGATGTGAAAAGGTGAGGAGGCAAAGGTAGTACTGATTATTGTCAAAAAGCAAAGGAAAAAAAAAAGATTCATTTTGAAATAAAGCTATGGAATGCTTAACACCAAAGTTGAAGATCGACTATCTCACCTAGCCTTATTATGAAAATTTCTACAGTGTTTTTTCAAAGACAATGACACCATGAGCTTGGTTCAATCCCAGATATTTCTACAGTAAACCACAGGCGGAAGAATCCTGTACCCGACACATTTACAAAAAAAAAAAAAAGTCAAAACATGTAACTCTATAGCACACACCTGTAGCCAGAAGATAATCTATTTCCAATATTCCATCTCAAACTGAACACTGCTGTAATAATTGAACTACATAGACTCTGCACATGTTTTAAAAAATATACTCTAAAGGGATTGTCCAAAAGCCACGGCAAGTCTTTGCAGATCCTTGGTATAGATGTCTGCTGGCTGTGAAGCTTGTTGATGCTGGTTCGGTATCCAACTAGCACTTGACCCTTCTGCTATGAAGTATGATTCTGGTTTCACTTCACTGTACACATGTTGAGATGTTTGGTTTTGTATTGTGCTTCCGAGAAAGAATGTGGTGTTAAGATATTCAGACCACTTGATGTCCTCAGCTGTGTCGTTTCCGAGTGACCGAAGGTGAGCTTCCTCTCCGGATTTCCCACAATCGGCTAACCCCCACGAGAAGGCGCTGCTCTCGTAGAAATTGGTGTTGCTTTGCAATTCAATACTGCTACTGCTTCCATTGCTGAAGCTACTTGCTTCCCAGTTCTGAACCCCATTGACATCACAAGAGGCTACAGAAGGATTATGATCAGATGGAAGACTAACAGAAGGCTTTACACGAATTGGAGTTTGGAACATAGGGGTTGACACGGATGGGTAATTAGACGGTGGTGTCATACTAGAATTGAACTCGCGAGAAATCATCTCAGAAGAGGAGGAATTTGGATTGAAGCAGAGAGTGGTATTTGGATTCATTGAGAGGCCTATAGCACGTTTGTAATCCAACTTTTGGAAAGGGAAATACCCCATCAAATCAGAAGGCCTGCAACTGGCAGGGGAGCTTTCATGGGAGGTACCAAACCTATCCAGGAAGAATTCCTGTGTCGGTGCAGTATCTGTCATGTTGCTGCCACTGCTATTCCTGTCCTTACTGCTGTTGATGCTGGTGTTGATCTTTGATCTGGAAGAAATTGCAGGAGGTTTTAAAGTAGCTGCTGCCTCAATGAGGTTCAGTTCATTTGATGCAATAGAAACTTTCTCATTGCCTGTGTCCGCCGTAGGCTGCTGCTTCTCGGTACAATTCTCAACTTCTGATAGAGGTTTGTGAGTGATGGGGTCAATGCCTCTCTGCCTCAGCTTCTTCTTAATGCAAGAGTTCCATAAATTTTTTATCTCATTATCAGTTCTTCCAGGTAACTGCGCCGCAATCTGAGACCATCTGATCAAGTAGGTAGCAATGAGCAGTCAATATATGGTTAAAACCCTCAAGTTTGAAACGAAGGAAGTCTAATTAAGAAAGAATTCATAAAGTTAATATAAATATCAACCACCTATTGCCAAGAACTGCATGGAGCTCAACTATCAGGTTTTCTTCCTGCTGTGAAAATGCTCCTCTCTTCAAATCAGGCCTCAAGTAGTTAATCCATCTTAACCTGCAGCTCTTTCCACACCTCTGCAAATCTGCCGATATAGATATCATCAATGTAGATTGGAAGATGTGTTTACAGGAGTGCTAACTAGTATTCTGACACCATTGAGTCTGCATGATAATGAACAAAAAAGGGGGTACCTGCTAGTTTAGGGACAGAGCTCCAACAGCCATGCCCATGCTTAGTAATATAATTCAGAAGCTTCTCATCTTCCTCGGGAGACCACAGGCCTTTTCTTAACTTCTGCTTGTAGCAGCAAGAATGCCTCCCCATGTGGAGTGCAGCAAAACCTGCAATGCAGTGCTGGCAAATGGAAGTTTTAAAAAGCGGCGAGGAATTGTGTCAGCAACAGGAGAAGAGCCGGGGCTTTAAAATGGATTGGAATATGGGGTGAAAGGGAGAGATGGAGAAGAAAATGAAGTGGCAGCCTGGTGGGGAATCAAAATTAATAGGAGGAGGCTCTGAGAGAAAAGTCACATTCAAGAGATTGATTGAAGATTGTGGCTTCAGATTTATACATGGTTTTCGCGAGATATATGCTGTCCTCTTCGATGGTCCACGTCAGCTTCTGGGACCACTATAGGGTATGGACGGTCTTGATTCTACTGCTGCCATTTAGCAGATGATGAGATGAAACAAGAGCATGGGGGGAAATGGGGTGCCAATAAAATTTTTGAGAATTCAAGGCTTCTGCCGGGACTCTTCTCCTGGCAGGTACTTAGTTAAAACTGGAAGTAAAAAGATTTTGGGGATATATACATGTGCAACTGCTTTTTTATTTTTTTATTTTTTTATTTTTTATCAAATGTTGGATGGGACGGGAGCTAGATAGCAGCCGCCTTGGTTTTTGAGCTAGATAGCAGCCGCCTTGGTTTTTGCTTTTTATTTTTAGTCCCCTTTATATATATATATATATAAAAAAAAAAACTGTTTGGCTCTTCCGCTTTTTACTGAGATTGTTTGTCAAATTTATTATGATAATTTATTTATTTTGTATATAAAAATCTTTTTATAGTAATTTTAATCTTTTATTTATATATATATATTTATTATGATAACTTGAATTACCAGCACTTTGCTCTTCTCGTCAACAAACAATTATTATTTTACTGTAAGTCCAAAAAATTTAACACAGGATCAGGGGTATTTTTGATATTTTCATGGGACATGGATGAAATTTCCGATTTATTTGTACAGTAGAACTACTATTTAACCCTGGATGTTTTCTTGTGAAAATATTTTGTTTATTATTTTATTTTTTGGATAATTTAATGATTTTAATTGTTTGGAAAATAATATTGATAATAATTTTAACTATTAAAGTCATAATAATGATAATAACGTAAGGATGAATTTTCAATAATATTTTTTTTATTTTTATGGATAAAAAATTAACTACTTATTTTTTTTATTTGATTATTCCAGGTATTTTCACGATTTATATTTAGTTTGTTGTGTTTATTTAAATTAGATTATAAAATGATCGAATGCTAAAATAGTGAATTCATTAATTTAGGTATCAAAATCTTTTTGTTTTTTAATAATGATGATAATTTGATAGTGATGATTTCGTTGAAACTTACTAAATAAATAAATTTATATCGATTTAAAATTTATATATTTTATATAAAACTTGGAACTAAACAAATTAAATATTTTTCATTTATAATAAAAAACTGAAAATAAATAATATTTATTATATTAAAAAATTATATGATTGTAGTTGCGACCAGAAGCGGGTAAGTGTGTATACGTAGTACGTACAGGGAGCGGGGAGAAGAGGAGGGAGTGGTAAGATGACTTGGCAAATAGGAGTCCGGACAGACACAATAATGCAGCTGTCCTCTAGCTAGCTAGAGTGCATGGAAATTAATGTATTGTATTTATTGAGAAACCATAATGAGGACAAATTTTGAGGAATTATTACGTGGTACGCCCAGCATGTCCATCATTATTTATTGCCTTTGCCTGCGTAGCATATGATATTTTTTGAATGGACTGACACGATGCCTTGGTTATTCCTGATTTTAATACAAGGAAAAGGAAAGACGTATAAACATTAATGTTGGATTAATTACCCCCGATGTACGAATTAAAGATGATGGGAAAGATGCACACGCTTCTCATGCCCCAAGTATGTTGCCGATGACAAAATTTCACTCTACCATCTGGCTCAGCATTTCTTCATTATCTTCAAGCTAGCAAGTTGCCGAGCAGCTTCTTCTTCTTCTTCTTTCTGTGTTGCCAAGCAGGAGCGCCAAATATTTTTGATTATGATGGCAATGGTGGCTCAATTAGAAAAATACGAAGAGAAAGGAAAGGAAAGGAAAGGGTGCTTTCTTGATTATTATCTTCATTATGTTTATTAATTAAACACGTTTTAGACTTTGAGAAAGAACCTTCATCGCCACCGTAATAATGGAGTAACATCGACCACCATATACATACATACATACATATATATATATATATATATATAGCCTGCCTGTCTCCTTTGTTCTTCTCACCACCACCACCCCATGTATGGACTCTATCTATTCTAGACATCCCCATTGGATATGTATTGCGTATGCTAATTAATTAAAATAATATATATGAAAAGATGCCTGAAACTCATAATGCCCTCTCACACTTGTCTTGTTGAAGGAACCATGTGAGCTGTCATCGGAAGTCAACCATTGCTTCACCTTTTTTATTCTTCGCTGTGTTGTATTTGCTAATCATATATGTGCTGGCTTTGCTGTCATTAATCTCTTTTTAATCCGGTGGGTTTGTTAACATTCCCTACAGATTAATCAGGAGGTTGTTGAGCGAAGACTTATATTATATTTTCCACTCTCAGTTTGGGTGCATGCCTCTTTGTTTTATCCACTTGCTTCAGTTCTAGGGAATGAATCCTTGTCTTCCAATGATTAGCCAGGAACTTCAGGGAATATATAGGATCGGAGCAGGACAGACAATTCATTTAATAAGTTTTGTCATGAGCTTACTTTCACGGCCGCATAACTGTTCCATTATCCTTGTTCTGTATAATAATTCAGTCCCTGTTTGCGGTTCTTGCTTTAAGAGTGCCCGCTTAATCAGCATCAGAATTACCTCCTGGCTGGCAAGGTAAGAACCTTTTATCTTGAGGTGAGTTGAGGTAAAGGGGGTGATGTTACTGCAACCAATCGTCGGGCACCGACGACAAGAAGCAGAACGAAAGTATGGGACATGTTTTTTAATTACAGCCACACAATCCTCGAGGATCCAAAAATCAGGTCTTAAGTGTTGATGTGTATTCGTTTCTCACAGGTTGCTGTTTTAAGATTCCTCTGAGCTCTTAAACCGACCCTAAATGGCGCCCTTTGGTCCCTAGAGGTTTATCTTTTTCATGAACACATTAATTAGGAATCTTATAGGAAACAGGTGTGGGACTTCACAAATAAGTGAACGTGATGTAAACTTTTTGAGGACCTGTCCCCGGATGACTAGTGATGCGGGGAACACGAAAAAAATATGAAATAAACAAATAAAAAAAAGAAGCTAAGAGGGAAGAGAGAAGCTTTGAAAGAAAAGAAGAGGCTAAAGAAGAGAGCAAAAGAGATTGAGTATTTGCAAAATTCTGTATTTTTATTAATATTCATCAAAAATCCCTTTCAAAATGATAAAAGTGCATATAAATAGCAAAATCCTAAAACATATAGTTATTGGGCTCAACTCATCAAATAAAATGTTTAACATAAATAATTCCAAATAAATATAAGATAATAAGATGGGTCCAGATGGGTTTAGTATTCCGATCAAGGCGTGACAAGTCGGGCCATCATACGTTGTCTTCGATCATGTACTCATGTACCTCGTGGTGTGGTATGGTGTCCCACCACTAGGGTTCAAAAGGTAAATCTGAAGTTCCTGCTGGGAACTGACTGCTGAATTAGTTTATGGGGTTGAACATGAAGCTGCCATGTGATGTTCCCTGTTCCTAGTTTCTGAAAATTATCAAAGATTAGCTACTATCAATAGTTGTGTTTTTTTAATCAAAACAAGATGAACTCGTCTGACACAAATCTTCTTCTTGGTAAATTAGTCAAATTTGTAGCCAACTTTAGGCCCGCAGAAAAGAAGTCAATAGATTACTCTGTTTGAACCTTTAGTTACTGAGCTCAAGGCATTGGCTTGAACAATTTTCATCATTTAAACAAGTGTGAGTCATGATCACATTACGGTAAAACAAAGCCATGATTGGTAAGCATAATGGCCTATTTCAATGTAGAATTGATGGGAAATAGGGCAATTAAAATCCATGAAGACAAAGATCTTGAAGATATAACAATCGAATGGTTATTTGAAATGGAGGGGGACACCATCCATATGCCCTTGAAAAATGGAGAGTTCTTTGCTCATGACCCATGAAGTCATCTATTTCTAAACAGATTCTGAGACAGACAGCTAATTGACAAGAAAGAGCAACTGTTACTCTAATAATGGAATCACACTCATCACAGAGTCCTTGCGACTATGATTATCTTCATTAACTAAAAACTATTCTTGAAAAAGAGTAAAATTCCAATATCAAAAGTAGAAAAACAGTTGCATCACATAATCATCTTTGAAAACAACTCCACTAGCATCTTTCTGAATTAACCAGGGATATGTGGAGATCCATGCATCGGTCTATCCTAATCCAGCAATTCTTTATCCTCCAAGCTTTCAAATTATTACTGTAGGCTACAGTTGCTGAAGGAGCAGCAAACTGCTGTCATATCTGAGAAAAAGTGCCTTGTCTATACTTGATTTCCGTAAAATTTAGCAACTACCCTAGTGCTTTGGAGTATTCCAGTGCCTTTCGACAAGAGATTTATATTCAAAATATTACCATCAGATAAATATATATACATGCATATATAACATTCATACAGAAACTAAACTTAATAAATCATGGGGTCTTATTCTTGATTGGCCCATTAACATTTAGTTGGAAACACAAGCACATGGATATCAAATAAGTTTGGCATTTAACTTAGCAACTAAACTTGATCAGCTTTAGTCTTATCACAACAACAAATGACAACTAAACTTGATCAGCTTTAGTCTTATCACAACAACAAATGATGATTAGAGAAACACGAAGGCTGCAATCATGAGGTTGCTTACCATAAATGGAAGCTTAAGATCTCATTAGCCATCATTATGGAGCAAAGCAGTGGTGTTCAAATGGCATTGACAGCATGTAATTAAGCATACTATGTTAAGAAACGATAAGGGACAGTGATAGCATATGATTTTCAAGTTAAAGCTGGGATGAAGGGCCAGCAAGGTTATTGTAGTGGACATTGACTTTAATTTGAAGGCATACCATCAATTATAAAAAAGCCTCGAGGCCTTTATTCCTTTATGGAAATTATATATATATATATAAAGCCTTGTCTGGTTGAGACTCTCCCATATAATCATAATTAGGTGCTTGCTTTAGCTTTGTGGTGGGAAATTATGGTCAACTTTCTTGCCAAATTAACATCATTGCTTTTTTCGTTCTGGGGCTGTTTTGCTTGATGTGGGGTGTGTGCTGTGAATGTTCAATTGGAGCAGGAATAACAGGTGTTGATTAGCCTTGTCTAATCCAAAAACAAAACAGCACAGAAACCTGCACCACCAATACCATCGGATCCATGTTTATGTTTGTGCCAATCCCATGCTCGTTTTCCTCCACCCTACTCGAGTGCTACCCAGCCATTCAGCACAGCACCCAGCTTGATTCTTGATTAGCAAGAAACTGGACCTATAATTCTTCGAGTGGACTTTTGGCACGCTCTTACATTTGAATGTTCAGTCCAAATAATCATAGAGTTCAGGCCCAAAGGAAAGCAGATCACCACCTATCTTGTTCTTTAAGGCTTCAGACAGTGAACAGCTAGCAAAAATGAAAAGCATTTTTCTGGGGAGGAAAGGGTCTGGTCCCCCTGGAACTTTGTCTGCTACCCTAAAGGAAAACGCCATTGTCTATTGCTCTCTCACTTTAATTATCCAACCAAACCCTTTCTTTTTTGTTTCCTTTTGCTTTCAAGATATTAAAATTTAATGGAATCCGAATCATCTATTTTGGATTGATCATGTGATATACAGTCTGTCACACACTACTATTTTGCTGCTGCTGCTATTTTTTTTTATCAGTCGCCACCAGTCACTGTCTTTCCTTTCCTTTTTTATTTACTACTCTGAGTCTCCTAACCATCATCAACTTAATTTTGAAAAAAACTCTATTCTCTGCCTCTATCAATCCTAATGGCTACCGAGATTGCGACATCACATCAAACTCCTTCTGATCACGAGGTATTTAGATCATCATCCCGACTATCTTTTCTCTTTTCAGTTCTGATCAAAATATGATACAATATTGCTTAACTGGTCGTTCATATATACTTCTTGGGATTCTTTCCAATAATTTACTTTTACAACTTATAATTACACACACACACACACATGTATATGATAATATATATTCTCTGATGTTTCAGCAAGATCCATATAGGGTTTTGTTACTCCTGGACTTGCATGAATGTTTTAATGATCATAGATTTGTTTATCTGACTGTATGGGAATCATAGAACTTGTAGTTTCCTTCAGATATCATCCATGAATGATTGGATAAGGGTAGTTCTAGATGCTTGTCCCTCACTCTACTCACTTTATCAGAAGCTTTGAGGAGTGTGGCCCTTTCAGAATTATCTGGAAAAAAATGATACCTTTCTTTTGCATGTCTAAGCACATAAGAAGTCGAGTTGGAACATCCACCATTTTCTGATACATCCCTTTCTCAAATCTGTTGAAAGATACTGTCACTGTGAAATTGGTACGCGAGAACAACTTGTTGGATTTTAGAGGTGCCCACTGATCTAATCAAACACACACTCCTACACTAAACTTATCATAGATAAGATTTACACTAGAAGTAGAAAAAATCAATCAAAACACATATCACTAAATGGTGGAATTAAATGACTAACATCAATAAAAAACTGATTGCTAATTTTGTAGCAGAATTGGAAACAAATTCTTCAACACAACTAAGGTATTTCAATTCAAGAAAATACCAAATCCATAATGAAAGTTAGTCTAGCCACCTTAAATGCCTAAGCTTTTTTCTGTGCGTAATGAATTATCAAACATGGAGGCGTCCTTCTGCATTTATATCAGCTGTCACTTGGTTCTGATTCTGCCATAAAGATTCACTTGTTAATCAGCTAGGCATTATTATTCTTCCGGTTTGTGAGGGGGATGGGATACCCTTACTCTTTAAGAATTTCAAGTTACAATATCTAGATGCCGTAGAAAATGAAGGAGATTAGAAATTTCTGTAGCCCTCGTAGACAGATGCCAGAGTAAAGCCGCGCCGAGCGAGATTAGAGATTACTAATACGACTAGAATTGACTATAGATACACATTGTCGAGCCATTTTAAATATGTGTTTTCTCTCTGGTGCAATATTCATCATTACTGCTGCAGGTTTCATAGCAGAAATGCAGTGCTTCATATTTGATTGCTGTTCTCCTCTTCTTTTTATTTTTATTTATGCACCCACACACTAGTCTCCACTTGTTTTGCTTTTAAAATTTCAAAAGGTGTTCCCTCTTTAATTTTTCTTTGTTCATTTCTTGCAGCCGATAGAGAAGGTGACCGAAGGAGTAAAGCCTGTGGAACCTGAAATTGTTTCTGTAGCCAAGAAAACTGAAGAAGAAGAAAAAACAGACCTCAAACCTAATGAATTAGAGAGTCAATCAACCCCGTTAGCTAAATCAGAAGGAGAAGTCGAAGAAAAGGAGGCAGAGCCTCCAACAGTTGAGGTTAAGATGATTGTCGATGTTGTTGGAATTCTTTGATCTAAACAGTAAGTGTTCTAAACATCTACTGTTTAGATCAAAATCTGGGATTTGACGAAAATGAAGAACAAGGCATGAAATTGGCAGAATTCTGAAGAATACTCAGAAAAACTGAAACTTTGAACAATTCCCCTTAATTTTATTGAATTCGAAATGCCTATATATAGGCTTACAATGCATGAATTGAAAAACCATAAATCTCTCAACAATCCTAAGAGATTTGCATAGAAACAGATTTTGAAATTCAAAATCATGTATGAACAATAGTTTTAGCTAAACTCAATAACTACAGACTAGTCCATGATAAATCCTACAGACTAATAAGTAATCTTCTTATCCAAAGCTAATCTCACATTCAAATTCTAACACTCCTCCTTGAGATTTGCTTTGGGCAATCCCAATTTCATCTTCAGAAATTCCAGACTTGCTACTGGAATTACCTTAGTCTTCAAGTCATGATGAACTAGATTTTTTTCAGCCTTGTTTTGGCCTAAATCATCATCAGGATTTCCTTCAAATGTTTCTCCTCCTGTCTTCATGTACCATTCTCTAACATAACATTCCTCACCATCAATTTCTTTGCCATTAAAAGTCTTGACAGTTTCAGCAACATCCTTAGCTTTTCCAAGGTTCATAATTTCAAAACATTTTGATTGTTCCTCAGCAGCCCTCACCATCACAGCACTAGTATTTGCTCCATGTTCAATAAAACCATCTTTCAAGCCTTCATGTGTTGTGGATTCAGCCGAAATTTGTTCATGAACATTGTTGGATTCCATGCTTAACATATCACCATCTCTGATTTTCCCATCTATGTCACATATTTGCAGCCTTTTGCACAACTGATCACCATCATTAATCATACCACCATTATGCATAACCTTTAATGTATTAAGGTTAGCATGACCATCTCTTTTTTGCCATAACACACTCTCATCAGATTTTGCACTTAAGACATGCCCTTTCAAAACATCCATATTCAAATAAAAACTATTACCTTCCATCTTAACTTTTGCTATTGCTAAATCATGTGAATCAGTAATGAAGCAAAAATTTCCTTTAAATGATACTTCATACCCATTTTTCAGCATTTGTGCAACACTTAAAAGGTTTTGATCAAGTTCAGGAATGTATAAAACATTTGAGATTGTTTTCATACCTCTGCTGGTTTTCATAGTGACTGTGCCTCTCCCTTTTGCTTCAACAACATCTCCATTTCCCAGCTTAATTTTGGGCTTGATTGACCTGTCAATTGTGGAGAAAATTGACAGGAATTTGGTCATGTGGCTTGTGCATCCACTGTCAATCAACCAAGTGTTCCTTCTGGAATTTTGTTCATCACAAGTCACCATGAACAAGTGTTCTTCGTCAGCTTCATCTTCTTCAGTTGCATGTGCATGTTGTCTGGATTTCATCGTCGAGGTGGTTTCTTTTCACTCGCAAAATCTCTCACTATGGCCACCCTTTTTACAGAAATCACAATGGACTATTGTCTTCCCTTTGAACCAGCAATTTACCTCGGCATGGTTTGTTCTTTTACAATAAGAACAAGGAAGGAAAGTCTGTCTGTTAGCAGGTGCAATAGCCTTATTTTCCGAGAAGAATTTTTTGCCATGGTTGAAATCTTTTTTCTGGAAATTTTCAGACTTTCTTCCTTTCCAGTTTGCTTGAAATGCACCTTCCATTACATCATCATCCCTCATATGCACCCTTTGCTCCTGGATGTGCAGCTTGCTTATTAACTCAGCAATTGTAAGATTTTGCAAATCGCAAGATTCTTCAATTGCCGAGATTTTTGCTTCGAACTTTTCAGGTACAGACATCATAAGCTTTTCAACAATCTTATGATCTTCAAATGTCTCCCCAAGGAGTCTCATCTGGTTTACCACATTCATCAATCTGCCAGAATAGACTTTGACATATTCATTGTCTCTCATTTTCATCAACTCAAACTCTCTCTTGAATGCTAGTAGTTTGATTGACTTGTCTCTACTACTTCCTTCGAATTCCACCTGGAGTTTGTCCCAAATTTGTTTGGGTGTTTCCAGGTCCATTATTTGAGTGAAAATATGGTCAGCAAGCCCAGCATGAAGGCTTGTGATAGCCTTGTCCTTTTTAAGCTTTTCTTCTTCAAAAGCTCTCATTTGAGCTATTGTTGGGTTCCCGTGTGGTTGGGGTGGATCAAGGTCTGTAGCAACAACATTCCACAACCCAAGAGACCTTAAATAAAACCTCATTTTCACTGCCCAGATATGGTAGTGCTCACCATTGAAGATTGGAACCGATGAGTGTGAATTTCCAGTTGAGGATGATGAAGCCATGAGATATTTCACGTAATCAATCGATCTCTTCAAAACTCTCAATAATTCTCTCAACCCCCCAGTGTTTACACTCTCAATCTCTCGTAAATTTTCCCTTTGGCCCGTAAGATCAATTGCTCTGATACCACTGTTGGAATTCTTTGATCTAAACAGTAAGTGTTCTAAACATCTACTGTTTAGATCAAAATCTGGGATTTGACGAAAATGAAGAACAAGGCATGAAATTGGCAGAATTCTGAAAAATACTCGAAAAATCGAAACTTTGAACAATTCCCTTAATTTTATTGAATTCGAAATGCCTATATATAGGCTTACAATGCATGAATTGAAAAACCATAAATCTCTCAACAATCCTAAGAGATTTGCATAGAAACAGATTTTGAAATTCAAAATCTGTTATGAACAATAGTTTTAGCTAAACTCAATAACTACAGCTAGTCCATGATAAATCCTACAGCTAATAAGTAATCTTCTTATCCAAAGCTAATCTCACATTCAAATTCTAACAGATGTTCCAGTCGATGATGAAAAGGAGGTGGTAAAAGATCCCATTCCTGACCCACATATATCCAGTGTTCTAGCTCCGGTGACCAGTGTTGTTAATGGTAAATCAGTTGCTCCAGCTATAGAGTTTGTTCCCAAAGAGGCAGAAGAGCAACCATCGTCGTCATCCTTGGAGGAATTGCCCCATGAAGAACCGAATACAGTTGATGTTCCCGTATCATTAGAAGAAGGCGTTGAGAAGCCACGTGAGCCACCAGAAGTTCTTATTATTAGAGAATCTGAACCAATTGTGGCAAAAGACACCGAAGATTCAGGGGTATTAAAGGAAGTCGACAAACCGGAATTAGTAATTCCGGAAGATGAAGTGAAACGAGAGGAGCATTCGGAAGCTGCTAAACAAGTTGAAAAGCCAAAAACAGTACAAGTGATTGAGAAACCAGAGGAGCCTATGGAAGTTCTTCCAATCAAATCAAAAGCATTGGTGGTAAAAGATGCGGAAGACTCAGAACCAGTGTTCAAAGAAGATGATAAACCAGAATTAGTAATTACTGAAATGGAGGTGAAATTGGAGGACCAATCCGAAGTCATTAAAAAGGTTGAAACAGAAGAGAAATCAGTTGAAGTTATCGCCAAAACACTGGAGCTAGTAGAAGTTCTTCCTACCAAAGAATCAGAAGAAGTTCTTGTAAAAGATATTGATGGCTCACAACAATTGTCTAAAGCAGCTGATAAAGTAGAAGCAGTAGCTCCTGAAACAAGGGAAGTGAAACTGGAGTCTGAAGTCACTGAACAAGTTGAAAAAACAGAGAAGCAATCTGTCGAAGCTACCGAGAAAACACAGGATTCATCGGAATTTCATCCTGTTAAAGAATCAGAAGTTGCAGTAAAAGATATCGATGACTCAGTAGCAGTGCCTGAAGTTGATAAACCAGAACCAGCAATTCCTGAAGTTGAGGTGAAACAAGAAGAGCAATCTGAAGTAATTGAACAAGTTGAAAAAACAGAACCAGCGGTTCCTCAGGTTGAGGTGAAATTGGTGGAACAACCTGAAGTAACTGAACAAGTTGAAAAACCAGAATCATCGGGTCCTGAGGTCGAGGTGAAACCAGAAGAACAGACGAAACATGAAGTGGAGTTGAAAACAGAGGCACAGGTTGAGATTAAGCCAACTAATGAAAAGCCAGAGGAAGTAGCTGTAATTACTCAGGAGGCTGAAGTTGCTGTAAAAGAGGATATAGGAAAATATTCTCTTCCTGAAGATGGAGGAAAGGTTGGTCCAGAAAATGAAAAAAAAGAGGCTGAAGGAATTGATTTGGTTGAAGTGCTAGTAAAGGAGGTTATGGTAGAAGCGGAAAAAGGTGGAGAAGAGAAAGAAGCTCAGACAACCAAAGATGAGGGCGAGAATATAGCAAGTGAAACACTAAAAGAAGTAGTCCATCCCATCAAAGTGGAAGATGTCAGCGATGCTGCTTCAAGTGCCGAAGTTACTGAAAAATCATTTGAGGGAGAGAAGACAGTTAAAAATGTCGAACCTGCTGTAGAAGACAAGAAAGAGGAGATACCAGCAGGAGAGGAGACCGAAAAAGATCAGAGCATAGAGGGAAAGCTGGTTGTTGCCACCAAAATTGGCTGTGAAACACTCAAAGAATCGCAGGGTTCGGGGTTAGAAGCAAACGAAGAAGAAAGTGCAAAAACCAACAACGAAAACTCCGAGCAGGGAAAGGTCGATGAGATAGCGAAATCTGATACGCAGAATCTAGAGCCTTCCACCACCAAGGATGCTGAAGACACACAAGTGTCACTGGATTTGCCAGGAAAAGTTCCAGCCAAGCCTTCTCAAAAGCATTCAAACAACATTTTAACAAAGGTAAAGCAATCACTTGTGAAGGCAAAGAAAGCTATTATCGGGAAATCACCAACTCCAAAAACTGTCTCCTCTGATACCAAAGAGGATGTTGGAGTCATTAATTAAATGAAAAATTCTGCATATACTGTTATACAGATTTGGAATATTTCACTGCGAAGTATATAGGTGTGCATCAAGGCGTTTTCTTCTTTATGCCCTCTGATCACACGGTTGTATGTATTGATAGTGTGCCGGCGGGTGGTGTTGTTGGGTTTGATTTGATCAGTAGCAGAAAAACTCATGTACTCGTTATTATACATCGTTAATGCTGGTTTATGTATGTGATTGGAGTCTTTTGTTTTCTTCATATCTGACAACTAGTTGCACAGTAACAGTTTATGAAGGGTGAGGGAACCTCCAGCTAGGTGAATACCAATTATTTGAGTGTCCATTCAAATAATAGGCTCTTCAGGATTCTGAGTAGAGAAGATAGAATTGGTTGGACCTCATGGATGGAAGAGCTAAAGAGACTTCACTCTTTCCATGTATGGCGGCACATGCCTCAGCCCTCACTTGGTAATGAGGCAGACATCGAAACAACAGTCGAAACGAATAACAAAGATATTGGGTCCACTATGATGTAGAGATTCTGGAAAAATGGCAGATGGTTAATATGCCTAAGTTGTAAAACTAGGGTATTGGAAAATAATTGTTTTTTTTTTCCATTGATTCAAAGAATTTGAATTGAGAGACCTACTACAGAAAACACTCGAATACATATTTCTGGTAGGTTCACTCCTAGACAGTGCATTATTTTCTCAGGCTGTGCAAGTGACTGTACAGATGCAAGAAAAAACCTTCTTGAGTCTCCTCTAACGTCCAAAAGAATCTGTGCAGTTTGTAATTCTACTTCCTTGAAATTAGAACTCAGACGTTATCGTAAGAACTTGACTTATTAACCTCTGGATCTGCATATTCATGTACCCAAAATCCCACAGATTTACTGCATACAGGTAAGTTTAGTAGATGTTGACATGGAGCAAAAGTAATTCACCTCTCCCATGGCAAAGCCATTCAGTCGCAACCTGCAGCGCGTTGAAATGGATAAAAAAACGTTTACCTCTACAGACCATATATATCAAGTAGAGTTAACATCAACGTTTGGCACAGCCACAGTTACTGAAAATGCTCGCCAGCCTCTCTACTCGGTACACTGTCACTTCCACCAACCGAATTCAATGCTCCATTGTCAGTATCCACTGAGTCTTGAGCATGATTTTGCACCAAAGCAGGTTGTTCAAAGCATTCGCTTGTTTCCTGGCACTGGCATCATGAACGATATATAGCCAATTTTAGATTAAGGAATGACACAAGGTAACTCAGTTGAAGTAGAGAACATAGTTTCCGGTGATGTTACCCCAACTATCCAAGTTAACATTATACTTTTTTAAGGCTTCTTGGCTACTAAGAAGTTAAGAAAATGAAACACCAAATAACATCTACGATTGGATCTAGACTCTGATCCAATTGAAACATGCCCACGATCTTTGAGCAGGAATTAGATAACCAACACTGCAGTTTGATAAATTATATAAAAAAAAAATGTTTTCCATGGAAATATCCTTCATGAGGAAAACACAAATGACACATTTAGTTTTCACTTTTACAGGATGACGAAATTTTGACCTTGTAGATCAAAATTTAATAGTTTTGTTCTTTCTTATATGAAGGTCATACTTGCAATTTTACATCATGCAACATTAAGATGGAATTAGAGTGCACCTAGAGCCACTAAATTCCGTCTGTTGGGAGTGATTACCAAAGAAAATGAAAACCCATTTAGCCACATTCAATTTTGAGCTTTTCATTCTCATAGAAAAAGAGACCTGGTTAAGAATCAACAAACCTGACTAGAGGTCTGATTCATTGAGCTATTGACAGCATTATTCTGCATCACTTGCGAGATGATTTTCTGACTGGAGGTGTGATTCATTTCTCTGGCCACAGCTGAATCCAAATTATCCATAGCACCTACCACCCCACAGGCATCTGGTTCTGTGTTTGTTTTGAGAGGAGGCCCTCCAGACATTGGCACTAAGGGTGGTCGAGGAAATGAGTAAGGAAATCCTTGAGCTGGAAAGCCAAACATCGGAAGACTCGATCCTCCCATCCCATGCAAAGCACTTGGCCCTGACATCGGCTGGGCAGAGAAATGCGCTCCATGCATAGGAGACCCTTGATACACAGGGCAACCAGGAGATCCACCATTCATGTCAGGCATACTCATCCCATAACCCATTCCCATCCCCATACGCATTCCCATCCCCACACCCATGGGTAAGAACTGCCCCATTTGAGCTGCATGCATGTGAGGCATTCCAGGGGCTAACATCATTGATGGCATATACATTCCAGCTCCCATTGACATAATCTACATAAAGGTAGTGAATGATCCCACCAAGCTGTTTGATTACTCAACTCATCCAGTGTACTAAATGCACTTCAAGTACAATGGACAGAATTTACCTGCACTTGAAGCTGAAGCGTCTTTAAATACTCAATGGCCTCATCGAGCATTGAAGCTTTATCCACCTTGTAATGCAAAAAAGTCAGTCAGTGAAAGCAAAGATGCACATGAAATCATCTACATTAAATTACTTGGCTTCTCTCAAATTCCTTCAAATTTCCTGGATATCAGCAATAACTTTAACCAAAGAAAACTGAGGGATGATTTGATTAACATAAAAGTCAACATCTTGGAAGATTTAAACTTGAATAAATTCATATAATTGATTCGACTTCAACAGGTTTGATACTCCCATTGGATTAAATTCTTGAATTTTATAGAAAACCTCATTTTCATACGGAGAAAATTCACAAACATATATACAGATATTCAACCTTATTGCAGTTTGGTATGAGTTCTTGTAGGGCCCGCATCTTTTCGTTGATCCTATCCCTTCGCCTCTGTTTGTTCAAGTTCAGATAAGAACCGATCAAGATACTACAATTCATAACTACCACAGACAGCATCAAACGAACAATCACGTATCTTCAGATGAGATATTGGAATGTTGTTGCTCACCCTTTCAGATAAATTATGAACTTCTGCTGCTCGGCTTCTCTTGGAGCCATTGCCTGCTCGAGCAGGAGCTGTTTTTTTTGCACCTACAGATTCTTCTTCTACATCCTGCGCATGGCTTATTCCCTTAGTACATGGAAGAAAGAGAGATAGTACAGGAACAACAAGAAACATTGAAAAAACAATGTGAAACCTATGAATGAAACTCACTTCACTAGGACCTTCTGACTCCTCAGTATCTCGATGTTTTCTCTTCAGATTCTCAGCTGGTTCATCCGACAGTCTCTCCAAACTATTACCCGAGCCAACAGAAGAAGAAGCAACCACAGGCTCTGTAGTTTTCTCAACATCTGCTACTACTTTAATTGCACTTTTACAAGCATTTTGACGAAAGTTTCTATCGTTTTTAGAGTCGCCTTCTGGGATTGTATTCTCAGGCAGCTCAGAAGGAACAAGTCCTGCAGGCTTAGCCTCCGATGGTTTAGCCTCAACCTTGGATGGCATCAGAACAGGAACACAATGGGAGCTCGTTTCCTTTAGCAGAACACTACATGAATTAATGGGAGTACATTCAGCCGGATTGCTACTACTGGCAATTGAGCCCTTATCTTCATTTTGCGTTTTTTCCAGGTTTGAAATTCCTGCACTTGCTCTCGTGCCAAAGTTCTGAAGATTAGCTTTCACAAGAGCAGCAGGTCTTGCAAAATGAGAAAAATTCATCAAACCGGATTTCGTTGTGGATTTTGCTGGGACCTGCTTCTGCATTTTTATGCTGGGAAAACAACCTGATGATGTAGGAGATCGACTAGAGTCCACTGAAACCACATGGTTGGCAGCATTGCTTGAACTATCACCATTATTAGCTGAAACTCTGGATCTAAAATATGGAAATGATGTTTGGAATTGCTCAGAAGATGATGGATATAACTCGCTAGCACTAGTTCTAGGCCGATTAGCTTCAATATCCCCTGCTGAAGAATTCTTTGCCACGTCTCCTTGCTCTAAACTCAAACCGTTATGTACAGAAAGAGTACAGGAGTCCCTAACCGAATGGCTAAAACCTTTTTTACCAAAAGACGGGAAATTACTCTGGGAGGAGTGTTCATTTACAGTAACACCAGATAACTCGGGAAAAAACTCAGAACAATAATCGTGATGAGGAGATTCATCCAATGGATAATTCAGCCAAGGCACCATGTCATCATCTTGATTCACCCCCATTTCAACAGCGGGAACTGACATCGGGAGTTCATTCCGTGTAGATTCCATCATCCCAAACTTTCCTGTTCTAACATTGGTGCCATTTCCTATGTCTTTATATCGAATATTGGGGTTTTGACATGGGAAGCTGCTACAAGGTTGAATCTTTCTAGCTCTACTGGATTGAATCTGACCATTTTCCCATACTAGCTCACCGAAGTCATTCTCAGGTCTGCTTTTTAGGACACCAACAGACACAATAAAAGAAAGGAAACCAGAAAGAAACTAATCAATATGGAGAAATGATTCACTAATCCAAGATAAAAAGAAGCTCAATGAAAGAAGAAGAAAAAAGGAAATTAAATTGAAACTTACACGAATGACAGATCAGCTGAACAGCCAGGATCCTTCTCTGGAGAAGAATCGATCTTTCCTTTAGCCATTCGATATAATAGCTCAGACAAAGGCATGGTGAAGGTTAGCAACACTTCCTCCCGGTAAGAAATCCTCTCTAGTTCAATTGCTTGATCATTATTGTCACCTTTTGTAAGCCACTCCTGAACTCTAGCACAAGTTCAATGAACCCAAAACATGTGTATATGGAGCCAGCAAAATTTCAAGACATGAAAAGCTTGACAATAACCCCACAAGTACAAGACAATCCCAGTTTGTATCTAACTCACAAAAGAAATAAAAGAAAGAGCGCTGCTTCTTTTACAGGACAGAATATTTTCTCTCTTTAATCTATACTGAAGTCCTTATCACCAGGAAGTGAGATATATAAATAAATTATAAATCATCACATAGTCTTACTTAAAGTAGCAGTCAAAAAAAACATATTCTTTATTGGCTCTCTCAAAGATTCAAAAACTCTCCAAATTAAGTTACTTTAAGCATATATTTTTTTTAAAGAAATGATCTTTTCCACTTCTTTAATTATTAAACTTGAAACAAGCAGAAACCCAGATCAGGTTCTGGAAACTAATTAACTTTATCACTACAAATCAAAAAGAAAAACCCAAAGGGAGTGATACGCTAGAAACTTGAAGAAGAGCTCAAAATACTTCTTGCCTAGCAATCAACCAATAAACTGATAAAAGGAGGAGAATTTCGAGAAATCCGAGCTCCTCGGACTAGTCAAAAGTTACACTGATCCAAATGCATTAAAAACGAGAGAACTTAGTTGAGAAAATCATACTCTTAAGCGTAATAGAAATTACCAAAAGTTTGTGTCTTTAAAAGTTTGAGCCAAGAAAGAGAACTCAAAATCTCAAGAGACAGAGGCCTAGTGGACGCAGAAGACGGCGAAAGGCTTGCAGAGA
The DNA here is from genome assembly GCA_032356905.1 of Salix exigua. NCBI lineage: Eukaryota > Viridiplantae > Streptophyta > Magnoliopsida > Malpighiales > Salicaceae > Salix > Salix exigua. Next base: position 132,116 of record JAVHLS010000087.1, read on the forward strand.
TAGCAGGGGACCAAGACACAGATAAAAACATTGAACTTTACGTTTCTTTTAACTTTAACCCCTCCATTTTTTGGATCTTCTTCTCCTTTTAACTAGTGTTAGAATGCAATATGGTCTTTTCCTTGTTATCTTCCTCTTCGTTTTTCCTTGTTCTTCGTTCGGTGATGTGGGGCCTTTTTCTTCAATGAGTGATGTAGGGTCCCACAGAGGCAATTTAAGTCTGCTAATAACACTCGCATTTCTTCATACATGTATCTTGAATCCATCATAATATGAAGGTTTGTTTGCATATTATGGAAAGTATAGAGAATGGAATGCTCCGGGTTTCAAGTGATCAGAGCGCGTGCATAAAAAATGATCGAAAACTCTATTCGATCGTGACTCATATTTTCATAAATTTCCAAGTTCGGGAGTGAGTGGTTCATTACAGGCTAAATAATAAGAAAGAAATTACTCCTCAGAAATATTATTTAGAATCTATTTATTTTAACATTTTGAAAGTATTTTTGAAATATTTTTAATAAAATTATATTTTTCTTTATTTTGAATGAAATGTTTTCAGTAGTGTTCTTCACAGGACCAATGTCACAAAGTTTATATTACGTGGCAATAAATATCGAGGTGTTTTCGTAATGGAAAACAAAAATCATCATAATAATTAAAGAATTAGAGTATGGCGGGGGGCTGGCTGTTAATTTCTGCTTTCAGGGTTTGAGAAATATGCATCTGAGCAACTTTTTGTGTGCCAGTGGAGGGTCTGCAACCATTGCATGGCATGTGGTTCCAATTTCTTGAAAAGAATTTGCGATGGCAAGCCACAGTACTATATATTACTGAATGAGGCGAGAGGCCACAAAAAGAAAGAAAGAAAGAAAGAAAGAAAGAAAGAAAAAGAGTCTAAAGCTGAACATCTCAACCGGGATGTCCAGTGATTCCATGATTCGTTCTGATCAGCGAACAAAATCCATGCATTTTTGTTTTTGTTTTTGTTTTTTGCTGTGATTATCATCTGAGCCCTTCATTTCTAGTTAGTTCTCCTACAGGTCATGTCTTTGGTGTAATTAGAATCGTGATTTGACTCGTTACATCATGCTGTATGATAATCTTAATTAGGGGACACCAAAACCAGTAGCTTCATATATATATTAAATTGGATTTAGCTGCTTGACCCCTTAAACTAAAATATAAAATGCTGAGGTGGTATAGCTTGGCAAGCAAAGAAGACTAATTTATTAGCTTTGTTATATTCTGTTTTCTTACAAGGGTACACCTATTTGTTTAATAAAACTAGGTGTCGTAGCATCTAAATAAAATAAATGATTTCAAGCTTGCACTTTTCACTCCATATAACGTTAACTTTTGGGATTTAAGGACAAATAAATTGTTCTCCAACGCTAACTTTAAGATTTAAATATTGAAAGTCAAGGAAAACACAAACAAACTTACTGATAAATCAAGGCTTGTGCTCCTTGTAGTCTTATTAGACTAGTTTTTCAGGGTCAAGAAAACTCCAAAACGTGGAGTAAACTCATTCAGTGGATTGGATTGATTCGATTAGATCGCAGCAGGGAGGGTCGATCGAGCACAAGGTACTGGAGGTAGATTTGCTTGGTTAGATTAGATCTTTAGCAGGGGGATACTGGAGGTAGATTTGCTTGGTTAGATGAGATCTTTAGCAGGCGGATGCTCGTGCGTCTTTAATGGCGAGGACAAAAAGATTTGGTTCCGTCCATCACAATCTATTGATCGAAGTTAATGGGGTGTGATAGCTACAGAGATACATAAAGATGGACATGTCATTTTTCCAACGAAGTGAAGTGGACCCCGCTATTTGTCCACTTGGACCCTCGCAGAGCCAGTAAGTGACATGGCCGTGGACCCCCAGTTCGTGGCTAGCTGCCAGGGCATCTTCTTCTTTTATCCCCTGTTAGTGCACTGTACTGTGCAAACAATGATGGATGGAGAAATTCCGAGGAGGATGTGACTTGATTTTACACGCATTTGGATTTTGTTCGCTGGAATTGATCCAAGGGCTCAGCCGGGTGGCGGTGTGAATTTCACGTGTTTGTATTCGTTTCACGTGTCCCAGTCTTTGGTTTTTGTGTGTCCAATGGCCAGTGACGCATTGCTTTCCTCGTATCTTCACCGCCACCTGTCTCCCTCTCTCTTTTCCAATGAACATTTCAGCCCTTCCCTTGATTACCAGGAGCTGTGCAGAATTCGGATGGACAATATGGCCCTTTGCTGAGATGGGATGGTACGGACCAATACTCTAGGAGGCAAAATCCTCAAGATTCAAGAGTTTATAAATCATCTGAGCTTGTTGTCATCAAGGAGCGAGAGTTGTGGTTTCTGTCAGCTCTAATGTGTATGTATTCCAATCAGCAATCGCGATACCTAGTCTATCGAGGCAGAATACACAGCCCATGTCCTTCGAAATGCTATTTTCTAGACACCTGCTGCCATCACCTTGCAGCCGTCACTTCACATTTCTGATCCCCTGCACAGTGCCGACTGCAGAAATCCACGTTCTGAATGAATCATTATAGCTCAGCTGCGATGTCTCCCTTATATTAACATTCCAAATTCTTATGTCATGGTATATGATGAAACCTAAGCAATTGATATATATATATATATATATATATCGGAATATATATATCGGAATCATTTTCTTAAGAAAATATAAAAAACAAAACAGCTTAAACAAGTATTCTGCGAGGGACATCCCCCAGATAATGGGCACTCAAAAATTATATAATAGAGGAAATGCTGTACCTGTTACTGTTGCAGAAATGGGAGAGCAGTAAGAGATGATATTAAAAAAAACAGAAACATACAATACAAGTGACCCTTTGTAGAATTCTGAGGCAAAGAGTGGCCCAACACAAATTCAATAGTTATCTTGGTTCTGGAGCCCTATTAAATTGGAGCTTCTTTTCTCAATGCCCTTACAGCTCCCCCCCTGGCAGGACGCGCTTCCCTGCAAATTCACATGACCACCGCTCTCCTCCCTCGTCTAACATGCACGTTGCATATGTATTCTTATACCTATAAACTATTATTTTACGGTGTGCATGTGAATATATATATACACACCCAGCTGCATGCTTGGGTTTCCAGACGGCTGGGATTCGCTCGAATGGCTGGAAATCTAACCCAACGGTTGGAATTTTCAGCCTCGCATATCGAAACCAATTCCTTCTGTCCAGTCCGATCCCTTCACATGCATCTTTTTTTCTAGTTCCTGGTAGTCATTTACACATTCCATGCACATAATTCTTTCTATGCAAGCCTAACACATATCTTTAATACATTGTTCATCGTCAATATTCCACCAATAGCGAAGGCACTGCTTTATTCGACAACGCTTCCCTTAGACATTGAAAGCTAGACTTGACAATATATATATATATATATTCACAGTACTCTAGCTATAAAAGTCAAAGTCAAAGTTTTTTCCCGTCATTGTTTCATTGTGCTTAAGCGTCCGTTATTTATGCATACATATAAAAAACTGTATATGCACAGTGATTATACACTATGATTAACACCTAGCAAGCATATATCTGTACTTGTTATGAGAGAGGAGCATGATGAACACAACTGTTGCAGGAAAAGCTGAATGGATGAGACAGGTTTGATGAAGTAGACGAGATATGATGAGATATGGATATGTTCGTGCAGCTGCTCTCTCTTTCTCTCTCTCCGTGTGCGTGCGCTTGCCCACTGATGCGTTCTTGAATCCTTGCCTGTCTCCGTCCACCCATGATTCTCAACGATACATGTCCCCTGACAACATGGTCCTGTCTGGACATCGAATTCATGTGTAGATGATTTAGTGCAGGTTTACAAAAGTATGGATGAGGTTCATTTTAAAAGGTTTTTTTATATATATGTATCTTACCACAGTGACTCATACAATGCATTGAAAAGATTCAATTTAGAAAGTTCGGTTAAAGTGTACAAAAATAATATTTTTTATATAAAAATAATATTTTTTATATTTAAATAATATTTTTAACAGCATTACATATGATATGAATGATATAAAATATTAAAATTTTAATTTAAAATAAAAACTAAAAAAAATTCAATTTTTTCAAGCCAAACAAACCGGTCTTACTCTTCATGGTGTCCCGGTTGTTATTTTTGAATTGTGTGCGTGTGTATTTCTTCGAGGAAACTAAGAGATTGCACAAGGAAATGAATTGTCTCCTCAAAGAAACTCATGATAATGGATCAAGGTTATCTAAATTGCAATCAATTTTTTCGAAATTTGGATTGTAATATCATATCTGAATTAATCTGTATAAAAATTATAAAATCGCAGCTAAAATTGTGTGAAGCAGAAAATTCATAAAATCATAAGTAAAATATTTTTGAATACAAGATAGCATAATTATGGACAAATACTTTTGAAAAAATAAAAATCTTATTTTTTTTCAAAAATATTTTTGAAACGTAGTGCTAAACAAATATTTACTCCTTTTTCTTTCTTATATATACTTTTATTTTGTTGGAGGTTATTCGATTTGCTCCTTTTTCTTTCTTATATATACTTTTATTTTGTTGGAGGGTATTCGATTTACTCTTTTTTTTGGTAATTTTTTATACTTTTCTTCTATTGGATGTTATTTCATTTGTCTAATGGAAGAATGGATAATGTTTCTTCTTTAGGAACCTAAATGATAAAAACCTAATTTGAGAACTATATTGAAAATATCTCTATCATAACTATGCAAGTGTCTTAACTTTTGAGTCAAACGAAAGCTTCCTCTCCTATGAAATATACTTCTCTTCCATCTTTTTCTTTCCAAGACCATACCAATCTTCAAACTCTTTCGGCAAAAAAAGAAATTTCTCATCTTCTCTCCATGTCTGATTTTTTCTAGAGTAATTACTAGTTTGATTGCCCGCACTTCGTTGCGGGCACTAAAAAAAACATAATTAATATATTTTATCCTTTAATAAATAAAATATCACATCTTGGACAATTGCTTCTAAATATTTTTTAGCATAAAGTTGGAGGAATCATTCCCCTGACGCTTTGTTTTATGTACATGGTTTCATAGAAATAGAAAACAAAATACATAACTGAACAAAATACATAACTGTTGGATCATACTAACATATTAAAGGATAACAATATCAACACCAAAACCTCATATTTGAAGATATGGAAATTGGTAACTGATGCAAAAAGTTTTGAGCACAAAAGTGAGGAAACTATTGCAAATTTTCCAGCAGCTTCATCAACTTTAACGTTGCCTTGAGTCTTGTTTTCTGCAACAAAAGAAAAGACAATTATTTATGGGCTGAGATTTTTCACAAAACCAATATGATTAAATTGGTAGGTTTATAATTAATTGCCAAAATTATTTATTGTAATATGCAAGATAAATAAAAATTGTAGGTTATTGTTTGGAATCTTAAACAATACCTTTGTAAACTATTGGCAGCTAAATAAGCAGTTTTATGAGCGGTCAATATAGGCTTTTAATTAAGCATCACAAAGTGATAAAAATTGAAATCAAACATACCTTTATTTAGGTGAAAACATTTGTTTTCTGTTTCTTTGATGGTTTGTCCGTTGATTGATGCGCTTGTGCTTGGACATTATCTTTTGATGAGTTGCTTGGTTGTTCATTACTGTGAAAATATATTTTATTAAAAAGATAAGCTAAATGTATGGATAAAGAAAAAATAATTACAATTGTTTATTTGTTTAGAGCATGATGTACAAACCTTTGATGCGATTCATCCTCATTGAAGTCAAGTCTTCTCTTAGTTCCAGCATTCAAAGTAACACCTTGCAGTTGTTGTGTGCTAGGTGGATTAATTGTCAATGGTGAATCTGAGAAGCTGCTTTTCTGAGTAGCACCGGCGGGTGTTGAAGGGTCGGATGTGCTTGACAAAGCAGACACATGAGTAAATTCATCAGCATTTGACATTTGAGACAATTGCACATCACTTGGTTCGGTTTGAACATCATCGAAAACATTTGTTATGAGTATATCACATCGATTTGTTGTTGATCGAACTGTTCCAAACCGCAATTGAAAAATATATATCTTGTTTAGCTTTGATGCCATGGGTGGTGCAATCTTTGATGGGTCATTGAAACCTCTATCATACACATAATGATGTGCTGATGATCCAAAAACGTTTTCTGCAACTTTTCCAACCATGAGAAAGTTTGTCACATCTATTTCATCGGTGACAACACAATCAAGACGAAACCTATATAAGGTGCAAAAATGATGCTTGAAAGTTAATACACCAAGAAAATATTGGTTGTGCATAAACAATAGATACCGAATTATTAAATTTGATATCGAAAGGAAAGCTAACCATGGCACAGGTAAAGATGTTATTGCATCATGATCCATGCAAATTGGATTGTTAGCAGTGCCACCTAATTTTTTTATTGCAATGAGGACAACTTGGATACCACCATCCATTAAAAAGATCAAAATCAGCAATCGATGCACGACATGTGAACCTGATATTCTATTATAAGAGGGGAAATAGTGTTAGCATATCTTTCACATAAAAAGAAATGGTGATAAATCTGAAGGGATAAAAAAAATATATCAATAATAATAATACCTTGTGCTCATATGGATTCATGCAAAGGATTTCTTTGATGGTTTTTCTATTTTCAATAATTTGGTCTTCCAATTTCAAAACAGCGTTCAATGATGAAGGAAGTTGGTGCACTTGAACATGCAATTTCTCGAAGCTTTTATAATAGAATTGATATGCAATTAGATTACAAAAAATATAAATAAAACATTGAAATTATTAAAAATCAATTTTAAATTTAAAGAAAAAACTTACTCGATGATGATAAGGCAACACTTCGGTATGTCGGATTTATGTACCAAAGAGAAGCAATGATCCATTTAGATTTGGTTGACCTAGTGGTTGTAGAAGTTGGTATTGAAATGGGGCAGCGAAATCAGAAAATATACCAAGAAGTAACATCGTATATAAAAATGTGGATTTTTGGCAGTGTAAGTTATTGAAACCTCGATATTCTGTTACACGAAATCCTGCAAAAGCTATCATAATTGGTGACTTGAGCGTTTTAAGAGTTGAATCATCAAAATTCCTGGCGTGATCACTCCATAGAGTTAAATGCATTTCATCACCCCTTTAATAAACATCAATAAAACATCATTATACAAAACAATATAGTAGAAAAAATTGTTGAGTGTGCTAACAAACCTTATATTTTCAAGGATAAACTCTCTTTTATTTTCTAATGTTTGGCATCGAACCAATGACTTGTTCAAGCGGTTGAATAGCTTTCAGCCTTCCTAGAACATCCGAATAATAGAATATTTTCATCTTTATTTAAAATTAATGTGCGTAATAAACAATATAGCAAAGTTGTGTATAACTTAGACATAACATAAAATAAACTAATCAAACCTGTTAGAACTCTTGAACCTCTTCTAAGAGAGAGAACATGGCCAAAGTCAATGAAGTTGAAGTAATATCTTGGCACTTCAGGTGTGAGAGGATCAACAATTTTAAATTTGACTGAAGTTTTAAGCTCAACAACAACATCATTATCAACAACTACATTTGTTGATCTGTTTTCATAGGTGTAAAAACCTCTAATCTCATAATAAAGAGCCTCGATGAATCTGCATCAGCAAAATGAGGAACATCTCTTGCTTTTAATGATCCTTGGATAGCTCCACCCTTAAAACAACAATGATTATGTCATGCATAAAAAATAAGTGTTAAATAACGATTAAATATAATTTTCTTGTTTTAATATGCATGAACGAAAAAGTTGAATAAGAAAAAAAGTATACCTGATTATCCAAGAAAACACAATTAAAACTGCTGACTTGTTTTTCAAATCTTGAAATCCATACACGACAAACTCGTGCCCGCATCAATGGATAGAAGGTATACTTCTTTATATCCTTAATTTGCACAGCCATGTTCGTGTTTAAAAAACCGGTACATCAATAATAAGAAAAGAGGATCGCAAAATAACATCCATAAGAAAGAAAGGGAAAATTAAAAAAAAAACATTTGATAACAACACACAAAAGAGCATGAACATGGATGAAATATGGAAAGGAATAATGACAAAGACATGTCATAATCAAACATAGCTTCAAAATGTAAAACAAATTTAAGATTTGATGTCGAACCTTGAAAAGGGTGATTACACTGAATGCACCATATAAGATATTTTCATTAGTATTCCAATGCTATAATATTAGTTTTTTATGACCGAGCTAATAATGTCTTTGTAGACAATGTTCTTTGCATAATCAAGAGGGTTGCCTTTATCATCAAGTGTAATTATTTTCAGCCCTTTTTTCGATGTCACCCTTGAGAGAGCAACATAAAGTCGATCGTGAGTAAAAACTTGCTCTTGAAGAAAAACTCCAACAACCTTCAAAGATTGTCCTTGACTTTTATTTATTGTCATGGCATAGCATGGACGAATTGGAAACTGTCTTCTTCTTATTGTGTATGCACATCTTCCATCATTTACCGGGAATGTAATTCTTGGGATGAATACATGGCTACCAACACTGGAACCTGTTATTATCCGAGCTTCAATAACTTTGTCGGCTAGTTGCGTTACCAAAAGCCTTGTTCCAATAACATGATTGGTGTCCCTACTTGCAAAGAAAACTTGTGTGAAGGGACTCCATTGAATTCAAGTTGATTTAGAAATTCAAATGGATATAGCAAATCAACATTTTCTCGCATCGATTGACGATGTGCTAACACTCGTCGCAGCTTAAATAAACATGCTTGTTTTACGGCAACATGTCAAAGATGAAATCATTGATCATGGAAACTGTAGAATTTTTAGGAGTGACAATTGCCCTCTCTTGAAAATAGACAGAATCTAGACAATGATTGTTGATACTGAGGATAAATCGAAGAAACCATAGATGCAATAGGGTTAGAATCGCGATCTAAAAGCAAATCTGGTGGTATCTTGATTAGAGATGTATCATAATCATCTTCAAATGGGATGCCAGATATTTCTCCATTGCCGATCATCAGGATCCATTCAATGAATAATTGCAACTCAATCCTCTCAACATCGGAAAGTCCATTTGATGAAAGGCGCATGTTCTCATTTAGTGTGAAAATTTTAAATTGATGCCATAGTGGTGAGCTACTTAAAGAAGCGTGGATAATATCTTCTCGTGTTCCTCCTGTAACGACTGGCAAGATTTGCCTAAAATCTCCGCCAAGCAATATTGTCTTGCCACCAAATGGCTGATCATGAGCAAGGATATCCCGTAATGAACGATCTAATGCTTCAAAGCAACATCGATGATTCATTGGAGCCTCATCCCAAATTATAAGAGATGTCATCTCTAAGAGATGTGAAAGGTTTGTGCTCTTTTTTATCTCGCATGACGATGTTTCAGAAATCATTAGCGGTATTTTAAAGCGCGAGTGCGTTGTACGGCCTCCTGGCAACAATAATGATGTTATTCCAGATGATGCAACTTCAAGCACAATCAATCTTTCAGATCGAATCTTGCTTATTATTGCATGCCATAAAAAAGTTTTTCCTGTCCCTCCATGCCCATGAACAAATATCAAAGCCTGTTTCTTTTGCATGACTGTTGCAAGAACATATTCATAGACATTTTTTTGGCACTGGTTAAGCATTGGGAAAGTTGTGGAATGCTGAGATTTAAGATCAGCTATATCATAGTTAAGCTCCTCCCTTAGCAACTTATTTCTGATTTCTGCTAGTAGCCTTGCATTAGGCATTGGAAGCTTGTACTTTTCAAGAGAAGTCGACGCAACATTGAAAAGTAATTCAAGTTCATAAAGCACATAGTTTCTCAACTCATCATCAGACATCAACAGATTTGGCATGTTCAAAGTTGATCTAAAACGATGTATAATATTATCATACATGGATCTCCAAAACTGATGAAATAATTCATTTGGGTCACTAACTTCACAAAAGAGAACCGGACTAACAAACAGCTGTCTAATTAGTGGAGATGTTGCAGTTAAAATGGCCTCGCTCAAAGCATCTGCCCATTCTTTATCATCTCCTAAAAGCCCTAAGCTTTTGCAAGCAAGTTGAAATGTTGGATACAAAACCCCTGCAACTTTTCTTAGATCATCAAAACTTTGAGCCCCTTTAACATGAGTTAAAAGTAACCTTAGGAAATATAGTTCTCCTGCTGCAGGATGAATATATGTTAGACGACCAAGGCTAAAACTTCTTGCTCTTTTAGACCATTGTTTTCGCTCGAATCCCAAACAAATTTGTTTGGAAAATCCATAAATCCATATAATACATGTCTCGTGCAAGTGAATCGCTTTTATTGCATTCAAACCATTCCGTGAGCATTGTTCTTTGAAGTCCGGTCTTTTCATTACATTTAGTAGCGATTCATTTCCTGAGTAGACAATGTTATGCTCTAATGGCAAATGAACTCATGAACGCTCAACTGGAGGATGTCTTGAATGGATAGGAAATTGAAAAAGACGCCAAACAGCTTTCATATGGACATATAAACCGACAATTAAGATAAGCTTTAATTTCATCATCATTCTCTTTTGCACAACCATTCGACACCTATCCGATCCTTTGCTAACTTATTTGAAAAGATACTTTATGAGGATGGACTGACAACATATCTCAATATTGATGTGTGCACAGTATCTCAATAACAATTCTTCGTTATATGGAACAACATAGTTGTTGTGTAGCTCTATCCCATTCTTGACCACAAAATTATCAAGTTGTTGGCGACGCTTGTAGTAGACAAAGCCATTGTCATCAAAAATTGTTCGTTGTCCTAAACGGCTTTGGAAAAGATTTAGAGCACTTTCCGCTTTTCATGCATTTAGATTTTTGGTTTGGCAAACCACATGGACCATGGATCATAAATTTCGATACAATATCATAACAAATGGGATCGAGTGTTTTTATCGAGAATTTCAATTGAAACAATTGAATCAACATCGTCGTAGCTCGACATTTAAATTCTGCATCTAACCATAGAAGAAGATGGGTGTGTGGAAGCCCTCTCTTTTGAAACTCAATCGCACAAACATCTTTTTTAAATGATAAAACATTAGAAAATTATAGAAAATAGTATAGAATTTATAATCAACTAAACATCAAATAGAAAAAGAAAGGCATAAGCACTGCAATTGTTTTGCCAAATGGTTTGCTCGATTTTATATAAGCAATCATATCCATTACCTTTGCTCGAAAGATTCTTGTAACAATATCAGGCTTATCTTCTTGTTTGTAAGGTCTATATTTTTGATATCTCTTTGAATCTCAAGCCAACATGTATTACATGTAAATGTAATAAAAGATCGGGGTTTCCGTAAGCTCTACAAATAGCCATTGCATCTTGATAATTATTTATCATATAACGTGGGCTCCCAGTTAAGGAAGATGGGACAATGATTTTCCCAGTAGCATTACCCTCAACATCTCCTCTAAGTATCGCCTCATGTATCCCTTTATAGATTTCTGACCTTAAATCACTTTGATTAGCTCTTATATAATAAAGTCGATCTTTTTCTACATTGACAAAAGCATCAACCAAGAATTGTTGGTAAAGACGACCACCTTTGATGATGGTGTTTTCAAAATTTGCCCTCTCATGAATAAGATAGGCATAATACGCTCTCATAGGGACCGAGTGAACGTTTTCGTTGTGGTCGATGATCTTGATCGACCATGATTATGTTGCATCGATACCCATCATCGTCATAAGGAAAAAGCAATGGATATTGCAATGCCATAAATTTTGGGTGCGGTTTAGAAATTTTTGAAGAGTCCCGAACATTGCTCGATGATAATATCACGCTCGGATCGAAATTACCAATATCCACAACAATTATTCCACCAATATCATACGATGATGGATCATCATATTGTTGAGAGTCATCATCTCTTTTACCAATCAACCGTAATTTATAATTGTACTGGTTATCACAGGAGAGCCTTTGCTTAGCATTTCTAAAAAGTTTAACCAGTTCATTAATATCATCTAACATCAGCATTAAATCACCAACAATAGATGCGTCCAAAGAAGATGAACCTCCATCTGATATGAATGAGCTCATCCGCGATCTAATCTCATCCGATGCATCATAGATATATAGTTGTGCAAATTTAGGTGTATCACCTTCTGCTGGCAAAAGAGAACCCATCAAATGATGAGAATGTCCATTAATCTTAAAAACATATGGCCCATGCCCTTCATTAACAGAGTGATCAAGTTTTGCTCCCATTGATGTGAAAGCAAACATAGAGTTGTATGCTCGTATATTATCTCTAAATTTCCTTGATGCAGATCCATTTGATGGATTAAGAAGATAGTTAAGAGGCTCTGGGGTTGAATGTGCACGTGGTAATGAAACTTTACCATCGAGGCAGCAAAGTGAAAAGGACGGATTTCGTTTTGATGAACGTGCAAGGCGTTCTTCAACCCAAAAAAGAGCTTTGCAGTGCCGACACATAAATTTCTTCTCACCAAAATCGATGTAAGAGAGAGAAGATCCTATAAAAAGTAGCGCCAATTAAAAAATAATATAAAATTAACAACTTGGTACGAATGAAAACGAAGAAAAACTGCAAAAAGTGACACAACATACTTTTTCTTTTTCGTTGATATTCAGCTTGACCAAATGACATAGCTGATGATGGTTGAAAATTAAGGCCATAATTGCTTGAATTGGGAAAAGCATGATCATCAGCGACGTAATTATCGCTACAATCAAGGGAGTGAGATGTTGACGCCTTTGCGATTGAAGAATGACATGAAGTTTGGGTATCATTTGATTGTGGTTGATGGCAACCAAGCTCTAGCTCATGATAATTTTGCATTTCATCAATTTCATGATCGTTAATTAGGATCGAAACAGATATATAGAAAGCTTCATTGATGTTATGAGTCGAATACAAATCAGTGTCATTATGTTGCTCTAGTTGCAATCTTTGCCGACGACTTGTCATTACACCGCTTGTTTATAGGTTGGAAAAATCCAAGCTAGCAATCTATTAATTCTATTAAAAAAAAAGCAAAGTAAACATATATAGTTGATTAAAGGTAAATAAAAATAAGTTAGCATAACATGCTAACTACATGAAAGGAAAGGATATTGTTCTATAGAGAGATGATCAATTATTATTTTAACGGGAAAAAATAACATGCTTACTACATGAAAGTATTTTATAAAAAAAAGAAGCTTAACCTTAGGTAGAACACACAGAATTTTCGTTGTGGTACTATGTATCAAAACACTTGTAGGATTCATTGACATTGCAAAAAAACTGAAGAAAATATTGACAAATTCACAACTTGTCAATAGGCAGGAAAAATGAATTTAAGAAACTTGTCTAGGTTTTTGCGATACATGGAGCAAATTTCTAAAAAAGCAATGATTGACCATGTAACTTCTTAGGTTATAACTTGAATTTTAATTTAACTATAATTTGCAGTTGTATGATAGTAAATGCTAAATTGCATCGACTATAACTCTTTTTTTTCCTATTTTCATCAGTTTATTTAAGTTGTTTGTCATTGCAACCTCAACAACTTATAAGGGTATGGTATAATCTATAACTTCATGAAATTAAGCACACATATTAAGTTTCAGTAATAAAGCACTGCTATTGATTTGTTGGTTCCATGGATAATCAAAGAATAAAATTGTTTGCCAAAAGTAAACAAAACAAAGGACTTTAACCAAAATTATAAAAAGCTTCATCGATGTCATGAGATGTGCACAAATAGGTGTCATTGTGGTGCTTTGGTTGTTAATAGGATATGTTGGTCAAAAATTAAAATATAATATTTATATATGCAAAATTCAATATAATAAAACATATCACCACACCCTATTATCAAAACAACAACATCGAAGTCTTTACATTTAAAATTATCATTGTTATTACTATCAAAATAATAAAGATTATCAAATTGTCTTGGGAGGGAAAAACACTGAAAAACATTAATAAAACAGTAACTAAGGAAAATAAC
>JAVHLS010000087.1:146648-168964 GCA_032356905.1 Salix exigua
TCTTGAGTCAAACGAAAGCTTTGTGGTGTTTTGAAATTTTAATAAGGAAAATACATGAATGCCCTTAGTGGCTTAGAATTAGGCTAAGGGTGTTGTAGTAATTGTACAAGCTAGTAAATATAAATTGAAAAGAAAAGAAGAAAAAAAGAAGATAGATCTGCAATTAGAGAGAGAATCGGAAGAGAGTAAGAAAGAAGAAGAAGAAGAGAAAAGAGGGAAAGAGAAGAGGAAGAGAAAAGAAGAAGGAGAAATAAATTGTTAAGGTAATATGTGTGTTTATTTATGTATAAATATGATTATTAGCTATGATTTGGTTTGTATTGATTGTTAGGGTTTGAGAAATTTATTTGGGTTTGATTGATGAATTAATAGAGATGTTAAGGGTTGAAAGTGTTGGGTAATGGTTTAATTAGTTGATTGTAGATGATTTTGAAGTTTTGAGATGTTTGGTTTAAGAAAATATTGAGAAAAATGGTGAAATAATGTTGAGAAAATTGAAAACCCTTGCTGGAAATTCTGGGCTGAGGTTGAAGATGACAAAATGTCATTTTGGTCCTTTTTTGTGAAAATTACAGTTTGGTCCCCTAACTTTGAAAAAATTACAGTTTGGTCCCTGGGGTGAAATTCGAGATTCTGGACAGAATTGAGGATGAATTATGGACAAAATTTCAGTATAGTTGTGAATTTAAGAGGAGTTCAACTTAGTCCTTCAATTTGGTAAAAATACAATTTGGTCCTAAAAATATGAGAAAATTTCAGAATGGTCCCTAGATGAAATAATAGCATTTCAGATTTGTTTGATGAATAGTTGAAGTTCATTTGATGGATTATTATCAATTTTATGAGTTAGGTATTTGGAATTAGATTTTGGAAGAAACCTTTGATTTAAGTTTTACAAAGAAATGGATAGTTTGATTCAAAAATACATAGGATTATGATTTGAACTCTTAGATATGTTATTAAAAGTATTTTACTTCTTTTGAGTCATTTTGAGTATATCTTCTTTTATATATTCAGATAATCCCAATACTCTACCCGCGGGACATCAGTAAAGTTTCGCCAAACATTCTGCTTTTGGAAATTGTCTGCTTTTGAGTCTGGTGAGTGGATAATATTTAATATGCATGAGAAATATTATAAATATTTGATTTGATAGTATTTGGATTATGCTTCTTGATAATATATATGTGAAGTATTATTCTTGTTACGAGAAAGCATAATCAATTATTGAATATATGTTCTTGATATGAGCCAATATTTGTTTGTGAATTGATAGCTCCTCATTTGATCGATATCATGAGTTGAGCCTTGAGATATGAATATGTCTGTTTGATTATGATATATATGTACCTACGGTATGCCAGTCAGAATACCCATGCTAACAGGGTAGTGTTAGCCTTTGTGCACATCGTATCTGAAACCCTAGTTGGTCGGGGGAGTCACCAACCTGTGTGGACTGATCATCTCACAGTATGGAGCCTCATGCTCATTGCATTCCGATTTTCTGACGAGCTTTACCTATTGAATTCTTGTTATGACCTAGTTGAGGAATCATCACATGTTTGTTTGTAAGAACTTCGAGCCTATTTGTTAATATACTTCTCTTTGCTATATTTATCTCGTATGTGTATATTGGATATTATCTACTCACTGAGTTGTTGAACTCACCCCCTCATTATTCATTATTTTCAGGATCGTAGCTTGCTAGCAGGTCAATTTGTCCTACTCTTGGAACCTGCTATTTTGGTTGTGCTTGATACTTTTGTTCATATATCTAGTAGTGCTCCACAAGTAAAACCATATGTAATCAACTTGTGTGTAAGGACAATCGAATTATGTTATAAGTTTACTTTGTTATTTCCGACACTTGAATTATGTAATGAAGTCTATTTTGATATTTCCGCTGCGTAAATTCTGAAGTTGAATGATAAGTTTGTATGTAAGTTTGGGTTCGCATAGGTGTGGGACTTTGGAGGGGGACCATGCCTATGTGCCGGTCACGGATCCGGGACTCGGGTCGTGACAAGCTTCCTCTCCTATAAAATATACTTCTCTTCCATCTTTTTCTTTCCAAGACCATACCAATCTTCAAACTCTTTCCGCAAAAAAAGAAATTTCTCATGTTCTCTCCATGTCTGATCTTTTCTAGAGTAAATGGGTGGAGGCAAGCCTTCTTCAAAAGGGAAAGGAGCTGAAGAATATGGAGTTGAGTCCCAATCATCGGTCAATGCAGAAGTTCTTGTTGAATATGATGCTATTTTTCAAGATCAGGTTGAGGCAACTCTAGGTAATGAAAGAAGGCATACAACTTCCGACCATTGTTGTTGTTGGCGATCAATCTTCAGGCAAATCCAGTGTTATTTTTTATATTAGTTTATTAAAATGATTTTGGGGGTGAGAGGTTGAGAAGATTTTGTGGATTTTGTGCTGATGATTTGGGGGATTTGAGGGTGAGAAGAGTAGAGAAGATTTTGAGCAATTGAGCTTCGAATTTAGAATTGAGAATGGAAAAATGAAGCTCAAAGCCTCGGCCGAATACCTTGAACTCGTAAAATCGGACCGATTTGGTCTGATTTTACGAGTTAACCCGATTTTGATCGAGTTTGACCAAGTTTGATTGGTTTTAATTTTTCTTTCTGAGTTAACCAGTTATACGATTTTGCGAGTCAACTCGCGGCTTAACGAGGCAGCTATTAATTTTTATGCATGAAACCTTGCTGAAAATAATATAAAAAATAATCTAAGATGGTTGTATCGAACCAGAACTCATCATCATCCTCAGATCCAAGTCCTGCCAGCTTCTGTCTCTACCGTAACTTTGAAAATCAATGGTTGTAAATGTCATCACCGTACTCTCTAACAGTCCCAGATTGGGACTCTGTGAATCAATCCGGGTTTTGAGGCCATGAACTGGCAACTCTCTAGTTTGTGAGGATAATGGGCTGAATCAACATACATGAAATATTAATAAGCCCAAACATGTCACAAGAATAAGCCCATGGAGCGACCGACAGTATCCACGTGCGAAAAGGAACTGCCGAAGCATTCCAAGTTCATTGACTAAAAGGTTGAAATGAACGGCCAAGACAAGTTTCCTAAAAGAGATGCCCTTGATCTGGCGGTGAACAACTAAAGTAGCTAGGGTTGGAAGTTGGCAACACCTATAAAGGGATGGAAGGACAAGATGAGCGGACATAATGGCTTCGGTAGCCGCTCGGAAGTCAACATCTACGGGAGGAAATGGAGAGGGAGTAGGATTTTCGGAAGGTTATCGGGTGGGTGGGTAGGGAAGATAATTGAATTTTCTTGTTATTTTCCCTACTCCACCCATTCCATAGGTTTCCGATCATTCCTCCTTCTCCTCATCACCTCTGCTTCTCATGGCCTGTTTATCTGGTTTGTGTACTTTCCCTGCTTATAGTCTCTCTGTGTATCTACAGATATATAGATAGATGGATCCTGCGCGCAGGATTCTGGGTGTAGTTTATCACATCTGCAACTAAATATTTCAGAATCTTCTACAAGTCCTCGTCTACGATCTGTATGCTACTCTCTCTCTCTCTCTCTCTCTCATATATATATATATATATATATATATATAATCTGAGTGTTACTCTTTATACAGTTTCTTTGCTAGTGAATCTCTCCATGCTTAGCTAACAAGTGTAAATAATAGAAGCAAGTATGGTAAACTAAGCTATAAATAAAAACAAATACCCCGAAAGTGCTTTCTGTTCATTCGATAATCCCAATGAGAGCTACGAGATCGATCTTGATTTTTTTTATAACCGGGTGTCAGCCCAGCCATCGCTCATCACAATTAATACTGGATCCAGTAAGCAGGTAAGGTAAGGAACTGCGGGAATCGCGGTGATTATAATGGGATTTGAACCAGAGCAAGGAACCATCTTGATTGTTGAATTCCCAGTTGAGCAGACCCCGAGCAAGGAAGGTCCTCACTTACAAGCTGCCGACTCCAATACAAGAATTCGTTGACTTACACCGCACGCCGTCCTTTATGGAAGCCTTAGTTTTCAATTTCCCAACTTAAATCAGAATAACTCGTCCCAAAATGCTGAAATCAAAGTCCAAGCTTCCTTAGCTCCAAACTTGAAAATGGCCATTGTAACAGAAACATTAAATTTTAGTCCATGATACCACCTGTCTCCATATGGTGTTCGAAACTTTTGAGAGGTCACGGGTAAGCAAAGCACATAAGAATATACTCTCAGAAGATGCTGATAAGAGAGGCCTGCGAACCGAGTTTTGTGTCGTCATGTGTTGACTCCGTATTTAACTTCTCCATGTAAAGACAAGTATTGGGCTGCTGTCCCACAAGGTAAGTGGCCAGTGGTAGGAGGAATGCCTTTCTTTACATGTACTCTCCGGTCATAAAAAAAAAAAAAAAGTATTGGACTGCTGTATTATTGATATATTTCCAGAACTAGATTAATATTTCCTTATGAGACTGAATTTCCGAAATAATGTAAAACAAGCTGTCAGCAATAATCTTTGCGGGAACACAATCCATTGTTGAACTTGTGAAACCGGTTGAAATATTCCACAATAATCCGTCAAGAATATCTGAAGCCAACTCATAACAGAGTGGCAATCTCCACTCGTTCTCGGATTCTTCTTAATACGAAACGAATGGATGCCCCGGCAGGAGTGGCAGATGATGCTGCCTGCTTTGATAAAAGAAACGGGCCAGCAGAGCTGTTGCTGCACAGTGTTGAAAATGCTCGATTGGTCCTTTGGATTTGAAAATCTTATCAGCAATATCAAAGATTCTATCCTTCTGAATCCTTATATTACTTTAATTATCTGCTTTAAACATGGATCCTCCCACGGTCCCTTCGATAAAAATGGTTCCATCACATGCACCACAACCTTAGGATCACCGGTATGTATATCGATTAATTTTATGATTTTTATAATTTTATGATTTTTAAAGTTAATAATTAATTGATACTAACTAATATGGATCTTGAATGAGTGATTTCTGGAAAGCAAATCTAGGGTCTTGCCAGCCACACCTCTCAGGTTGATTTACCCTTAGTTAGCTGTGTGAGGGAGTTAAAACTTAAAACAACTGGCTCATGTATAATATTTATATTGTATGATTTGATTTAATAATTCTAAGTTGGATGATATTGATACTATATACCATAATATGTTAAAAAATTTATTAAATAGACATCATAAGTTACAATATGATACTATATACTATAATATGTTAAAAACATTATTAAATAGACATCAAAGGTTGAGGTATTAGTGCACGTTAGACCAGAAAATTTGTGGTCATGCATCTTAATGATGTGATATAAGCTGTACAGCTGACTAAAACAGAAAGATCAAGAAAAATAAATTAAAACAGTAAAGGGAAAAGGAAATGAATTTACTTGGGATTTTTGAAAAGGAATCATTTATTTCTTATGTTAATGGTTTTTTTTATTAAATAAAAAATTAACTTATTTGAACATGTAAATAAAAAATAAGGAAGATGTTGGAGAAGGACGGTCGCTTGGCATCGATGATAACAGTATTTATATCGATGTCTGTCGCCATGCACGTTTTCAGCCTCCATCGCCGCCGCTGTTCCTCCTCTCCACGGCAACCTAGCAATCCTCTGATATTATTTCATCATTATCTGTTTCAGGAAGAAATTAACACCAAAAGTCAATGTCTTCACGTGGTCAAACAATGGCCGGTGCCTTGACAAACCAGGCTTCGTTTCAATCCAACTCTCTCTTTGTTTTTTGTTTTTATCAAAAGATTGTTTTGATCATTTTATTGATAAATTATAATAAAATTAAAGCCGTAGTTTTGTTAACTCGGATATTTTGAAAACATATCTATCCTGCCAAGATTGCTATCGATACTACTAGGATTAGTCTTTCATTCGTATATCTGAAAAAAAATATTCTTTTCATATGGTTTTCAAAAGGTACTTGAAATCTTTATATATATATATATATATATATATATATATATATTGTTGATAAATCTAGTCAATAGGCAATTTACAGTAGTCTGATAACCTCACACTTGTATTATTCAAAGGAATTTGGTGGCTTTTATAAGCCTTACATGAAAGGAAAATAAATAACTGCCCACGTACAACGTGGTAAACAAACTGGAATGAGAAATTCTAGACTACGTGTCCCACTAATTAGGACTACGTGTCCCACTAATCAGGGATTATTTAACAAAACAACTTTGACAATTTCAGCTTACTAAATAAGTTCCAACAATGCCTCTCCTAAACTGAATGTAGTCATTCAGTTTAATGTTGGTACTTCGCATACGCCCAATGACTTGCGCAATTTTAGAAATACATCCAATTTGAGAGGTTTTGTCATAATATCTGCAACTTGTTCTTGTGTGCCACAATGCTTCAGCTCGACCACTCCATCTCTAGTTAAATCACGTAAGAAATGAAATCTTACGTCAATGTGTTTGCTACGTCCGTGCATAACTGGATTCTTCGATAGCTTGATTGTGGAGCTATTGTCACATAGCACAGTGGTGCACTTGTTTTGAGAAGCCCCAAGATTCTCCAATACCCTCCGCATCCATACTCCTTGACATGCACAAGATGTAGCCGCGATGAATTCTGCTTCAGTGGTTGATAACGTCACAACTGGCTGTTTTTTTGAAGACCATGCCACAACTCCTTCACTTAGTAGAAACACATATCCAGAAGTACTTTTCCTGTCGTCCACATCTCCTGCATAGTCACTGTCTGTATATGCTATCAATTCTTTATTACCCTCCTTTTGATAGAAAATTCCCAAATCTATAGTACCGATCAAGTATCGCAACACCCTTTTTGCAGCCTGCCAATGCAACTCGGTTGGATTTGCCATGAATCTACTGAGGAGACATACCACATACATTAAATCTGGCCTTGTTGCTGTTAAATACATAAGACTTCCGACCAATTGTTTGTACATGGTGGCATTGACTTTGACTCCATCTTCATCCTTCATGAGTTTGACACCAGGAACAATAGGATTCTTCACGCTATTACAGCTTTCCATTCCAAACCTCTCCAACACTTCATTTGCATATTTTTTCTGACTGATATAAATGCCTCTAGAAGTTTGAAGCACTTCCACACCAAGAAAATATTTCATTCTCCCCAAGTCAGTCATATCAAATTCAAGTTTCATAGAATTTTTGAATTTGATAACCAAGCTTTCACTATTACCAGTAAAAATTAAATCATCAACATATAAGCTAACGATCAGAATTGTACCTCCGTCTCCTGTTTTTATGAACAAAGTATGTTCACAGCTGCATCTTTCAAAACCTTCCCGAACAAAATATGTTTCAATTCGGTTGTACCATGCACGAGGAGCCTGTTTAAGGCCATATAATGCCTTTTTTAATCTGTACACCTTGTGCTCTTCACCTTTCTTTTCGAAACCCCTTGGCTGCTCGATAAATACTGCTTCATTTAGCTCACCATGCAGAAAAGCACTCTTGACATCCAGCTGATATACCGTCCACCCATTTCGAGTTGCTAAAGCAACCACCATTCGTATCGTATCCCATCTAGCCACCGGTGCAAATACTTCTGTATAATCAATACCTGGTTGTTGTGCATAGCCTTTTGCGACAAGTCTAGCCTTACACTTGTCAATTTCACCAACTTCATTGAATTTTGTTTTAAAAATCCATTTTACCCCAATCTTTTTCACCCCGTCGGGCAGGTCCGTTAATTCCCAAGTCCGGTTCTTTTCAATTGCAGCGATCTCCACACTCATCGCGTCTCTCCACTTTGAACTTTGAGCTGCCTCCTCATACGTGACTGGGTCTGTGGCTGAAGAAAATAAGACAAAATTTTCTTCTAACTCCAAATCTACCAACTCTCTCTCTTCTTCCCCGTGCACCAAATTTCTCCCGTGCACCAAAAATTCCTCTTTCCCGTGTCTTCTCTCCTCATTTCGCCCGTGCACCAAATTTCTCACCAAAAGTCTCTCTTCTTCCCCGTGACTTCGCTCCTCTTTCCCATTTTTCACCAAATTGCTCTCCTCTTCCATGGCTCTCTCCTCCTCCCCGTCTGAAAACTCACCCCCACTGGTATAATGTTCCATCCAAAACGGCACGCTTCTGGTCCTCCTCTCCGATCTGTTCTCCGATGACCGATCTGTAGCAGATCCTTCGGTTCCAGCTGCTGAGGGTTGTTCGGCAGGTGACCGTGGGTTCTCAGGTGAGTTGTCTTGAGCCGATCTGTTTCTTCCAAATGAAAGTTCTTCTCTTTCTTCATGTGGGTGATCTGAAATAGCATTTTTTGTGGTAGATCGGCGCCTCCTTGTTGATTCTTCGTCTGTCACAGCAGCTATGGAGTGACCCACAGATGGGTTGTCTGTGGATGGCAGGGAGGAGTCTCCACTGGACGGAGAAGATGAGCTTGCTCTTCCATGACACACAGATAAGTCATTTTCTGTGTCTTCTTCTTCATCGTGATAACTGTCATATTCACCATCCCATTCAAGAGCATCTGTTGTTGATTCGTTAGTATCTTGCCAGTTCCACATTTCAGTTTCAGCAAAGACCACGTCTCTGCTTATCACGATTTTTTTTGATTTCGGGTCATATAGACGATATGCTTTTGATTCGTCACTCACACCTAGTAGCACACACCGAAAACTTTTGTCATCTAGTTTTCGTCTTGTTTGATCTGGCACATGAACATGCCCAATGCATCCAAAAATCCGAAAATACTGAACATTTGGTTTGACACCACTCCAAGCTTCTTCGGGAGTCATATTTTTCACTGCTAGTGTAGGGCTTTTGTTGATCACATGTACTGACCATTTTACAGCTTCTGGCCAGAAACTCTTTGGCACCTGCTTCTCGGACAGCATGCTCCTGACCATATTCATGATGGTCCTGTTCTTGCGCTCGGCCACTCCGTTCTGCTGAGGAGTGTAGGCTGCGGTGAGCTGCATGCTAATGCCATGATCCTTGCAGAAATTGTTGAACTCAAAAGAGGTAAATTCACCTCCTCTGTCTGTACGTAGACAGTATATAGGAACTCTTGCTTCTTTTTCAACATATTCTTTATAAGTTTTGAATACAGTAAATGCTTGTGATTTCTCAGTAAGAAAATATATCCACACCTTACGACTGTAATCATCAATAAAACTTATAAAGTACCTCTTGTTGCTGTTTGAAATGGGTTTGATGGGACCGCAAATATCAGCATGAATGAGTTGTAGTTTTTGAGATGCCCTCCATAAACTTGTCTTTGGAATTGGTTTTCTGTATTGCTTGCCAATCATGCAGTCAGTGCATAATTTTAATGTTTCCTTCAGTTGTGGCAGCCCCCTGACCATTTGCTTGCATTGTAGTGTTTGTAGTCCCCTGTAGTTTAGATGCCCATATCTGCAGTGCCATAGGTGTGTATTATCTTCAAGAGTTGTTTGAAAACAATTTGAGTTTTTCAACACAACCCTTGCAGATAACATGAACATCCTGTTTGCAGACATTGTTGTCTGCACAATGAGCCCTCTCCTAGGATGATAGAGTCTACAGACTCCCTGCTGAATTAAAACAGCTACCTCTTTCTCTTGTATTTGCCCAAGACTTAGCAAATTATTCCTTAACTCAGGTATATAGAATACATCTGTGATTACCTGAGTAATTCCAGCAATTTGCATCCTTATGTTCCCTTTTCCCAGCACTGTCATTCTTGAGTCATTTCCTAGCTTTACAGTCTGCTGAAATTTCTCATCAAAATCCGAGAACCACTGCCTATTTGCACACATATGATTGCTGCACCCCGAGTCAAGAAACCACACATCTTCTGTTGTTGATTTATGCTCCACATATGACATCAACAACAATTCTTCCTTTTCTTCATGTTCAACATAGTTTGCTTCCCTTTCCCACTTAGGACATTCGTATTGAAAATGTCCTAACTGATGGCATTTATAGCATTCAATTAATGCTTTGTTAAATACCTGATTGCTTCTTCCTCTGCCCCTGCCGCGGAAGGTTCCACGACTCTGACTTCCCCTGCCTCTGCCAAACCTGGAATCATAAGTTACTTTTAATACTTGCTCCTCTCTGTGATGTCCATTCATCCTCTGTTCATGCACCAATAAGCTGCTCTGTAGCTCATCAATGGTTAAAGTGTCTAGGTTGTTAGACTCTTCAACTGAACACACAACATAATCAAACTTTGAGGTCATGGATCTCAAAATTTTTTCAATGATAACCACCTGCTGTAACTTTTCACCATGAATTTTCATTTTGTTGGCTATGATAAGTGTTCTAGCAAAGTATGCATCAACACTTTCTCCTTCCTTCATCTGCAGGATTTCAAACTCCTTTCGGAGAGTTGAAGTTGTGCTCTTTTGACCCTTGTGGACCCCTGGTACTTCTGCTTCATGGAATCCCAGATGTGCTTGGCAGTATCACGGTTGAGAATTGTCTCCATGATGCTGCGATCAATTGCCTGGAACAGGTAATTCTTAACTTTCAAGTCTTTCAACTTCTGATCAGAAATTGATTGACGTTGAGCGTCAGTGAGTTCTGCACCTTCTGTTGTTGTAGTAATACCATTCTCCACCAGACTCCAATATTCCTTTGAACGAAGGAAATTTTCCATAAGCATGGACCAATGATCATAAAAGCCATCAAACCTAGGAATTGCAGGTTGAACAAAAGAATTTTCAACTGACATTGTGACTATTTGGACACTCTTTTCACTCTGTGTTTCACTCTCTTTTCACTCTGTGTTTCACTCTGATTTTGTGCACTCTTTTCACTTCTCTGTTTGTGATTCTCTCTGTGTATGAACCTCCCAGCTTGCTCACTCTTTCACTCTCTGTGTTTTGCAGAAACTGCAGTTTCTCCCTCACTCTCAGATCGTGTACCTTGCTCTGATACCAGATTGTTGATAAATCTAGTTAATAGGCAATTTACAGTAGTTTGATAACCTCACACTTGTATTATTCAAAGGAATCTGGTGGCTTTTATAAGCCTTACATGAAAGGGAAATAAATAACTGCCCACGTACAACGTGGTAAACAAACTGGAATGAGAAATTCTAGACTACGTGTCCCACTAATCAGGGATTATTTAACAAAACAACTTTGACAATTTCAGCTTACTAAATAAGTTCCAACATATATATATATATATATATATATATATATATAAAATTGATCACAAATAAATGTTTTTTTTAATTATAACTTTATATAGTAATTTTTAAAATATTTACAATAAATTCTAAAGAAAATGAAATGAATCAATCAATTCCAAATGTAAATATAATAGGAGACGCTTATCTCATGAAAGAGGTCGCGATAGATATGATTTAATTTTCCCTCCTTTTGTATTTATATATCTCTTATACTGTAAATAATCTAATAAACTTTACTTGCATCTCACGTATGCATGCAATATTAACAGTGTGTGTGTGTGTGGAGACTGTGGCTATGTTTCTGTATGTGGTTGAAACTGTGTTTAATTTTAAAATATATATAATAATATTTTTTCAAGACAAATATAATATGGAACTTAACACTACCATATAGAGAAATGAGCATTCATTAATTCCTAGTCATGGGTTTTGTTTAGCCCCTTTTTGTTACTCGGATGAAAAATTATAATTTAAAAAGTCATTTTATATTCGACATAGAATGAGAAAAGAAAGAAGGTAATTTTAAAGAGGAAAGCTAAAAGAAAATTATTTTATCTTGTAGCTTTTGAAATAAATATACAGGAATGGATTTTCATTTTGATAAAAAAAATAAAAAAACTAATCCTTTTTAAGACATAAAATCAATAAATAAAAAACATTTTTGATATATATATTCTAATTTCCACATAGTTATGCCGTTTAAAAAGCTTCTAATATCGACGCGGGGGTACTGAGCAGTCATTACCAAGGAAAAAACAAAAAAAACTACCGACACGCCGTGGAGGAGAATTAGAGGTAGTATAGTACTGTCCCGGTCTATCCAGCCAGCTAGCGGCAGAAGAGAGCAAAAATATCATGGCAAAGCAACGTGGATGTGACACGTAAGAATATCATGAGACTGGCTATCATAAAATATGAATGTGATTCTGGCAACCCAAAAGCGTGGCATCTATCCTTGCCTTTCCCTTGTCGTCTAATTCATTTATCAAACACCATGTCGGTCATGACCCTTTAAAATAATTTAATTTCCAGCTGCGCACGTAGGACATACGTGTGGGAATGTGTACACGTGGAGGCTGCGTTGGCGGGCAGCGGGGCGGCTATGGGGCTATACATAGCCAGCCTCGATGAGCAGCCTAATTTATCTCGCAGTTTCTCAAAGCGTAGTACTTTCCAGAAGAATCAAGAAGATGGCAGGTGCAGCTAGTTGCATAGACATCTTGATAGCCATCATCTTGCCTCCTCTCGGTGTCTTCCTCAAGTTTGGCTGCGGGGTACGTACGTCGTTAATTTAGGCATATATGTGTGTGTGTGGGTGGGTGTGGGTGTGGGTGTGGGTGTGGGTGTGGTTAATTAATCTCACTAGCTAAACACTGATCATATGTGTTTGTATGTCCAGGTGGAGTTTTGGATCTGCTTGATTCTCACCATTTTAGGCTACCTCCCTGGAATTATTTATGCCGTCTACGCCATCACCAAGTGAAGATTCTTGTCACGGTTTTAAACTCTGATCTTTTGTAACCCCAAAGCATGCACTTCATTTCTTTCTCTCTGGTTCTGTAATTTTAAAGTATCTGCGACAATAAATTAAGGATATGTTTCACTGTATTCTTTTTCTTAATTTATTTATTCATTTTTTTTATAAAAAAATGACAGCGTTGAGAAAAACATGTACTGCAACATATGATTTATTTATGTATATGGATGCATCAGAAATTGTGGTAGCCAGCGGTGGTGCTTAACTTCTTCGACTCGATCGTGGGGTATTTATTGTTGATCGACTGAAAATGATGCGTTCCCATGCACTGTGCTCTTGCTTGTTATGTGTATTAATTAATTGAATATATACACGCGCGGGTCCCTTGTCCTTGATTAGATTTAAAGTTAATTCTAACTCATTTGATTGCCATCATAATGATGGTGTCTTGATGAAAAAGCATTGAAAAATAGTTTATGGCTCCATCATATGCATGATGAAGCGAGTTACACATGCAGCATGCCCTTTCTTGCGGGGAGAAATAACTTTCGAAGCACTGATTCGGCTTCAAGCCCATGTGTAAATGACTTTAGTCTTCTACTGTTTGTATCATAATTAAAAATTAAAAATATATTAAAATATTCTTTCGACATGAAATATTAAACTATGGAAAAAAAAACAGGTAGATTTAGATTACTATAGCAAGAAGTAAAAGAGATTATAGCTTGCTTGGGGACAGGGCAGGGGGGAGAAGAAAACTATGAAGGGCCTTCAGCATGAGTACATGTTAGACCAAAATATTGGATGGTCATGTATCTTAATGATGAGGTTGAACAGGAGGTCAATTGATTTAAGATCATTTCAGAAATGAAGAAGAAGATGTATGATGACGATACCTTTTTTTAAAATAAAATATTCGTTCGACAGATTTAATCCTCTTCACTCGAATTTTAAGTTAAATTATTCATTTTTTAAATAATAAATGACACAATAATATAATTAAAAAAAGTTCCATTAACTGAACGGGTAGATTTACTAAAACCGGTACAAGTAAAAATGAAGGTAGTTGAAATGAGATACAGATACGAAGAGTTGAAAGCAAGCTTATCTTCCACGTTAGAAGCAAGATTATCGGTGTTGGCTTCCACCATTCAAGTTAATCATGTCGGTCCACGTGGGGGGCTGCAATGACCATGTGGGGTTCTATAATACGTGTTGTTTTGTAATTCACCGCAGTATGTTTTTATAGGAATACCCTAAAATAATATATTTTCTTAAAATTCTAGCATTAAAATTATTAAATATATATTTAAAAAATATCAATTGACAAAAACAATAAAGAAAACAAATTCAACTGGATTACGTAACGGAGCAGACATCTCTCTCTTATCTTTCCTTCGTGCTTAATTAACATGTTTCAGAAAAAAAGAAAAAAAAAGAAAAAATAGACCAAGGGTGTTTTTTCCTCTCTAAGTTTAAATTTAAAATAACATAATACAGATTCATTTTCTAAGAATCATCTGATTCTGATGTTAATAATATTTTTATTAGATAAAAAATTGACCATGTAAAAATAAAAATCAGTAGAGAATACTGCCAGCCTCGAAAAATAAAAATAAGAAAACATGCTGGACAAGGATGTCTATATCGATGTCTGGCGCCATGCACCTCCATCGCCGCCGTTCCTCCTCCTCTACGCGGCGACCTAAGAACCCTCTGCTTTTTTTTCTTCTGTATTGACTGGTTGATGGAATTGTTACCATAAAGTCAATGGCTTTCACGTGGTCAAAGGGTGTCTTGACAAACAAGACTTCTTCAATCCAGCCCTGTTCCTTGCCTCAGATATTTTAATTTGTCTGATCATTTTAAATTAAAATCATGGTTTCTTACCTCAAATATTACGAAACAATGTTATTGAGGGTACTATAATCAGTCTTCATTACCTGGTTAAACTTTGGTTCGACAATACATTTTCGGACTAGCTTGCTTGTGATATTATATAGTCTGAGAATTCTCATAATCCTTTATTGAATCTAGCTATCTGTAGAATTGAACTTAAATAACTATATAATGTAACATTAATCATCATCCATCAATTAACTAATCTCTTGGGTTGGATGAACACAGAAAAATATAATTATAATATATAGCATAGAATCAATGAATTCCATAGATAAATATATAGTATAAGATGCGTATCTCACAGTCGCAGGCAGTGATGTGCAGTGGAGATTATATCACCTGTCATGAATACTTGTACTCCTACGAAGATACTCATTACCATAAATACTATCAACTTGTGAGGAGGTATTTCAGTGATTTTTATGGTTATAATTAAAAAAAAAGTGTATTTTAAAAGTCATAAATTATAGGTTTTTTCAATCGATTTTATTTAATAAAAATCGAGTAATTTATATGTGATAATCAATTAGATATTTTTGAGTTTATATCTAAAAGGAAATACAGACTATATATAACATGCTTGTGGCCCGATACAGCGAATGGTAGAAGAAAGCAAAATCACATGGCAAAGCAAAGCGGCATGCATGTGAGGAGACTTCGCTGTCTACCTGTTGACAATTAAATATCAAATTTGAATACGATTCTTACAGCCCGAAAGCGTGTCGTCTACCCTTCCCCTTGTCGTCTAATCCCTCTCTCTCAACAAAAAAAAAAAGAAAAAAAAGAAGAAGAGTGCATATGATGATTTTCCTTATAGACGAAGTATATATCACCATTCCACGTGCGTAGTACACACGTACGTGTGGAACATTGAAGGTCGACGTGTTAGTGGGTGGTTGTGGGGCTATATAAACCCGTCTCGATCCTCGACTCTCCCACAAAGAAGAAAATTAAAACAGTTTCTCAAAAGCGAGCGATATTTTCCCGAAGAATTCAGAAGCCAGCGAATTGAGAAGATGGCAGACGAGGGAACAGCTAACTGCATCGACATCTTGCTAGCCATCATCTTGCCTCCTCTTGGTGTCTTCCTCAAGTTTGGTTGCGGGGTACGTACGTCATTAATTTATACAGAGATATATGAATTTCAGGAGTACTGAACATCGATCATACATGTTAATTTGGTCCAGGTGGAGTTTTGGATCTGCTTGCTTCTCACCATTTTTGGTTACCTCCCTGGAATCATCTACGCCATCTACGCCATCACCAAGTGATCATGATCCCGATCCTCATCTCTGCTGTAAGCACTTCGATCCACCCCCTCCCCAGCAATTTCCTCCTCTAATTTGTTCAAGTAAATTTAAAGGGCCGTGAAGTTTTTCATCCCTTCATTTTTGTTGATAAATTAATGGCGAGTTGAGAAGAGGGATTTACGTGTTAGAGCTACAAGACATGGTTTATATATGCATGGGATGGTTACATTTGCATCACAAATCGTGGTGAAAATACAGTTAATATCCAGCACTCGAAACTCATGGGGTATTATTGGTGGACGACGAGTCACCAGACATGCACCATGCTCTTACTTTTTTGTTATTAAAAGCATATACAGGGTCTCTCTCCAGTGATATGACCCGATCGACTTCTTTAAACAATAATTAAGATGTACATGCATGGCTCCCTCCCTAATCAATCAAGCTCTTGCTTAGATTTATTCAAGTTGCTTTTAGCCTGCATGCGCTACTTAAACAATTTATAAATAGAAATTGCGGCATCTAATTAAACAAATCACAAATAAACATCATGTTTTGTTTTTTTACAGGCGGAGAGAGAACCGTCTGATTCAATGACAAGTTCCTTATTGGTGTACATCAGTTGGATTTATTCTTCTTTCTTCTTAATTGTGTGTCTTTTTCTAATTAAGTAAAACTTGATTTGTGATGAATTAAGGAGGTTAGCACTTAGCAGTTGTTGTTGAGTGGCATTTGTGATTTAATTCTTGTTAATTAGTCTCTTTCCCTCCCAACTCTCTTTGTGAACTCCAAATCTGCCTACCTTGTTGTTTCAGGCGGTACGTAGTTGTTCTCCTTTATCTTGAATGACTGGTTGTTAAATATATTATATGTATTTATTTATCTTTCTAAATAAATAAATAAAAAATAAGAAAAACCCTAAAAAACCCTTCGTGTATCATCTTTCAATTCAAGAGTGAAAAGACAGATTTATTTGCGAACTCAAAAGCAGAGCAAAACAAGAAGGGAAGATGCGTTTGCATCTTCCCCTAAGAAGCTTTTAAAAGTATCAGTGGGACTCTCTTGCACATCATTGATGAAGACAAATCTCTCTTATCCAACCAACTCAGATTGCCCCACCACAATAATGCACCGCAGAACTGTTTCTCATCCACAAGACGCCGGAGACTGGCACCGTTTGTCCAGCCCGACTATTTAAATATCAGACTAATCTGGTGGCCATCGATCTGGCCCATGAAAGCAAAGGAAAAATGAGTCGAACCGACTATTTGGCTCATGAAACAAGAGGATTAATGTTATGTTTTCAGTGCTTTAGAACTCTTCTTCTTCAACTAACTAATTTTCTTTCGAACACAAAGGGACAGAAAACAACACTCGGTGATTCATCGATCAAGATGGCCGCGTCTCGTTAATTAGACCTTTTATGGCCTCAAAGACCCTACCCAACGACAATCTAATATCCCATGCCAATAAAGAACAACCTCATATATAATGATAAACAAGAACTATCCAAGATGTACGTTGGCACTGAGAATTGACATTAATTATCTTAATTCCATTGTCGAATATGAAAAAAATTTGAACCTATGGATACTTGCCATATTACATTCTTGCCTGCATGCTTGCCTCCCCTGACCTGTCATCACCTCTCGGACGCCATACGTTCATATATGGAAAATCATGTTGGCCATTTAGGAATTAGGATGGATAAGATCAACGGTTACATGCAATGAGAGCCAAAACATGATTCTATGATATAAAAAAGATAATGTTTTGGTAAGTAGGGTCTTGGTCTAGTGGTTAAAGAGACTTGTTTTTTTCTTCTTAGCACTAGGGTTCAAGTCCCACCATGCACGTCTGTCACCCTGCATGGTGCCTTACATGCTCATCGAGCTCAGATGAACTCGGAGATTAGTTGTGGTGCTGCGTAAGTTCGACCTGACACCCCAATCATAAAAAAAAGATAATGTTTTGACTATGAATGAACTCCAACCAGTTCACAGAATTTAATATTTCCCGAGTCCCGGATTTTTAGATCTGATCATGCTATAGTTATCCTCATTGGAACAAATTGCTCTTCGAATCACTAATTGTTATCTCATGATTAAGCCTAAAAGTTGTTGAGAAATAATAGTTTTTCATGCCATTTGGGTATCCAAATACCATCCTGGCTCATATATATAGGTACATATGCCACCTTTTGTATAGTTAGTACTTACCAAATAAATCAACATGTACACAAGGAAAGAAGGTGAGTGTGAGTGTCTCTCCTGCCCTATATATATGGCATAGATCGAGTGTTTGGGGCGAGATACACCCCAACCAAAATAGGCTGTAAACATTCTAAAATTCTTCATATATAACCCAGCAGCCATGACTAGAAAGAAGGTGAAGCTTGCACTTGTAGTTAATTATTCTGCAAGAAAAGCCACCTTCAAG
This sequence comes from Salix exigua, assembly GCA_032356905.1. NCBI lineage: Eukaryota > Viridiplantae > Streptophyta > Magnoliopsida > Malpighiales > Salicaceae > Salix > Salix exigua. The sequence goes on from JAVHLS010000087.1 coordinate 164,884, forward strand.
AAAAGGAAGAAGGGCGTAATGAAGAAGGTGAGTGAGCTAAACACCCTTTGTGGAATATGATTGATGCTTGTGCGATCATTTATAGTCCATAAGATTCTCAACCATAAGTGCTGTCTAAGTTCAAAGCCATGCCAGAAACGGAGCAAAATGGTGAATTTAAAATTGATTGGAGATGCAATTAGAATAATTATAGGGTTTGTCGCACCCCAAAAATGGCTGGCGAGCGACGCCGTAACGACTGGTCCCCATGCGCGGGGAGAATTATAATGTGTCGGGGGAATTATATTATTTTTTTTTGACAAAAGGAGTCGCCACCTAGTATTACGGTTACTAGGAAACCTAGTACTGGTCTTGCAGAGATTCTAGGGTAAGGGACTGGTTGCGTAAAGGGAAGGTTTTAGCACCCCTAGTACGCCCTACCTAAAGTAAGCTGCTTGATGTTTTTGTTTGTCTTATGATTGCTAAAATAAAAAAAATATATTTACATGTTTACGCCGACTATTTTGGATAGAATTTATCCAAACTCCGGAAAATAAATAATATGAATCACCGAAAAGTTTTTTTATATTTTTTTGAATATTGGCCAATACCCTTTGGATTTTACAAACATATTGTAAAATCTCAAAATGCAAGAAATGATTTTTCCTTTAGCAAAATCCATGCTAAAATTCATTTTTTTCTTCAAAAAAACCCAAGATAATATATATATTTTTTAAAAGAAAACAATTTTTAAAATATGCTAGTGTATTGGCCTTATGCAAGAAAAATAACACATTTTTTAGATTTTTTTGTATATAAAAAAAACAAGAAAAAAACAAAAATACTTTTTTTATATTTTTATTATTTTTTTATATTTTTATTATTTTTATTACTATTTATTATATTATTATTATATTATATGCTATAAATATATATATATATATATTTCAGGTGAGCTGGATCGCCACTTCACCTGCTTAATCTGGTGGCGACCAGTCAGCCTCAGTCGGTGGCGACCAGATCATTCTGAGGCGGGCTAAATGCCCACCCTGCGGGTCTGGGCCGGGGCCCAGACGTCGAGTGGGTCTGGGCCGTGGCCCAGACATCCAGCGGGTCTGGGCCGTGGCCCAGGCGTCGAGCGGGTCTGGGCCGTGGCCCAGACGTCGAGCGGGTCTGGGCCGTGGCCCAGACGTCCAGCGTGTCTGGGCCGTGGCCCAGACGTCCAGCGGGTCTGGGCCGTGGCCCAGACGTCGTTACGGGTCTGGGCCGTGGCCCAGACCCGACCCGACCCGGTTACCCTCAACAGTAACCGGGTTTCGTTCTTTTTCGCAGAGAAAGAAGACGATATACAGTAACTTGCAAGTTTTTCAAGTATGAAGAAAAGAGAAATGGTTAATACCTGGATGTAGAGGATGTTGTGGGGATTCTTCTGGTCGTGGTGGTTTTTGAAATGGTCGCCTGTGCTCGCCGGAAATGGAGCTCGAAGTTGCCGGAGCTGTTGACGTCGGTTGGGGTTGCTGTCAACGCCGCTGCTTCCTCTGCTCCCTGGAGAAGATGGTCACGTTTCTGGAGTACGTTTAAAACTTCTGGAGACGATAGGATGGCCGGAGTCGATGGTGGAGTGTGGTCGGCGAGGTCGGTTTTCTTCAAACCGAGAGGGCAGCCCGAGAGAGGGAGAACCAGCGGAGCTGGTTTTATGAGAGAGAGAGTCCAACCGAGAGGGAGATGACCAAAAGAGAAGAAAAAAAATGCCCCTGGAATCGATCTCAAAAAAAACCAAAACTAAAATTTCCAACAAATTTTCGTCTCTATTCCCCCCCCTCCTCATTTCTGTTTCTCCTTTTCTTTATATGGCGACCAGTTCTCAAAACAAGACCGGGGTGTCTGGCTCAAAGTATTTTCGAAACATGGAGTTTTTTTGGGTGGCTCAATGTGCATGTTTTGTCCATAAACTAGGGGATTTCGGGTGGCTTAATTTATTTGTCTCTCAATTTCAAATGGTGGTGGGGAATTTTGTCTTCAAAGTGGGGTGTTTTGAGTGGCTCAAGTTTTGTTGTTTTTGGGTATAAAATACAGTTTGGTCCTTCAATTAGTTACTCTCTTAATTGCATCCTCCATTGAATTTAAATTTATGATCGTGTGCAATTATATCCTTGTGAAAAATTCAACGTTAATTTTATTTTGTGCACATTTGGTCCTTGATTTTTATCTGTGCAATATAATTCCCCACTCGACCGTAAAACTCCTATTTTTTTTCAATTAGGTCCCCGATTTCGCTTAATTGGCTTGAAAAAATTCAAATCGACCAACGAAAATTCAAATATCAACACTTGAGCCCAAATTAAATTTAAGCACTTGATTTCTTCTTGACTAAACCTTTAATAAAATTAATTTTGACCCATTTAAAGTATAATTAAGCCGTCAAGCTTAATTAAACCCTTCAACTGCACCTAAATTAATCCCTGAATATAATTACGCTTTTATATTAACCAACGACTGTATCAAATCGGTCCATAAAAATATAATTATATTTTGTGACTTAATTTATACGCGAATTTATCTCATAATAAATTACTTTAGCTTTGGATCCACATTTTTTCATTTCTGGGCACAAAAAGGGTACAATCAATCTTTCAAAAATGTTCCAAATTTTAACTTGATTTTTTTTTTTTTTTCACCGACACCATCCCCCATCTTATTTTATTTTTTTGTTATTTTCTGATAGTTTTGGGGCATGACCCAAAATTGGGTTACAATAGATTGCCCCTTCTTTACAATGCTTACGACTAAAGTCTTTGTAAAAGACTTTAGCTTAGTAAGTGTTGTAAAGAAAACACTAAAATTATCTCATTGCAACGCATGACTTACCTGGGTCTTATTATGACGGGTGACCGCCCCAAGTTAGAAAGGAAAGAGGTCTCATTTTTCCGGGTGACCGACCCTAGTTAGTGAGGTCTCATTTTTCTGGGTGACCGACCCTTGTTAGCGAGGTCTCATTTTTCTGGGTGACCGACCCTAGTTAGTGAGGTCTCATTTTCTGGGTGACCGACCCGAGTTAGTGAGGTCTCATTTTTCTGGGTGACCGACCCGAGTTAGTGAGGTCTCATTTTTCTGGGTGACCGACCCGAGTTAGTGAGGTCTCATTTTTCTGGGTGACCGACCCTGGTTAGTGAGGTCTCATTTTTCTGGGTGACCGACCCGAGTTATCATGGTCTCCTTTTTCTGGGTGACCGACCCTGGTTAGTGAGGTCTCATTTTTCTGGGTGACCGACCCGAGTTAGTGAGGTCTCATTTTTCTGGGTGACCGACCCTGGTTAGTGAGGTCTCATTTTTCTGGGTGACCGACCCGAGTTAGTGGGGTCTCATTTTTCTGGGTGACCGACCCGAGTTAGTGAGGTCTCATTTTTCTGGGTGACCGACCCTAGTTAGTGAGGTCTCATTTTTCTGGGTGACCGACCCGAGTTAGTGAGGTCTCATTTTTCTGGGTGACCGACCCGGCTAGCATGGTCTCATTTTTATGGGTGACCGACCCGGACATCATGGTCTCATTTTTATGGGTGACCGACCCGGATATCATGGTCTCATTTTTATGGGTGACCGACCCGGCTAGCATGGTCTCATTTTTATGGGTGACCGACCCGGACATCATGGTCTCATTTTTATGGGTGACCGACCCGGATATCATGGTCTCATTTTTATGGGTGACCGTCCCGGACATCATGGTCTCATTTTTATGGGTGACCGACCCGGCTAGCATGGTCTCATTTTTATGGGTGACCGCCCCGGATATCATGGTCTCATTTTTATGGGTGACCGACCCGGATATCATGGTCTTATTTTTATGGGTGACCGACCCGGCTAGCATGGTCTCATTTTTATGGGTGACCGGCCCGGCTCGAGGAACGAAACAACATTGATTCTCAATTCATTTATCATGGTTTGTCGACTTGAGATTTTGTTTCTTCATATCTTTCATGACTCGAAATTGCATCAGCTTTCACCACAATTTTCCTGTCAGGTTAGTGTTATGACAATAATATGCATGTTTTGTTACCTCTTTTGGAAACATAGGTCCCCCCTCTCTTCGTGGTGGCCCTCCTTC
>JAVHLS010000087.1:169464-335744 GCA_032356905.1 Salix exigua
TTTTTTTTACTCATGTTTCAAAACTCAAAGCGATATATAATTGAAAAATTTCAAAACATGGTTTTATTTGTAAATGGACACTTTTAAAGCAAATCACTATTTAAATAATTTTTGCCCCCAGCGAGGTGCACAAAATTTATCAAAAATAAATGATAGAACGCAAATAAATATTATAAAATCATGTTCTTTGGAAAAGATTTCTTGCAACAAGAATTCATGGCCGAATTTTATCTATTGAGGAAGGTTACAACATATCAAGCGTAATATTTCTTTACAGAGTCGGAATTCACAGGCCTAGCTAAATCTTCTCCATCCATTCTAGATAATAGCAAAGCTCCTCCTGAGAATGACTTCTTCACCACATATGGGCCTTCATAGTTTGGGGCCCATTTACTCTGATCTTGCCCTGGTACAAACAATATCTTCTTTAACACCAAATCGCCTTCGTGGAATTTTCGAGGTCGGACTTTCTTATCATATGCTTTGGCCATCCTTCCTTGGTACAATTGATGATGACAGATTGCGGCTAACCTCTTTTCATCGATCAAATTCAATTGCTCATATCCGACCTTTGCCCATTCTCGCTTCATCTAGTTCGAGTCTATCAAGACTCTTAGTGATGGGATTTCTACCTCTAAAGGCATTACCGCCTCCATCCCATATACCAACATATATGGAGTGGCTCTCGTTGAGGTTCGAACTGCGATGACGATATGCATGAAGAGCAAATGGCAACATTTCATGCCAATCCTTATAGGTGACTACCATCTTCCGAACAATCTTCTTGACGTTCTTGTTAGCGACTTCTACAGACACCATTCATCTTGGGCCTATAAGGAGAGGAATTTGAATGTTTGATCTTCCATTTAGCACAAAGTTCCGTTATCAACTTCCCATTGAAGTTTTGGGCATTACTCGGTTATAATCTTTTACGGTGGCCCATACCGACATATCGGATCTCTCTCAATAAACTTCTTCACCACCTTCACGTGTTACATGAGCAAATGACCCGACCTCTACCCATTTTGTGAAGTAGTCAATTGCCACGAGGATGAACTCGTGACCATTCTCTGGCTTTTGGGTTGATAGGTCCAATCACATCGATCCCCACATTGCAAAAGGCCACGGAGATAACAAATTAAATAGAGGTATCGGAGGGGCATTCATTTTGTCCCCATAGATCCGACACTTGTGACATTTGCGGACATAGTCAATGCGATCCTTCTCTAATGTCATCCAAAAGTAACCAACTCTTTGTATTTTCCTTGCCATCATATGTCCACTAGCATGGGTCGAGCGAGATCCCTTCATGCACTTCTCGCAATGCGTTTCTAGCTTCAACCCCATCTAGGCATCTCAAGCAAAGTCCCATCGGATGACCTCTTATATAAAACTTCTCCATCAAGGTAAAAATCCATTGCCGGTCTTCTCAAGGTCTTCTTTTCGGTGTTGGATGCTCCTGTGGATAAGTCTGCTTTTGGATGAAGTTCTTGATATCGTAGTACCAAGGGTTTCCATCTATTTCTTCTTCAACTGAGCAACAATGCGACGGGTTATTTCTGATGTCGATATGTATCGGCTGTAAGCTTTGCCCAAAGTCTATTCTAGCCATAGAAGCTAGAGTGGCCAAAGCATCTGCAAACTGATTTCCTTCCCTTCCTAGATGCGTGAACTCTATTTCCTCAAACGCTTCAGCCAACTTAGATAGGTACTCTTGGTAGGGTATTAACTTTTCTTCTTTGGTTTGCCATTCTCCTTTTACTCGACAAATAATTAGCATCGAATCTCCATATACATCTATCTTCTTTACACCTAACTCCAATGCAGTCTCCAAACCAAGAATACAAGCCTCATACTCACTGTGTTATTAGTGCACCGATTGCAGCTTCGTTGACACTGGGTATTGTTTCTTGTCGAGCGATATTATCATCGCCTCGCTCCATTACCACATATGTTCACGAGCACCATCAAAGTACATAGTCCACCATCCGGGTTTTCCTTCCTCTACTGGAAACACATCCTCATCGGGAAAATCAAAGTCTAACGGCTCATAATCCTCCATAGCATGGTCCGCCGGTGATCAGCAATGACACTCCCTTTCACCGCTTTCCTTGTCATATACACTATATCATATTCAGATAGCAGAACTTGCCACCTGGCGATTCGGCTGGATAAATAGGGCTTTTCACAGATGTACTTCAACGGGTCTAATTTAGAAATTAGCCATGTGGTATGATACAACATATACTGTCGCAACCTTTTTGCAGCCCATGCTAATGCACAACACAACTTCTCAATCATAGTATATCTGGACTCACACTCCATGAATTTCTTGCTTAAATAGTAAATGGCCTTTTCCTTCCTTCCCGATTCATCCTGTTGCCCCAGCACACATCCCATCATTGTTTGATCCATCGTTAAGTATAAAATCAATGGCCTTTTTGGTACAGGGGAACCAGTAGAGGTGGTTTAAGCAAGTACTGCTTGATTTTCTCAAAAGCTTCTTCACATTCTGCATTCCAAATGCCAGGATTCTTCTTTCTCAACAAACGGAAAATAGGATCGCAGGTTGTGGTTAATTTGGATATGAATCGAGCAATGTAATTTAACCTTCCCAAAAATCCCCTTACTTCTTTCTCAGTCCTCGGCGCTGGCATGCCCTGAATAGCCTTTACTTTTTCCGGATCTACTTCTATTCCTTTGTCACTTACCACAAATCCCAAAGAACTTCCCGGACTTCACCCCAAATGAACACTTTGCGGGTTAAGCCTCAATTGATATTTTCTTAACTCGTCAAATAATTTCTTCAATATTTGGACATGATTCTCTCCTTTTCCCGATTTAGCGATCATGTCATCCACGTATACTTCAATCTCCTTGTGCATCATGTCGTGAAACAAAGTCACCATAGCCCTTTGATAAGTGGCACCAGCGTTCTTTAACCCAAATGGCATGACTTTATAGCAGAAAGTCCCCCATGGTGTAACAAACGTCGTTTTCTCCTTATCTTCCGGCGCCATTTTTATCCGATTGTAACCCGAGAAACCATCCATAAAGGAATACACTGAGCTACTGGTCGCATTATCAACTAACATGTCTATATGTGGTAAAGGAAAATTATCTTTAGGGCTAGCCCGATTTAAATCCCTAAAGTCCACACGGACTCGAATCTTGCCCTCCTTTTGGGTACCACTACTATGTTGGACACCCATTGTGGATATTTGACCACCTCTAAGAAACCAACGATTCCATTGCTTTTCAATCTCCGCCTTTACTTTGATCAAAACTTCAGGTGCGCTCTTCTTAACTTTTGCTTAATCGGTCTGCATCCCTCCTCCAATGGTAGCCTATGGACTACAATATTTGTATCTAGACCGGGCATATCCTCATAGGACCAAGCAAAAACATCTGTATAATCTCGAGCAGATGCAATCAAATCTTCTCTTTCCTTTTGCGTGATCAAGGTTCCTACCTTGAGTTCTCTTTGGCTTTCTTCAAGTACCCACATTTATGGTTTCAAGTTCCTCTTTAGCGGGTTTCCAAACTTGTTCGTGTTGCTCTAATAATTTTGTGAATTCTCTAATGCTATTTTCATCACCATCTTCCTCTTCTACTGACTATTATGTGCTCTTTATAATTCGACCATTCATTCTCGATGCAAAGTGCAAGTGGTGTTGTGGAAGTTCCGCTTCAGGGTTCCTGAAGCGGAAAATGAGTGTAAATGCACAAAAATACAAAATAAGAAAAGAGATGAACAAAAATGCATGATCTTCATAAAAATGCAGATTCACAACAAACAAAGATAAAACCCGATTGGCCGGTTAGGCCTTAAAACAAAACAAACCAAAACAAATGTAGAAAACATTGTTCATTACATTCGAAAACCACTGGAGCTTCTTGGGTTTCCCACTCGGAACTTCTCTCCCTTGGCTAACTTCCGAACGCATGTCCAGGCGGTGACTTCCTCATCTGTATAGATGGTCAGGTTGTGGTAGCTCTTCATCCCTTTTCCTCGATCGAATCTTCTTAACACCGCTCTGAACTTCCTCCTTTTCCACAATATTTATGCTCATAGATGCCATCTTCTGCAGAAAGTTCCGTGTCCTGGATCAGAGTTGTATGACATATGTCGCCTTTGGAAATGAGAATTTGATCGGAGGAATGACTAAACTCTCTTCTACGAGCTTCCTTCCCTCGATCCTCGCCATTCTTTTCTCTCTTCTTGCCAAGGCAACTACTGGTAATCCTCTTTTTAGGTTTATACCCGACTCGAATCTTTGTTCTGCAACCTTCAGCCTTGTTACCCCAACCCATTCGAGTTTCTTCTTTGCTGCTCCAAATCGGACCGGAACCTTGTTCTTTAAGAGGCTTTTAGCCACCATTTCAGTGGCCCCTGAGATCCTGGGTTTCCTTATTACGGTATTCTCCGGCACCCACTCGGTATTCACAACTTCAAATGCATGCAGGTTTCCATCCGTACAATCTTCAGCTTCAATAAATGGGACCGCTACATTTTTCATCACGGATATGGCTTCTTCAGCCTTGACAGTGACAAGGACACCATTGGCAATGTACTTCAAACGTTGATGCAGCGAAGAAGTAACAGCTCCGGCAGCATGTATCCATGGTCTTCCCAACAACATGCTATAAGAAGGGTGAATGTCCATCACTTGAAGGGTTACCAAGAAAGTTTGGGGACCTATGGCTAGCTCAACTCGATTGCCCTCAACACTTGCCTCGGCAGCACCATCAGTATGCTCTGCCGTAATCCCACTTGGATGCATGTGAGAAGGATCTATCGGCATCTCTTCCAGAGATGTGTCTTGGCAACACATTTAGGGCGGAACCATTATCGATGAGAACTTTACCGATGAGACAATCCTTGCATCTGACCGTGATATACAAAGGCTTATTATGGCCAGTTCCTTCGGTTCCGAGTTCATCTTCAGTGAAATACAAATAGTTTGATGCGTGGATCCTTCCTACCAGGTGCTCCATAGTCGTTTGCTCAATATTCTGGGGCACATAGGCCTCGTTCAATACCTTCTGCAAGGCATTTCGATGAGGCTCAGAACTTAGTATCAATGACATGATGGAGATTTTGGCAGGGGTTTTCTTTAGCTGATCCACCACACAGTACTCACTATGCTTCATCAATTTCAGGAACTCATTGGTCTCTTCCTCCGTCACCGGTTTATTTACCTCTAACCCGTTTTCAAAACCCACTACCTCTTTACCCTTGATTTTCCTTTGTCTTTCTAGCTCCTCAGGCGTGAAACATCGACCGCTCCGGGTCAAACCACCTATCTCGGTTTGGATAAAAGGAAATTCGGCGTTTGGGGTAGTAGCATAATTTCCCGGCATTGCTTTATAGTCGACCTCCTTTGCACATGAAGGCTTATATAGCACCAATCTCGAGAGTCCATTAGGTGTTGATTGGACCCTACACTTTTCTATCCCTGCTATCTCCTCAAGGTTTTCTCCATCCTCAATCCTTAACTCCCCTAGAGTCAACATCCTGGTGACCTTTTGATGAAACTCAATACAACCGTCAATGTGATGCCCTTTTTGTTCATGGAATGGGCAAAAGTCATTTTCGCCAATGTCATGTTTAGTTGATCCCATCAAATGTCCAGATTGCACCAACATGTCGTATAATCTGGCCATAGTCACCTTGAGAGCCCTTACTTTGTTATCAGTTTCTACTGCATTCACCCCACTACTTCCCGCAGCATGTTTGGGCAAAGGATTCAGGCTCACATTGGGTGGATCCTCAATGGTGATCCATCCGATCTTGATCAGTTGCAATACCTTTCTCTTAAAGGCTGCACAAGTCTCGATACTATGACCCGCATTACCAGCATGGTATTCGCAGGTCAGATTAGGGTTGTGCCAGGCAGGGAAAGGCGGCTTCAAAGGAGGGAGTGGTAGGGGAGCAATATGTCCAATGTTTAGTAATTGGGCATATAATTCCTTTAGGGTCATGGGCAAAGGTGGTAGCTCTTCAGTTTGTGGATAGTCTCTTCTTTGGTAGTTATTTTGATTACTTGTGGGGAATCTTGGGTAGAAAGGTTGGTTTGGAGTGGTGGGCTTGGAGAAGTTGATGTTGGTGGTTTGGGGGGTAGGTGTTTGGTAACTCTTGTAATTCTTCTCTTTCCCCTTGTACCTTTCTTCCACGTTGCTCACCTCCACTTCTTTTCTTTTCCGACGAAACCCCTCTTCTCTACGGGTTCCATAATTCTTCCATTCCGATTCCCTGCTCAATCCTTTCAAAGAATCCGCATCGCATCAAAAAATGTTGAGTGAACTTCCCATCGAGTGCTCATAGTACTGAGCTTTGAACGTGTTAGCAAACAGGGTCACCATTTCGGACTCTATCAATGGAGGTTGCACATTGACGACTTGGTCCCTCCATCTTTGAGCATAAGTCCTTACTGGACTCTTGAGCTCCTTTCTCCATTGTCATCAAGCTTGTCCTATCAGGAGCAATTTCGAGGTTGAACTTATATCGCTTCAAAAAGCATCCGCCAAATCAGCCCACTTTCGAATCTCGATGTTGTCCAACCTCATGTACCAGCTGAAAGTTGAACTCGTCAGTCGTCTCGGAAAAGTAGATTAACGACTTATCATCATGTATTACCTCCGCCATCTTGTTGTAGTAAGAACGAAGATGGGTTTTCGGCATTCTACCCCACTATACTTGATGAATTCCGGACCTCGAACTTTCGTGGGTATCACGATATTTGGTACCAAACATGCCTCAGCCACTCGATTGGGTCGGATAGGTCATTTTCTTCAATCGCTCTTAATCTTTCCTCCAATGCGGACCACTTGTCATATCCCGCATGGTTGAACAATCTGGAATCTTGCGGTTCCTCATCCGTTAAGTCCAATGTAATAGGGATTGGAATGGGCCTAGTGGGTTCAGTCGTTTCTTGGGTGATCTCGACTCTGAATATGGGGTGCCTCGGGGCCTTGAACTGCCGGTGGTGCTTCTTCCGTCTGAGTGACGTTCCTTCTCCATCTCTCGCTCTTAATACCCTTTCGAGCATGCTCGGTAAACGCGCCACATCATTGCGGACGACTTCGAGGTCCTTCAGTACGGAGATTCCGGCTCGATCCTTCCCTCGCTTTCCATTCTTCTTCTTAGCCGGTGTTGTGGATCTTCGCAGGGGACCTATGTTTCGTGGTTGAGCTGGATGTAGATGAATGCATAGCTGAATGGAAGATGTATGAGTAAGATGCAAATGCTTATATGAATGTATATGAAATGCAATGGGTTTCTCTTGCGAACAATTAATGGCCAAACACTTCATAGATCGGATTTCTCATCACGTTGACGTTAGAGTACTTGCATTGCAAGTTATTTACTTAAGTTATATTCACCAAAAGACGAATTTGCAACAGAGACAACACCCTTCTCATTAAATGGATAAGCTTGATACATTGTTTTAAAAACACAAAAAGGACAAGTAAATTAAAATCTTTCTTCATCACATCTTCTCCCAAAGGTAGGAAAGCGAATCCACTGGTTCTCAATTGACTCTAAGAAAGCATCGGTTTCAACTAGATTTCGCCGATACTGGATGATGTCTCTCCCACATTTCTAGCATTGTTCCCGATGACCCGAGCATGCGCGGCAGCTTCATCCATTTGTCTCGTCCATCCTGGACATTTTTTCGATAGCAGCGAAGTTGGTTGTGTTCAAGGAAGTATTATTGGCATCGATCTGGTCCTTGTGCTTTTCTATCAATGCTAATTTTTTGGCTTGATGCTTTATCTTTACCCTCTCTTTGTCGAGTTTCATCTTCAGAGTTTTTATCTCATCCTCTTTGACCGCCAACTCGCTTCACCGACTTCATTCTTCATAAGCTCTGTCGAACGACTCTCCGACATCACATATTTCTTGTACAATTCTTCATGCTTTTCGATTCTGTCCATCAACTCACGACTGGACCTCTGCAAACTTCTCTTGGTAATATTCTATACTGTCATGGCATTCATTATGTTCAGTCTTCAATGTGCTGAGTTCAGAGCAACTTTGCACCCATTTCTGATTCATCTCCGCTAATTCTTTTTCAATTCCCAATCTAGCATTTTCTTCCTCGACTATCTTCAACTCGAGCTTGGCTAGTCTCGCATCCCTAGATTGTAGTTGTTCATCTAGAAATGCTCTCTTTCTATCACCTTCCCACACCATTTCTTCCATCATCATCTTGTCCCTTCTGGTCTTGTTTAGTTCCATCTGAAGTTTTTCCACTTGTCTCTTCAATTCTTCTTCATTGTCAACCCTTTTCCTTTTAACAGACTCTTCAGCTTGTGGCGACTTCACTTCCCCATTGGTCGAGTCTGAAGCAACTGAATCTCTCCATTTTGTATACCCTTCGCTTGTACTCGGACTCTCCAAACCTTTTATTTCTACTAAAACCAGATGCTTCCAGTCTTGCTTGATAGCTCTCATGACTTCTCTAGCAGTAGAATCTTTAAACAAACCAAAAACTGAGCAACCCCTTTTGTCCTTGGAATGAACCGCTTGCTCCCATGTTGCCTTACCACAAGAGCTGGAGCATAACTTACATAACCTCGTGATCCCTACCAATGGAACCCAACATTGTTGCCCACAATTCATTAGAACATCCATTGCATTGATCCATGGAGCCTTCCATTTGAAACCACCCCTTGGTAAGATCTCTAGTTTTTCTAACCAACCTTGGTTATCTAGGTTCCCCCATTCGTCTTTTACCACTATTTCCAAAGTTTTTTGGTTAAACCACCAAAAATTATTGAAAATTGGTCTTTTGTCTCAATATGGTCGACCATCCGGATATACAACAGCTGTGTGCAACACCTCATTGCCCCTTTTCCGGCTTTTCGGCAATGATTAAGTGTGATGATAGTCTCGGCTAGAATAGCGGCTACCGGGTTGATCCGAGTATTCTCGTATTCCACATAAGCAGCAGCGGCTTCCAAACTTATTATGCCTATTTGGCTTGGGAATAGCACAAGGCCAAATATGCCCAAGGCAATCAGCTCTCTCTTGCTAAACCGAATTTCCTTCTAATTCACACTCTAGCAACTTCCATTTCAAACCCATGACATTTCTCTCAAAAACCTTTCCAAACCAGAGATCTCGAGGAGTTTCGACAATTCATTTACAATATTGTCGCATCTCAAAGGAAAATAAACTCTATACAAGTTATTTGGAAATTCAATCAAGAACCCATACTCCTCCATTGTAGGACATAGATCCATATTCCCAAAAGAAAACGGCGATAATCCGGATCCCAAAATGGACTAAAGCTCAGATTATGGGTTTAAAACCTCTACCCTTGCAATCTCCATTAAACGTCCATATCTTCCAAAGAAGGCCTCTTTGTCCACGCTTTGAAGATGAGTCATTAGCTTGTTTACTTCATTCAGGGTGCAATTCGGGTTCTTGATTGGTGGTAGAACTTCAAGCACTACTCTTAATACAGATCTCCTTCGGTCAATTGTGAGGATTCAGAAATTTTCCCATATTCCATGATAGAAAGTCTAGTGGTGCTCGGCCATTTTGTTCACAAGACTCAGTAAGCTGAAAATGCTTGTTTAGGTTTATGTCATATGAAATGTATTACGGACCATACACCCTAATGATAGGTTCTAGTTCTTTTATGTGAGACATGGGGTAGGCTTACTATTTGGGCTCTACATAGGGTCTCTTGCTGTCCCAGTGATCACCTTCGTGAAAGCAATATGGGGGCTTAACAGATAATGGGATGGTACGTATACCAATCACTATCATCTAAGCTCTCAAAGAAAGAGTTGGGGTTTACACAAACTTAAACCTTGACTCAAGTCATAGGTAAGTCGCTAGTCCCCACGTAACTTAAAGTTAGTGTGTGCTCTCAAAATAAATAAAAGTGATGCATGACGAGGCATATTATGATGACAGGATGAAAAGATGCATGCTAAAGCTTTTAAACAAATAAATAATTCATGGCAACATAAGAATAAATGAATAAATAAACACACAAATAAATAGCATATCATAAACAAACAAACTTATCAAGCCTAGTCCAAAGTCCCAGTGAGTCGCCATTCCGTCGCACCTCAAAAATGGTCAGGCGAGCGACGCCAGAACGATCGGTCCCCATGCGCGGGAGAATTATTATGTGTCGGGGAATTATATTATTTTTTTTTTTAACAAAAGGAGTCGCCACCTAGTATTACGGTTACTAGGAAACCTAGTACTGGTCTTGCAGAGATTCTAGGGTAAGGGACTGGTTGCGTAAAGGGAAGGTTTTAGCACCCTTAGTACGCCCTACCTAAAGTAAGCTGCTTCATGTTTTTGTTTGTCTTATAATTGCTAAAATAAAAAAATATATTTACATGTTTACGTCGAATATTTTGGATAGAATTTATCCAAACTCCGAAAAAAAATAATATGAATCACCAAAAAGTTTTTTTTATATTTTTTTGAATATTGGCCAATACCCTTTGGATTTTACAAACATGTTGTAAAATCTCAAAATGCAAGAAATGATTTTTCCTTTAGCAAAATCCATGCTAAAATTCATTTTTTTTTCAAAAAACCCAAGATAATAAATACTTTTTTAAGAGAAAAACAATTTTTAAAATATGCTAGTGTATTGGCCTTATGCAAGAAAAATAACACATTTTTTAGATTTTTTTTGTATATAAAAAAAACAAGAAAAAAAACAAAAATACTTTTTTTATATTTTTATTATTTTTTTGATATTTTTATTATTTTTATTACTATTTATTATATTATTATTATATTATATGCTATAAATATATATATATATTTTCAGGTGAGTGGATCGCCACTCACCTGCATTAATCTGGCTGGCCAGCTCAGGCCTCGGTCAGCTGGCGACTCAACTGATTCTGAGGCGGGCTAAAAGCCCACCCAGCGGGTCTGGGCCGGGGCCCAGACGTCGAGTGGGTCTGGGCCGTGGCCCAGACGTCATTACGGGTCTGGGCCGTGGCCCAGACGTCCGGCGAGTCCGGGCGTGGCCCGGACGTCGACGGCTCTGGTCGTGGCCCAGACGTCCAGCGTGTCTGGGCCGTGGCCCAGACGTCCGGCGGGTCTGGGCCTTGGCCCAGACATCGTTATGGGTCCGGGCCGTGGCCCGATTCGACCGACCTGAGCTACCCTCAACAATGAATCGGGTTTCGCTTCTTTTCGCAGAGAAAGAAGACGATATACGAGAACTTGCAAGTTTTTCAAGTATGAAGAAAAGAGAAATGGTTAATACCTGGATGTAGAGGATTTTGTGGGTATACTTCTGGTCGTGGTGGTTTTTGAAATGGTCGCCTGTGCTCGCCGGAAATGGAGCTCGAAGTTGCCGGAGTCGTTGACGCTTGGTTAGGGTTGCTTGTCAACGCCGCCGCTTCCTCTGCTCCCTGGAGAAGATGGTCACGTTTCTGGAGTACGTTTAAAACTTCTGGAGACGATAGGATGGCCGGAGTCAATGGTGGAGTGTGGTCGGCGAGGTCGGTTTTCTTCAAACCGAGAGGGCAGCCCGAGAGAGGGAGAACCAGCGGAGCTGGTTTTATGAGAAAGAGAGTCCAACCGAGAGGGAGATGACCAAAAGAGAAAAAAAAAAAATGCCCCTGGAATCGATCTCAAAAAAACCAAAACTAAAATTTCCAACAAATTTCGTCTCTATTCCCCCCCCCCCCCTTCATTTCTGTTTTTCCTTTTCTTTATATGGCGACCAGTTCTCAAAACAAGACCGGGGTGTCTGGCTCAAAGTATTTTCGAAACATGGAGTTTTTTTTGGGTGGCTCAATGTGCATGTTTTGTCCATAAACTAGGGGATTTCGGGTGGCTTAATTTATTTGTCTCTCAATTTCAAATGGTGGTGGGGAATTTTGTCTTCAAAGTGGGGTGTTTTGAGTGGCTCAAGTTTTGTTGTTTTTGGGTATAAAATACAGTTTGGTCCTTCAATTAGTTACTCTCTTAATTGCATCCTCCATTGAATTTAAATTTATGATCGTGTGCAATTATATCCTTGTGAAAAATTCAACGTTAATTTTATTTTGTGCACATTTGGTCCTTGATTTTTATCTGTGCAATATAATTCCCCACTCGACCGTAAAACTCCTATTTTTTTTCAATTAGGTCCCCGATTTCGCTTAATTGGCTTGAAAAAATTCAAATCGACCAACGAAAATTCAAATATCAACACTTGAGCCCAAATTAAATTTAAGCACTTGATTTCTTCTTGACTAAACCTTTAATAAAATTAATTTTGACCCATTTAAAGTATAATTAAGCCGTCAAGCTTAATTAAACCCTTCAACTGCACCTAAATTAATCCCTGAATATAATTACGCTTTTATATTAACCAACGACTGTATCAAATCGGTCCATAAAAATATAATTATATTTTGTGACTTAATTTATACGCGAATTCATCTCATAATAAATTACCTTAGCTTTGGATCCGCATTTTTTCATTTCCGGGCACAAAAAGGGTACAATCAACCTTTCAAAAATGTTCCAAATTTTAACTTGATTTTTTTTACCGACACCATCCCCCATTTTATTTTATTTTTTTGTTATTTTCTGATAGTTTTGGGGCATGACCCAAAATTGGGTTACAACAGAGTTAAGGACCAAATTACGCTTTACATCAACATCTGGGCTGAAAGAAGGCGGGCTTCCAGCCCCAGCCTGATGTGGTTGGGCTTTTCAGTCCAACCCGAGGTGAGGGGGTTGGCAGCCCACATGGTGGCTGGCTGCCAGCCCAAAAAAATAATAAAAAATATGAAATTTGTATATAAAAAATATTTTTATTAAAAAATATAAAAAATGTGTTGTTTTCTTGCATATGGCCAATACACTATCATATTTTTAAAAATTAATTTTTTTTCAAAAAAATATATGTTATCTCAGAATTTGAAGATAATGTGTTTTAGCATGGTTTTCACAAAGAAAAATCATTTCTTGCATGTTGAGATTTTACATTATGTTTGTAAAAATCCAAAGGATATTGGCCAATATTTCAACATTATAAAATCTTATTTTTGGAAATCTATTATTCACTGTCATGTATTCGGATAAACAAATCACAGGGAGTTAATATCTAAAACATTTATTCCTTTCTTCTAACATATCTTGAACTCATAAGATCATGCTGTCTATGTAAATTTATATTTCTTAAAATTGAGTTGCCGTACTGTGTGTAGAAGAACTCTGATTATACATGAACAAAAAGTGGAGGAAAGTCTTCATTAAAATTAATGTATTATACAGCCATGCAAGCAGTGAAATAATTAATCTGCGAGTCCACTTATAAATGTTAAGAATTAACTGGCATGTAAATAGAAGCACAGAGAAGATGGCGAGTAAGATGGGGATGGAGTAAGAAAATAAAAGAATTAAAAAGGAAGATGCCGCCATGGCATAGCTAGTAGTGGAGTCCAATGAAGAATTTGAAAGGGGTAATGATGGAGCAGGTACGTAGCACATGCATGGAAAGGGAAGTACTCGACACTCATGAGGAAGAATATGAACAAACAAAAAGCGAACCTTGTACTCATTTAGATGGTTGCCATTCCTTACAGCTATACGTAAAGGCAGGCAAGACCCCATGCCAGTGTCCTCGCTAGCTTTGCCTCGCACGGCATCAATTCACACTACCAACCTTTCGTGACCAGGGGAATTAAAAGATGGACTTCTTAATCAATTCCGAGTGCTGTATATTTATAATATTGTCTCTTCCGATATTTATTTCTTACATCGATCTCCCCAGTTTTCAACATAGATAGATAGATAGATATTTCCAGCACTACCGCACGCATGGCTTGATCCCATTACAAAAGGCATCTTCGATTTAAACCCTCAATTATGTGTTCCTTAACAAGACATCGGAACAAGTAGCAATTGTTAGAAATTAAATACGAGTACTACTGGGCTAATTGTGTAGCTTACTTTATGTAAAGAGAGGTGGAGATGTACAAACCTGGCATGATTCCTTGTGAAGGAACCCTGGAGTACAGGAGGAGTGGTCTCTTATTAGCTATTCCAATTGAGAATCTCACTTGTCATGTAACTATCAAGAGATGCTCCATGCATTTCCCCTTTAAAATTTAGTGGTACGAAAGGGTTTCATCACGCACGCACAAGGTTTCCGAACACGACCCTCACCATTCCTTTTCGTTTGACTCTATATACTCACACACTTATTTGCCCTGCATGTGCATTACAACCTTTACCCAAACTGTGCATCAATGCCAAATTAATTAGAGCCAGTTTAGTTTAATCAAGTGTTTTTTATGACGGTGTATATATATAAGCATAAGCATAAGCATAACAATACTACTTATTAAAGACGAATACAAGTAAAAATCCACAGTAGATCCCAAAAATCACCATAATCGTGATGCTATGAACCCACAAAAACATCCAAGATTAAGCAGATCGCAACATGAGATAATCAAATCCAACTATATGAGGAGAAATGAAATAAAAAGCTATTGATATGTATGTGTTATTGCTGCTCAAAGCTCTTAACTAACTAAACGCTATTCATTTGGTTAATTAAGATAGAAAAAACTCTTAATTTGCGAGCTTTAACCTTTGGATTTGGTCTTGCATGTATTCACCAGTAAGCGTGTTGCTGTGCAAGTAGCTAGAAAGAATGAAAGAGTAAAAAGTGGGATGAAAAAGAAAACAAGAAAGTCCACAAATTAAATCAAGATTGAGAAGAAAGGTCTTAAAAAAAGGACTATCATGGTGAATTACCTGGCCTCTCTCACAAAACATACAATATTCTTTGTGGTTAGTTGAGTCGAATCAAGTTAGGCAAAGATTAATTTAACAATGTTGAGCTGAAAAGTTTCGTGGACAAGATGATCAGGTCATCTTTGCATGCTTTAGATTTCAACAAAGAATTTCACATTCCTTTTCTTTGTATAATATTTATATTGATGTTTAACCCCCATTCGTAGCCCAGCTAGCGCAAACTAGCTGTCTAGACTGACTGTGACAATGAAAGAAACCACATCCCCTCCGATCCGCCTCCTGGAAATTATACATATTAGATTCCAGACGTCAAGTGAGCCACTGTACATATTCTTTCCTTCAGCTAGCAGCTTCAATTACTTTTAAATCATCAGGAATCGACAATGAGGCGTATCCTTCTGGAAAGATTTAAGACTGTAAAAATCAATTTTAGTAATTAATTAATTGGAGGCTGAGTGATGCCACAGCTACTTGGTAGGCAGTGTGTGTGTGTGTAATTTATTTATTTATTTTTATTGCTTCAACCAAGCATGCTCTATCATTTATTTATATTCTAGAACACGAATCGAGTTCAACCTGAAAAGCGAATGGATCCATACACAGTAGGCCACGACTAAAATGATGAAAGAGATCAGGGAGGAAGACTAAGAAGTTGAGCAAACATGATGAAGAAAAAAGAGGGTACATTTAAATAATAATTTTTTATACAATGGACACTTCCATTATTGAGTCGGGAATCATGGGACAGACTGCTTGCTTAACTAAGAACACATATAAGATAAACAAATACAGTTAAAATTAATATGGACAAATTGATAAGGATAGACTCAAAATCAACAAGGCTGCTATCAATTTGGCGCACATGCAGCTTGAATGATGAGGCTACGACCTTAATTAGGCTGCCTTTCCAGCTGCTTGCTGAAAAATCTGGCTTTCGGATTCTGAAATTCGAGCTGCGTGGAAGTTGGCAATGAAAACTGAAGCTCTGGAGTCAACACGGGGATCAGGCTTCACAGAAACAAGTGGACCCTTGTCATCGTCAAAAGGCCGGATTTTTCTTGGACTCATTACATCATCGTGTCCATAATATGCATCCTCGCCCGCTCGTCGTTGCTTTCTACCCTTGAAAAAGCTGAAGAAAGAGGAGGAGGAAGAAGATGATGATTTCTTTTGCTTGTTGCCAACCATATTTGCTGGCTCGCTACTTTCTTGGTTTTGGTAGCTAGAAATCGTTTGGCAATTACACTAAGTTCCTGTCTTGTTGAAACTGGCTCAAGCTGTGAGTTGGTATTGAAAAGAGAAGTGCAAGATAGTTAATTTATAGGGGGGGAGGAGAGGGGCATCTTTTGATATTTAATTGGGCGGCCGTGATCAAATACTA
This sequence comes from Salix exigua, assembly GCA_032356905.1. Classification (NCBI taxonomy): domain Eukaryota; kingdom Viridiplantae; phylum Streptophyta; class Magnoliopsida; order Malpighiales; family Salicaceae; genus Salix; species Salix exigua. The sequence continues at coordinate 185,604 of JAVHLS010000087.1, forward strand.
AAGCCATACTTGAGAAAGAGATCATTGACCGATACAGTACTTTTTCTATGTCCGAGAATATTGTTTAATTTTAAATGTGTTTTTTTGTTTTGTTAAAAAAATATATTAAAATGATATATTTTTTATTTTTTAAAAATTATTTTTGATATGAAAATGATTTAAAAATTCTAAAGCATTTAATTTGAAATAATAAAAATAAAATAAATTTATTTTTTAAAAAATAATATTTAATTTTTATGAGACGAATTGCGGTGAAACCTAAGAGAGAACATATGGAATGTTGTCCACTACACGGTAAGAACCTGGCCGATATCGACCCGGTGATACAAGCAATCTAATCTGCTCGGCCCTCCATTAATTTCTCCTCCCCTCCCTTGAATATGCATTCCTTTCTCTTACTTTCACTTGGATGGCTGTCCCACTCTCTCATTGTTTTTGGGCTCCCTCCTACTCATCTCCTTTGAAGGATTCATTAGTATCCTTTTCTCCGATCGAGAATATTAACACCATATATAAAACAAATTAAATCAAAATATTAAAATAACCCCGAAATAATAAAAATTGTATTTTTTAAATTTTATATTATTATAGTAAAAGTATTCCAAAACAATGATATTAATTTTGTTTTTTCAAAAACACTTAGGTTATTTATATATATATATATATTAAAGCTCTAATATTTAATAAATACCAAAATATATAATTAGTCTGATATATTTAAAAATAAATAAAACTCGCCAATTTGGACGGAAATGACTTTTACAAAATTCAATACCTAACAGAAAATAAATATTATTATATTTAAAGATCAAAGGAGGGTCATTGTTTACGCACCGTAGAAAATAAAAAAAATAATTATTTTATAGGAGGCAATTGTCCCCTCCAATAACCTCTTGATAGTTGATTCCACCACTTGTTTACCGATTCTATTTTCTAATTTAATTACTGTCCTTGCCAAAAAGCTAAAACAAAATTCTCGGTCTACTTTCTTATAGAAGCAAACTTTTCTTATTCTATTAGAAACTTCGGGCCATTATGAACTGTAAAGCCAGGTACCATCACAACAAATGTTGTGGACCCTCTCGGGCAAAACATTGTATATTTTAAATTAATTAATTCCCAATTATTCTATTAGATTTTGCGTATCTCTTACGAAGTGTACGCATCACATCTTCCTAATTAATTACATCTTATAGTACACGTTTTTGTGATAATTCAGGGAGATTGAAAAATCTTCAAAGCAATGGAGCCAACGACTAGAATAACTTAATACTCTATTGGTATTCTAGAGAGTGGATGAGCTAGCGTACCCGTTAGAACGTGCATATACAATTCACGGGATACTCCCTGTGAGCGTGACATTAAAATCAAGACCAACTATGACACGTTCTATACTTTTAATAATCAATCAAGTATAGTTAAACCAGCAATTGGAATATTATATTTCTTAGCTCTTAATTACACTCATCTAATAAATTATAGAAATACTTTGTTTTTTTTATGAAAAGAAATGGACCGGAAAGTGCATGCAAAAGAGGTCAAAAAGATAGATACTTGAAGATATTTTTCTTTGAACCATAGGGTTCATGCATTTCTTTGTACGTCTGCTATTATTTTGTTTAAACAAAAAATGGGCCCCTTTACTTTCTTTTTTATATATAATTGGGTTGTCCGGGTCAGCTCATGCACAACACGACTAATCTCCGGACTCATTGAATATCCTGCAAACCCAATAAATATATAAGACACCACGAAGATGACATGCATGCATGATAAGACTTGAACCTAATGCAGAGAAAAAAAACAGGTCACTGGCTAGGCCAATATACCACTCACAATCCTTTTACTTTATTCTCATTGCAAACACAACTCGTTACGCTTGCCCGCTCAAAAACCATCCAAGGCCTAATTATCGAGACTTTAAACCGTCTATATATATATAAAATACGAAACCAACAGTTATTAATACATTCTAGTTTTTCCCGGTCAAGTGATTTTTTTTCTTATAAATAAATAAAGACTATATATAGCCTGATAATATAAAAGCCATATCCTGTGTAATATTACGACAATAACAGCAGGAGCTGGTAATGATAAAGAAGGATATAAAAATCTTTCTCCTTTGTGTTTAAAATAGAGAATGCAAGCTGTCTAACTTTAAGGTATGTACAGCCTATCACAATTAACTAATGTATGCATTGCCAATTGCTGCTGACGGCTACTCAACGTTCATGGAACTCGTTTTATTCTCTCTCTCTCTCTCTCTCTTTCTCTGGCCTTTTAATTTCCTTTTCTTGACGGGGACATGGTTTTTTCTTTCATTAAAATAATGTGCATAGATAATGCAACCTTGCTGTAAGCAATAATCTCATTAATAATTGTATAAAATCGTGCTTATTCGAAGAGGAATCCCTTTTGGCAGAGCTACAATCTCATGATTATCTGCCAAGGACTAAACAATTTGGTCTAGCTGGGAAATTAATCTTCCCTCCATCGACCACGTCAATTAGCAAGGAGTATTTATGAAGGAACTCGTTTCTAGGTTGCTTAATTAATTATGTGTAGCAATTTCATTTTAATTTACTTCAATTAGAGCCTCGAGCAACACACCTTTCTGCATGCATGATCTGTCGACTTTAATTCCTTGGGACAAAATCAACAATTTCATATATATATCCATTATCCATCCATGAAGTAGAATATCAAGGGTGAGTATTTTGGTTCGGTTCGGTTCGGTTTTTATCAAAAAAACAATAATCAAACCGAAAATTGTAAATTGGTTTTTTTGTAAAAACATACCACTTTCGGTCCGGTTCGGTTTTTATGATTAAAAAATTGAAAAAAAAAGTGAATTTATTTTTGGGCCTTCTGATGGGCTTCTGATGGGCTTTTTGTATTAAATTGTCAGTATTCATATTAGTTTTTATTATGTTTTTTTTACCTCTCTAATAGTATTCTTTCATTTTGTTTAATTGGACAAGAGTCACAATAATTAAAATTACATACGTTAACAATTTAAACTTTAAATTACAAGATGTTCAAGGCAGCTTATCACTGTGCTTTTTCTTCCACTTCTCCATTCTTTCCTTCCATGCAACCTTTCCATACCCATACCCTGCCTGATCAATGAACAAAATAATAATTTCAATATTATTGCCCAGGAATTCAAAGAGAAAAAAACTAAAATAGAAAAAATCACTAATAACTAGTTCCCAGAAAAATTAACACAAGGAATGCATTGTTTCATACAATAGTGTGATAAGAGGGATATTATGCAAAAACATCTGAAACATCAGATATGGGTTAATAAACCTATAACATGGAGCTTTATCCTCCAAGAACATCCACGAACATGAGTCTATGTAATTGTAAGCGATACACTGGAGCTCTATATGTGACCTGTAATCATTTATCTCACTAGCCGAGTTAAAGGCATAAAGTGAAAAGGCAAAAACATCATGTTGTTATTGGTTTATTGCTGGATTGACCAAGCAAGTAGAATACTTTTACCAGAATATACACTTCATTATCCATGAGAACCATATAGTTTGTTATCAACTACTTCAAATATCGTGAACATATCAAGTAAGAAAACAGTAAAAATAAAATCAAGGAACAATTGAGCATTGTTGTTGATAGCTTATCACTCTACCTCCAAACTTCCTTGAGCATCTTGGGAGCATTGTTTCGTGAATCATTCTCACGCTACAAAAAAAATCAATTGTTGTATATTTATCAGGGATGCAAATTGCAAATTCTAATAAGTACAAAAAATCAACAAACTTAATAAATACCAAAGATAACAACATCTTGCTTCACCCTTAACAGGATAGAGCCTAGAGATCTATACCCATACACAATGTATTTCAAAAATCAATAAAGTCTAGAGTCTAGAGATCCGGCAAAAATCAAAACAACCAACCATTTAAGTCATAATATATTTCAAAAAAGTTATAAATCTTCAATGTAATGAACTTACAGGACATGGAAGAATCAGGAAATAGCATTGGGTGAACTTGTTTTCCACAAAATGGGGGTATAATAAGGGCATGCTTATCAGAAGAGATTCCAACATCCTACACCAAAAACCCAGTCTCGCCATGAAAACACCAAATAAGTTAGGATTACAATTTTAAGTTTTAACATGCAGAAGATACAAAACTGAATAGTGAAATTAGAACAATTAAATTTACCTCTTCATCATAGGTTAGGAGAGGAATTTCAGGAACAATAGAAGCGGAGTCGAACTCAAATGGTGTGGCAACCCCAAAAACATTGGATTGAGAAGACAAGTTCAGATAAGAAAAAAAACAAGAAAAAAAACACTAAAAAAGAGAGGCTGGTGAATTGTAAAGGGAGGGGACGACTGACGACTAGAAATAAGAGAGGCAAGTGGATTGTAAAGGGAGGGATGAGTGACGAGTAGAAATAAGAGAGGCAAGTGGATTGTAGAGGTAAGGGATGACTCGCAAGGAATCTAAGGATGCTTTACAGAGTGCAGAGGGAAGGAGGGGGGCGACGGCTAGGTTTAGGAAATACTTTGAAAGTTAGAAACTTTTCAATTTATAGTACAATGCTTGATTGTGAACCGGTTTGGTTTGGTTTGGTTCGGTTTATCCGGGTTTGCCTTGCAAAACCGGAAACGAACTGAACCGGATATGTTTTATATTTTTTTAATCGGTTCGGTTTTCTCAGTTATTTTTTTTCTGGTTTTTTCAGTTTAATCGGTTGACCGATTTTTTTGCTCACCCACAAAGATGGGTACAGTTGACTATTTAATTAGTCATGAACTTTTCATGGAAACTATAACATTAGGTGGGAGCATTTGTCTTTAGAGATAGATAGAATGTGATTTCCTTCAGCAGAAAAATAAAATGAAATTCTTCTTCTTCTTTTCAATGTGGACTTTAGATGTGGGAGAAACTGTTCTCAATCTCCCAGACTGCTCCTTGTCGATTATGACAAAATCTTCTTTCCAAACACACACCTCTCCAACTCAGTAGTTGAGAAAGGGAGTAGATTTTCTTAGCCACTTAATAAGTGTTCGGCATTACATTGCACTCAAATAATGTCAATGTATTAGCATTGTCTCACAACAAAATTTCCAGCCTCCTTGAGATAGGGTCTCTCTCTCTCTCTCTTTTGGGCCTACAATCCACGTTGGGCCGAGAGAGCTCAAATCTATTTGGTAATCCAAACACAATTCATCAAGCTTAGCTCAAACTATACGAGGCCCTTTGGCATTGGAGTTTTGTCTTGAAACAAACATGAAGGAAAAAACCACGGAGACAAAAGCAGAGATCAAAAGTCGAAGATAGTGGTTTTTTTTCTCAAGGTATTCATGGTCTTTTCTCTTAGCAGACTGTAAATATTAGAACTTTCGAATCTTCTGCACTTGCATAAGATTTGGAGATGCTAATTATTGTTTCTGTTAGATTTGGATAGTGGTTTTAGATTTGATTATAAGAGATCAATTTGATTTGTTAGTGCATGATAGGGGCTTGGGTTTTTTTGAGTGTCTGTTGCTTTGTATTTTACAAGAAACTCCTTTTCCTAAGTTGTGATTGAAATTATACGAGAAACCCGTTCGAGGAATCAGTTTAAAACATTATGGAAACGGAAAAAGAAGCTAACTTTGTTGGGTTTTTTTCATTGTGGAGGGGACTCTTTGTATGTTTGCATCGTTTTTATGGCGTATTTGGATGCTGATAGAGTTTAGGATTTCAAAAGGGGATGGCAATGATTGAATATTAGTCTGACTTTTATTTTTTTCCTGCATTATGTAAGCTAAATCAGCTTCGAGCTTAAACACGTGAATTCAATGTTGTGCTCGTTGTTTCTGGCAACTAAAATCTTCATTTATTTGTATTATGCATCTTGATATCCTTATTATTGATTGATCAGCTAATTGCTGTCATTTGCAGCCTTGGATAATTTCAATGAAGTGTGTCTATTCTGGCTATACTTATACTCTATTGGAATCTTAACTGGCATGCTCTTTTTTCCCAATTTCTTCTCCTCTGAAATGAACTGTTTTATTACTTTAATTCTTGGTTTTTGCTTAGGTGGTTGAAGATGGATCAGAGACGGTACAGTGATAAACAAGAAACAATCCCCCACAGTAAACAGCAACTTATTAGAGAGCAGGTAGTTTGAAGCTTATAAAATTATATTGCCTTTTTTTGTGTTTTTTGCATATTTGATGCAAGGAGATATTTGTGAATTTCCAATTGGGTTATAAGTGACTTATATATTTCTACAATTAAGGAATAACCTCATTTGCACGGTTGCTTTCACATGGACATTATATTTTCATATTTTAATGGAAAATCTCCTTTATTATGAATTTGTGTATTCATTACAAGTTTTGTGAATAGTTGAGGATCATGTAATCTCATGTACATGGTTGTGTGACATTGCATTTTTTGTATGTGCTTGGTAGGATTCTCTTATTGAGGATTTCACAGAGGATTTTCGGTTGCCAAAAGATCACAGACCTACAGAAAATGTTGATCTAGACAATGTTGAACAAGCTTCATTGGACACAAAGTTGACAGAGTCAAATATTGGTTTTAGGCTTCTTCAGAAAATGGGATGGAAAGGAAAGGGTCTTGGAAAGGATGAGCAAGGTATGTATTTAGCTGAGCCTCATTCATGGGAGGAGTCGATTGAGGATGGTTGCCTATCCTTCTTTGTTTTTTTAAGAGATTGCTTGGCTTGAATCTACTATTATGTTTTCACTGTTGTACCATCAATAGTTAAGATATTTTGGAATGTGTTTCATTTACTCCAATTGATCTTGAACTTATTGAAGTTGATCATGCTGCTTTGTGTTTGTTACTTGAAGCCTCTATTTTCTATGAAACAAAACAATCACCTCAAAAACCTTTCCTCGGCTACAGTGACTGATGAACCCATATGTCCTGGCCCTGAGAGCTCCTAAACCTCCAATTTCCAATATAGTTTTGATTATCAGACCACAAGCTTTTCTCTGATATATAATGTCTTAGGTTGCAAACTGCTAAACATGCAGATATATCTACTCATTATTGGCATTGTATGCTAACTTTTCCTTTTGTACAATTATCTGTGGTCTGCTATCATGCTAAAGTAGAGTGAAGTGAATGATATGAGAAAAAGCAATAGGATTGATTCCTGTGGAATGTTTTGCTTATGATGTTATAATTTTAACAATAACTTTTGGCTTTTATGTTCAGGAATCATCGAACCTATAAAATCTGGAATTAGAGATCCAAAGTTAGGGATTGGAAAACAAGAAGAAGATGATTTTTTCACTGCAGAAGAAAATATTCAACGAAGAAAACTTGACATTGAGGTTGAAGAAACTGAGGAACACACAAAAAAGCGTGAGGTATGCCTATAAATTTGTAGATCATTATTAATATTTAACTTGTAGATAATATTTTGAGGTTGATGCTTTTCTTTCTCTGAAACCCACATCTAATAACAGAAGGCAGCATATAGATATATGTGTGTCTTTTGACGGGAATGGTATTATCATAGGGGAACATCAACTTTCGAAGCTCTTGAGAATTTTGCTGCAGTTTTTATTACCTGGTGGCTTCTACTGCCTGCTTCGTGCACATTATGAAAATTCAGGTGTTAGCTGAACGGGAGCAGAAAATTCAAACTGAGGTGAAAGAGATAAGGAGGGTGTTCTTTTGTGATCTTTGCAACAAGCAATACAAATTGGCCATGGAATTTGAAGCTCATCTGAGTTCATACGATCATAATCATAGAAAGGTGTGCTTTCTTGGCATTTTTCAACCCCTAGTGCTATCACTTTCGGTTTCTGTCCTGAATCTGTAATGCTATTGGATTATGGTTTCAGAGATTTAAGGAAATGAGAGAGATGCATGGCTCTAGCAGTCGTGATGATCGGCAAAAGCGTGAACTGCAACGACAGGAGAGGGAGATGGCTAAGTTTGCACAGATGTAAGCATTCTTGTTTTTTTTCACAAACTAGTTCAAGCTTTTTCCATGTATTTTATTTTCTTCAAAATCTTTTCTTACCGTATCTGTTTTTATATTCTTCTATGCAATACAGGGCAGATGCTCGTAAACAGGAGCAGCAGCAGCCGCAGCAAGAAGAAGAATCTGCATCTGCTCAGGTTTCTACTTCACTTAGAAGTGGAACTGCACTTGTGGATCAGGATCAGCGGAGAGTATTAAAATTTGGGTTTTCCTCTAAAGGTGGCTTTTCAAAGGTATGCAACTGAAGAATTAGAAATCATATCATTGCAGGCGCTTAGAAGCTTTTCAGTATGATGAGTAAAGATGTTTTTGTGGCCTCATTGTGCTGTCACAAGGTAGATTGTTGTGGTATGATAACAACATGGTGGTTTATTCTAGGGTCCTTGTTTCCCCTATAACTTGAGTAAGCTCAGGTCCGTACACATTGCACTTAGGATAGATGAATAGTTATCTCCCACGCTTACAAAAATTCTCTCTCTAGCTAGTATTTTGCAACTTGTATATGACTCCCCATTGATTAATTGCACTCATAAAATGCATTGCCCTTCTGAGTAAATGCAGCTTTTGTCAAGTAACTGTAAAAAACATCCTTTCTGTATGGCATCATTATTACTCTCATTGATATAAGTAACAAGAATAGCAAGTGTGCTCCTTTATTTTATTTGTTGTTCTGAAAAGTAATATTGAATGGTACCTCAAGATCGCATTCGTTTTTTTCTGGCATCAACGTAAATTATTCTTTTCAACTTATGAGAGTTGCATGGCCCTTTCTTGCCTTGTAATTGGTACTCTTTGAATTTTTCACCTGTAATCTGCAAGTAATATCATAATGTTGTGCCAACGTGAGTGAAAGAAACCAATATTTCATGACTGAATAATTCACCTGCTCTTCATTTAACTAGTGGCTTCACTACACAGAACTCCTCAGCCAAAGCTGCAAAGAAGCCAAAAGCAGCTGTAGCCTCTGTTTTCGGCAATGATAGTGATGAAGAACAGTGAAGTTCGGTGGTGCATCTGTACTTCATACTATGCCTTGTAATACTCTAGTTCTCTTAGTTGATTTTATGGATTTCAAGTGGCATGTTCGTGTAGTTCTAAGCACTTCCGTACTGTGTAGCAAGGACAGGGAGGCTGGTTAAAAAATCTGCCATGTGCAAAGCTAGTTTTTCCCCATATTCGACCCGGGAAACCCAAGACTGGGTCTAGCTCAGCGAGCTAAATTTCAAGTGACCTGTATCTCAAGTCACGGGTCAAAATCCAGTGATTTGTGACATGGTTAATCTGTTCAAATTAGGTATAAAGAAAATCAGTCAGTATATTATTATTCTTTTAATATCGATGTTTATAAAGAATAGTACTTGTTATATTTTTTTTCTTGATGTTTGGTAGGACTGAAAAGTGAATATTAGATGAAGGGAATTATATTTGTAAGGCTCTGAGCATTTTTCATAAAATGTGCACATGCTTTCTGATAGCAAAATAGTTCCTTGGCAATATCTATAGCTTTTAATAATCTAAACGAGATCTCTCAAATTAAAACATCCTGCACCTTGATGCCTAGTTTTTAGCAGATGATGGATACAAATAGATTATCAATGCATAGTCCTAGCGTGCCTAAAACAGCACATACATTTACATTACAGGGTGATCTGATTGTCATAGGAAAATCCGATCGCAGCATTTTAACCTAGCACAAGGATCATTAAGCAGCCTCTGCAAAACCTACTTTAAGGTTACCATAGTCGAAGACAGTATGATACACACCCATGAATACATCGCCAAGAATCCTGCAAGCATGCATTTTCAGCTTAAACTCAAACAAAAACTGCGGAAAGAAGCTATATTTATCCACCAGAGCTATAACGATGGCTAAGATGGCATACCACAGAGGACCACGTGGAGGCGGCACATCCAAAGCCACGAACCCACTGATGCAAACTTGAGCAATGCCTTGTCCGGTTTTCAGAACATACTGAAAGCAAATGAGTGGTTTGTAAAATACAAAGTTAAAGATTTCTGATGATATATTTCAACTTCCACCGCAGAAAGATTATGGAAATCGAACCTGCTCTGGAGTGAGGCTAAAAGGTTTATCTCCGATGGTAAATGAGAAGTTTGGCAAGGTTGAAATGCTATTGCAATCAATCACCGACTCCCCCATTGGACTTGGCAGGCTTTCGCAAAGCTTTAAAGGATAAAAAACGAAAACTTAGCATGCAGATTTGAGCTTCTGAAAAAGAGGCAGAGTTTTACTGTAAACCAACCTTATCTAGATAGTTGATTGCTGCTTCCTTTGTTTCCTTTTCTCTTAGTTGATTCTGGGCCCAAATAACAAACATCTCACAAGCAGTGCATAGAAGATCATCACCAGCAGATGATCCCTCCTTGTTTTCCTTCGCAACCACTGATTCAATACCAGTGCTACACAAGAAATCAGGTATTAGTGTCAACCAAAGACGCTGTTGAGTTTCTTAAGCACCTTGTAAGGCCCTTGAAACTCTTTTGCGACAGAGAGAACATTGGCCAGCAGATTCACAAAAATTTCTTGCATTCTGGTAATTATGCACTTTTAACTAGTCCCGATATCCAAAAATATGCACTTTCAATGCCACGCATTGCTATCAAATACTCCAAGTCTTTGAAGGAAATACTGTCACGGGATGTATGTGATGAAAACGGTCAGGCTAAGTCATCTTGGCAAGAGTTCTGTTCCAAACATGTGGATTATGGACCAGAACACAACGTGAATCTCCTTACCTCGCATACTTGGCCCCACTGAAAATGCATAAACCAAGTCGCGCACATACTTTGCTGGGTTTTACCTGAAGTGCACAGCATAGAATTAGGGCATCAGCATAAGTGGAAATTTAATTGGAAAACAAACTAATTAGAGATAAACTCACCCCTGATATTAAGAGTTCCCATATCAAGTCTCCATACTGAGAAACCACTTCCTTACACTCAGCGCTCACAACCCCTTCTGCTCCAATGGCACGATTGATTTCGGTAATGATGGGCTGAAAATGATGGCTAGTTAGTATACATTTGAAACAAGTAAACCATAAATAAGATAGGAAATTTGAACCGCCATGCAAGGAGGTCTGTTTTGGGAAGAAGCCAATCATCAGGAAGGTGAAAGAAACGTACTGTTGGACCAGCAAGCAATGAGGTTCCAGAGTCCACAATTGCAGCGCAGCCCTCCTTGCAAAGACCTGAGGGATTAATCAATGTATTACAAGGCTTTTCTGTAAGAGCTTGAAGGCTGCCTGGTTTTACAGACATGGAATTCCACTAGACTTCATATAAAATTTTTGGCATCATGCTGGATCTCGAGCTTGGAAATGCACGAGGCGGACCATGTAGAGAAGAAACTAGATATTAGGACGCAGCAATTTCAAAGAGAAGCGACTGGTCATTTCGTTATAGGATTCAAGGTGTTCGGCAGTTCTCATGTCTGGGATTATTTACTGCGGTTTTTAATTAATGGTAATATAGAATGATACAGAGAAAAGGGGGGGCATGGACAACATAGAAATAATAATGCTCAAGTTGACTTAAGATCACCTGTTGAATGGTTGCCAATTTGAAAATCTCCCATGTTGATCTGAAAATGGGAAACAACGGTAAGAAAAACTCAGTTTTCCCTCTTCCAGAATAGCATATAAGAACAAGGTTAGAATTTGGTCCAAGGATAAATGCTTTTACCTGCCAGTACCCTTTTTTGGTAACTGGAACATAGGTATGCTTTCCCTTGAAGTGTTTCGGATCAACCCCTCCAAAAACAAGCTCGCCACCCTCTTTCACCTCAGGATTTCTGTTTAGCCAGAACGAGAAGACCTCATCGTCTACAAGATCTTGCTGCACCATATTGTACCTGGGATCTTTCCATGAATTAGTCTATCCAAGGTACAAGAGAAAGGAATCGTAGAGATGATGAATCTCAGTGATTATTTTCAAGAAGAATGATATTACAAAACAAGAACTACGGTCCTGACATAAACATACCACACAGGGACAACATTCTCAACTGAAATTTCCTGAAACCCAAGCCCTAGTATTCCATCAAACTTCCCCAATACGAATGAAAGACTTCCTTCTTTTGTAACCTCAATAAAAACCTGGATTGCCAAAGTCGCGCGCGCGTATTACTGCCAGAAGAAGACAGATGGTTCTCCAAATATATGTAAAATGGAACAAATAACTCACTTGATCTTTGACAACAAGGTCCCCAACTTGAACATTGTCCTGACTTAAGAAACCAGAAATTGATCCTGATCCATAATGTATTTCACACGAGTCCCCTGAATAAGAATTTGAAAACAAAATTTTGAGTTTTAATCTTGCAGCATAGTATTTAAGTTTTTCTATAACATGTACTCTAGTAATTTAACTTCAGATGTAGTGAAAATAGAGACCAAATAATTACCATCCTTGATATATGTACTCGACAAACTTGACTTGTACTTGGAATGGAAATAGCAGGCAATCTGCAGGTGATTGCAAGTCAGCAGCTGATCTCATCTCTGGGACTGGATATTAAAAACCAATAAAGATCAGTTGAACTCACAGAAAAGTAGCATTTTGATGATGGAACCCAGAGATTGGAGCTTCCAGTGTCAAATATGACTGTGAAATTTTGTGGGGGCGAGCCAATACCAATTTCTCCCATGTATTGAGCATCCAAATAGTTTTTAAGGGGTATTATATCTGCATCTGAACTTCCTAGATCTTGGACCATACTGTTTGCACCAGCTCCTGATTTTCCCTCTTGTGTAGCAATTCTGGCAGACTTAATAGTATCCAAATCTAGACGGCGCTTCTTCAAACCTATTCTCACCAGGCCATTAGAGTTAGCAGGAAGAAGCAAGCATGTCAGAGCCCATAAACAGAAAGCCCCGAGAAGAATTTTATTCCCCATATGAGGATACAATATCCCTGCAAGATATAATGAAGAAAAGAGTCAGCTGGACGCTCAAATGATTGCCTGGACAGAGCATTGGCATGTCCAAATATACTCATTTCCAAAAAAAAAAAATCAATTGATTTCCAAAAGGAACTCGATTACTATATAATCTCAGCAGCTTCTTACAAGCAAACTTGATGGTGTCAGATGAAGAAGAAATTGTTAGACCAAAAGAAATATTTTGAATCAGAAACTTTTGGATTGGTGATGATTGGAATCAAGTCTTCACCAGTCCAAATCCAAACACATGCCTTTTTAGCTACTCAAAACTAGATCAAATGATTAACTTCTGTATGATGTTAGCTATATCAACAAGAACTATGCAGATCAGTATTTATAACTTGCTTCCAAAGCAAGAAAGAGACAACCGAGATATCAAGATCAATATGTTCACACATGCAGTGATGATGATCCTGTGTGAGAGAGATAGAGAGGACAAGAAGTGAAACCTGAGCTGAGCTTGAAGCAAAGTGAAGAGACTTTTTACTGTTGAGCTTGAAGAGCAGATAGCTAAACGAAAAGAAAATGTGATTTTTATTGAAACCAATGCCTTCAAGGCTCTTCCAGCTCTGATGTAGGGGTGGCAAGCAATGGTTGTCGTGTCCTGATCCGCTCCTCACAAATTTCTACCTGACAAAACGAAAAGAAAAATGTGATTTTGATTGCAAACGACCCTTTTAGCAAGGACTTGCTTCTCTCTCAGGGTCCACAAGAAAATCGTTGCCTTGGTAAATTAATGTGACATCTAATTATTTTGTCTTCTTGGTCTTGACTAAGGTACTGCTTATAGTTGCTTCGTCTTCTATATTCTCTCCCAACTGAAGTACTACCGTGTGTGTGTGTTCATAAACTGGACAGTTATCCGTTGGCGATCGTGATGTTTTTGGTTTGAGAACGTGTATTGCGCATGCATCATATGAGTTCCCAAACGATAATCTTATGTGATCAAAACTGTGTCAGGCCTGAGTGAAGGGCCGATCTACATCTTGTACTTTTTTTTGTCCTTCACAATATCTTTGTCAAAAACATTTCCTGTAACTTCTTACAGGATCGAAGATTCAATGACTGCTGGACCTTCGCCCTGTATATGAGTGGATTGCAATGAGAGTCCGACCTGACATTTTCCTTTGATTCAGTTTTATCCGTTGGCTAAACAGGATTCCTAAACAGTAAGAGATTTTCGGATCCATTTATGAATTTATTAAAAATAAATCTACTTGCCATATACCTTTTGGAACTCACAGTTTCTCATGAGATACACACACACACATATATATGTATGTATGTATCAATATTTAATTGAGAAAACATGAATAAAAATATAAAATAAATATGTTTTGTTTAGATTTAAAAAAAAAAATGAGAAACACATTTAATGTGTTTGTTCCGGGGGAAAATCTGGCTCTAAATCACTGTAAGAAAGCCCAAGAGAATCGATGTAGTGACATTTAAACCCTCCAAGCCCAATAGGCGAAAAAACACGAACAAATCAACTCGACCCATTTCGTAATTCTGCAAACATCTCTGGCACTGGAAGAAGAATTCCAAACTTGTAAAATACAATTTCCCCCTTTCATATTTCAATCCAATCAAACTCCCTGCTCAGTTCCCAGGTAGTAAAGATCACATCTTTGCAATGATTTAAAGATTATATTGATGCGTTTTCATCTGTCAGAGTATTGATTTACATGCTTTCCATCTGTTCTACGAAATGACACCCTGAGTCCTTCTGTTTTTAATTTTGTAAGTGTTTTAAGCCAGTTGCTTTTAACTTTTGATTGAGATTATTGAGTTAGAGCAAGCTATATAGCTGCAACATGTACTCTTTTCTTTCTTGTTCTTTTCTTCATCGCTTTTTCCCTCAGCAGAACAAGTAACAGCAGGAGTTCATCTCTCACATCAAAAAGTTTTCTTTCTTGTGAGAAAGAATATCTGTATGCCACCAAATAATTTCTAGTGAGGATTTTTAATAAGGAACATAATGAACCAAATGCTCTCGTGTCTGGGATTTTCTTCTCTTTTTTTTCAATGGGCTGGAGAGATAATATGTTTGAAGCGTGATAAAAGCTTGTACCTTTTGGTATTTTGCAGGTTTTGAGTGGCATTGAATTGGATTGGCTGTTTGTTACAGATGGCATTAAGGCGCTTATGTGGGTTCTCAGATGGGGAGTTGATGAGGTCAGATTGTAAGCCTTGCTCTAAATTGATGAGGCAAACAGCTGGGATTTTTAGTGTTGGAGGAGCGTTCGGTTTCTGGATTCTCTGTAGGTTGCATTATGGTATGTTGTACTCTTCCTACTACCTTGTTCTTTTGACATTTGCTCTGTTTCACTAAAATGCTTTTGAGGTTGTTAAAGAACCGAACTACCTTAGCTTCTACCATTGTGTATGCTACATCTTCCTTTTGAAAATGTTTGGTATGTAACTAATTGTAAAAAGTCATAGACGAACAAGTCTTGGAAATGAGATTGCACAAAGTCTGTCCATTGCAGGGATGGAGAAGTTCTGGAAAGTCGGGGTCTTGCATAAAATGTTGAGAGCTTTGTTTCCAAACAAGCATATAAATCGACATCCTAACATGAAAGATAGGTCATAATTTGCCTACAAATTGAATGCCACAATGTATTCAATTTTGATCATGATGATAGTGTTTATGGGCTATGGTCGGTTGTCAGAACCTTCAAATATTAATTCTGGTTTTACTGTCGAACCCAAGGGAAATTTTTATCTAATTTTCCTACAAGATATTGACCCAAAAAGGTTAGGTTTTTTTTAATCAAATTCGAAAATAAAAAAGATAAATCGATATGTCATTAACTCCGTTCAAAGGTCTAGACATCCATTTTTATAAATACGATGATCATCGAAGTAAAATAAAAATCCTTTTAATTCAAGCACATAAATTTGATGTTCCTTAAAAATGAGAGAAATCAAGGAGAATATGAGTAAATTGATTAGATAAAACTTCTTAATCAATTTCTTACCATCAAGAAAATTAAATATTGAAAAGCAATTCTACTTCACCTAGCAGTAGCTTTAAGAGCAAAGTCTATATTTATTCTAAGCAACCATTCGAAAGCTTGAGTTATTCTTCCCTAATAAATTAAAGTGATAGTTGCAGCAATCAAATTAATCTTATTTTTGCTTCTTATTCTAGTCTCTAACAACAATTATGGATTCAAAGAAACTAAAAAGCATGTATATACCATCTCAAAACAATTCAATAAGTATGAATAGAAATCAATAATATAATTCTAAAATAGGAATAAATAAGTACTTGAATATGAAAGAATTACAATGATAATGTTACTTCTCACAACTTAGTAATGAAGATGATGTTTTTCCCCTTGAACTGAAGGTCAAAGTTTAGTTCATAGTTGCTAGAAAATTAACACATAAAAGAGAGAAGAAGCTCCCTTTAATGTTACTTAGATCCTAGGATTCTACTATTGCATTTCAATATGATTCTACTCTTTATTAGGATTCGTAATTGTTACTTAAATTTTTCTTTATCTGGTCATTAAGGTTGACAAAATCCATCAGAATTTGTGCTGAAAACTAACTCTGCTGCTATCACCAATTTGTTGTAATCTAGGATTTGTTGTAACTTGGACTTCGTTTCTTGCAATATTCGGTCACTCCGTATATATCCTTTCATTCATGAATGTTATAGGATTGGCTTGCACTTTTTTTTGGATTCTAAAGTCTATCTTTTCTATGTCAGACTCTCATCTCCAGTGAAACTCAAAATTGTTAGTTTCCTCATCAAATAAGAGGATCAATCTCATCCTCCAGATTACGTTCTAATTTTCGCCTTCAAAAATACTTTATACAGCCAAGAGTCCTGCATAAGAGTTGTAGTCCTTGATGTGTAGATGAGTCTGGACTTTTGAATCATCTAATTCCGATACCTTAGGCTTAAGATATGCTCATTCAAATATATAGTGATAGCTGAAAATCCTGCTGTAAGTAGGATTTTGACCTAAACTTGCAGGTCTAATTAAAATTTCAAATGAACTCCAATTTCTTTCAATAATACCAACCTAGAAAGCTCGACATGTGTACTTTAATTTTGATTCAACCGCATTCACATTATAAAACTATAACTTGGTGAAAAACTTGTTACAAAAAGAAGAAGAAGCAAGGTGAAATATAAAATGTAGAAAATCTTTTATTTAACCAATTAATTCACAAAGTCTATTAGTCATACCAAACTCAGAAATAACTTCCAATAAGCTCCAAACACATTAAAGATCATAGTGTAAAAGGAATAAAAACATATGTATATTTTTCATTTATTAGGCTGTTTCCTGTTGTTGGATGAAGTCGTTGTAGATATTAAGCAGTTATTTAAATGGAAAGGGTTTGATCTAATTGGCGTTACGACTTTAAGAAACCAATAGGGTCATTTGAGGGGGTTTTTCTCCTGCGTGTGCTGTGGAGTTGAACCAAATGGTATTCTCATTTTATTGCCGTGATCTTGTTTGACTAATGTAATCTATTAAGTGGCCATAATTCTGTAAAGCATCCTGGAATTTCAGATGATGTGCCTGATATGACGTGCTTGAAAAGTAGTATAGATAACCATCACAGTTGGAATCGAGATTTAAAAACCTATTAAAAATGTGAAAAGATCAGAGGAGGGGGTCAAAAGTCTATGCCAAACAATGGCAATATCCTGGAAATCAAACATGTAGGCCCTTAAAGAAATCATGAGTTGACTGTGAGTTGAACCATTTGAAGTTTAAGTTGTGGTAAAATCTTGAGTTAATAACACGGTTCTGTTAAAAACAGCTTTAACATCCAAGTTGAAGTTGCAAAATATTAGAGTTGTGGGAAACCAGTAGAATAAAATAGAACAGTAAAGGGAGCATCCGATATATCAACGCAATGGGAACTGCACAATGGGAGGTATTGCAGTTACAGTATGTTTTTCCGAAGCATTTTGGATTTGTTACTTACAAGTTAATTTTTTAGCCTGCCATTGATCGTAAGACAAAAAAAAAAGATCTTTTTATGTCTCCATTTTTGTTGGTTTTCAGTTATGTATGTTTTTCAATATTGCACACAATTAGCTACATAGTTTTAGCTTTTCATAATCTGTATTCATCCAAACCTGCAATGCTCATCGGTCTGTTGTTCATGCAGGTCCAAGAATTACAAATCCTAGGAGTCTTCGGTGGGCTGCTTGTGGAGCTATTGCTTGGAGTTCAACTTCTGCTCTACTGGTCCGCCTTTTTAGCCCTGAATGTGAACCTCAGAATATAGCTGCTTATGACAAAGTAAAATAGCAAAAATTTACACAGGAAGATTGGAATTATGTTGTGGCAAATTAGCTATCCGCCTTTTCTTTATTCTTTAAGGAGAATTGAACCAATTCCATAGGTTTCCTCTTCCCTTTTTCTATTTGTAATAAAGGCAAATTAGCTGCTTTTATTAGTGCTCTAGGAATTGGGTCCTTTAATTTGATCGAGGCTGCCCAAAAAGATTTTATTTTTATCCCTTTTTGGTATTGGGATTTTGAGATTTCAAAGCTGGTGTTGATTAGCAGATTGTTTTCACTGCACCAAACCATTGTGGCTGGAAACCTGGACATGAAATCTTGAGTCTATTTTATCTACATTGTTGCAGTAAAACAAACACACAGCTTTATTCCATTTGGCTGGTAAGGTAGCTGAAAGATGGATTTTAATTATTTTTTTCGAAAATCCACTCCGTGTCAACTCTTTACATGATCGCAGGTATTAAAAGAGAGAGAGAGAGATGTTTTTTAGAAACAGGGGAAAGCTTGACATTGTTTCAGTTTTAGAACAGGGGAAAAGCAGAGCTTTTTACGATTCCACTTAGAAAGGAAGTTGTGCTGCAAGGGAGAGAAACAATTAGGGAGGCTCTCAATGTTCTCAGACTCATTCTAACGTTGGGATTATAGATGCCTTTTTTGTTCGTGGAGTCTTGGGACATTGTTTACATGGGAGACATTATCCCCATCACCATGATCATGATCACGAGAAAAATAATTTCCTTTGACAACATTAGATGTTAAAACAACGACAAAAATCACACTTTGATTTCTTAAATTGAATAAGAAGAAATAAAAACACCATAAAAAAATAATTTTCCAAACTAAACAAATAAAAACAATTAAGAAAACAGAAAATTGTCCTGCATCAACTGAGACAAGTCAATGAAGGGATCCATCATCCATTATAAAATCATGCATCAAGTTTCACGAGGAACTCATGAGCGCGCAGCTAAAGTAGTAGATAGAGTTGAGAGTTGTAAAGCAATTCAGGAAAATAAAATAATCTCAATTATGGCCTCCCGCTTGCGTCTGGTGGGTGGTTGCTTTATATATGATCAAGTCGACCATTGTCCCCAGCATGCTAATACCAGGAAGCTCCACTGCCAGCGCGAACTTTGATCATCTGGGCCAAGCTTCCTGCCCGATGCATGTATTGTGGCTACTCTTGTCATTAATATTAGTGTTTTTAATGATTTAGATATGAAATTTCACGAATTACGTCCATGTTATAATCCCTTTTTCTTCCCGTGTGCATTACCAGAAGGGCTAGACGTGGATTAATTTGCAATTATTCAGATGAAACGATGAACTAACAGTCACAGAGGATTTCGAGATACTATTAATCACTTCATTTCATTTCAAGGTGACACTTTGTAGCAGCCACCAACCCTATAGATTGAAAGATTTTTGGATAATACTTTGTTAGCCACTAAATGCCTTTGGTTATATAG
Organism: Salix exigua; assembly: GCA_032356905.1. NCBI lineage: Eukaryota > Viridiplantae > Streptophyta > Magnoliopsida > Malpighiales > Salicaceae > Salix > Salix exigua. The sequence goes on from JAVHLS010000087.1 coordinate 205,315, forward strand.
GGGCACATGAGCATCCACACCGATTCTGCATGCATTATTGATTCTCTCTTTGAAGAGAATCAAATTGCTGAAATATTGTGTGTATTCATGCTGTATTGTTTACAGATTTATACAAGGATTGTGAATTTGCAATCCTACTTTGTTGCCTACAACTTCGGCTTAATCAAAGATAAAACAAGAAAGGAAAATACAGAGTATCATATTACAATTCTAATTCCTTATTCAGTGCGATCCTCTTTAACACTCCCCCTCAAGTTGGAGTGTATGTTTATGACACCCAACTTGTTGAGTAGCATTTCAAATTGTGTTGAACTAAGTGGCTTAGTAAACAAATCAGTTGGTTGATCAGTGGTCCGCACATAAGCTGTCTTTATCATTCCTTCTTGAACCTTTTCCCGTACCAAGTGACAGTCAATTTCTATATGCTTTGTTCGCTCATGGAATATCGGATTTGAAGCAATGTGCATGGCAACTTGATTGTCACAGAAGAGTGTGACTGGCTGTGTGTGATTTATTTTCAGATCTTTCAAGACATTTCTCAACCATGTAATTTCACAACAAGTAGTGGCCATAGAACGGTACTCAGTTTCTGCACTTGATCGCGACACAATATTTTGCTTCTTTGTCTTCCAAGAGATTGGTGCTTGGCCGAGTAGAATGCAGTAACCAGTTATTGATCTCCTTGTATCAATGCATCGAGCCCAATCAGCATCACAATATGCTCGTAATTGTAAGGATCCAGATAGAAGGCGAGCAAGATTCCCCGCCAGGGTATACTTTGATATATCTGAGCACTTTGTGTGTTGCCTCGAGATGTGGTTGCCGTGGTTTGTCCATGAATTGGCTCAGCACATGCACCGCGCATGCCAAATCGGGTCTCGTGATGGTCAAGTAGATAAATCTACCCACAAGTCGTCTGTATGAAGATGGGTCATCTAACAACTCTCCATTGTTCTGCGTGAGGGATAAATTGTGTTCTACTGGAAACCGTGAGGGCTTAGCTCCCAAGAAACCAGAGTCGTCTAATATTTCTAGTGCATACTTCCGTTGACACAATGTAATGCCGTGTCTTGATCTTGCAACCTCTATTCCCAGGAAATATTTAAGTTGTCCTAAGTCTTTAAGTTTGAATCTTTTGGCAAGAAATTGCTTGGTTTCTTCAATCTCCTGCAAATTGTTGCCTGCCAATATCACATCATCAACGTAAACAAGTAATGCAGTGAAATTACCATGGCGGTTTCGGACAAACAATGAGTAATCTGACAGTGATTGGCTAAATCCAACAGCTTTGAGACAAGTTGATAATTTCAGAAACCATTGTCTGGATGTCTGTTTGAGACCATACAGGTGATTTATTCGGCTTGCACACACGATTCTCCCCCTTTCAGCCGAAACCAGGAGGCAAGTTCATTTACACTTCTTCAGTCAAGTCAACATGCTAAATCACATTGTTTACGTCTAGCTGGTGAAGGAACCATCCCTGTAATGCTGCAACACTAAGCAACGAAACGAATCTGTCACCAATTTTGCTACGGAGCAAAAGTTTCCTGTAGTCTATCCCTTCAATTTGGTTGTACCTTTCGCCACAAGGCGTGCTTTGTATCTCTCAACTGTGCTCTCTAGCGTGAGTTTGATTTTGAAGACCCACTTACAACCGATTGGTCTTTTGTGTGGAGGCAGGGGCGTGAGTGTCCATGTGTTATTAGCTTGCAGGGCTGCAATTTCATGGCTCATGGCGTCACGCCATCTTGGGTCTGTGATTGCTTGGGAGAAACTTGTGGGTTCTTTGATGAGTGAGAGGTTGGCTGTGAAATGTTTGTAAGAGGAAGAGAGGTGAGCATAAGACAAATAATTGGAAAGGGGTGGGCAATACCGAGGACTGGATGTCGTCCGTGGAAGATGAAGGCGCAGGTCTGACGGGGAGGGCCGCTTCAACATGGAATTCCTGCAAAAAAGATGGAGTTTTGGTGGGTCGGGTGCTGCGTCGTGGCAGCGGTGTGACGAGGATGACTGGAGGAGGTGAAGGGATGGGTGTGGGTTGGTTCAAAGTAATTGTATGGTTTGGGTTTTCGAGTCATTGCCTTGAATTGTGGGTCGTGGGCTTTCGGGTGGTCTGTCATGTGGATTTGGTGGATTAGTGGGTCGTGGTGTTTGGTCATCAGGAATGTGGGTTGGATGATTGGGTTCGGCGACGGATGGTTGTAGATTGGTGAAAGAGGGTTATCGGGTTGATGTGTAGCGGAATGAGGAATATTTTGAAAGGGGAATTTGACTTCATAAAAAATGACGTCTCTTGAGACAAAGACCTTTTGAAAAATAGGATCAAAAACCCGGTAACCTTTTTGACCGTGAGGGTATCCAAGAAAGATGCAACGCGTTGCGCGCGGGTCAAATTTTGAGAGTTTTTGTGCATGTGTGGAGACAGAGCATAAACATCCAAAAACCCTTAAATGAGAAAAATGAGGAATTTGATGAAACAATTTTTCATATGGTGCTTTGCCATGAAGAATAAAACTTGGCGTTCTATTTATAAGATATGCTAAAGTAAGAATTGCATCCCCCCAAAATTGTTTAGGCAGCCCGGCTTGAATGAGTAAGGCACGTGCCATATTAAGCAAGTGCCTATGCTTACGCTCAACAACACCATTTTGTTGTGGTGTGTTGACACAACTAGACTGATGGACAATTCCTTTGAGAGTATAAAAAGTATCAAGTTTGAATTCATGACCATTGTCACTACGCACAATTTTGATTTTTGAATTGAATTGAGTTTCAGCCATGCGAATAAATTTAACAAGAAGTTCCCTTGTGTTAGATTTTTGTTTCATCAAATAGACCCATGTGCAACGCGTAAAATCATTTATAATATTGAGGAAATATTTTGCACCGGTAAGAGAAGCTATTTTATAACCACCCCAAATGTCAACATGTATCAAATCAAAACATGCTTTACTAAAAATGGAACTTAAAGAAAATGATGACCTTGTTTGTTTTGCTAATGGACAAATCAAACACTTGTCTGTATCACAAGATTTATGTTTTGAGAAAGGGAGTAATTGGAAAACTTTGTTTGAGGGGTGTCCAAGGCGTTGATGCCAAAGACTTGAGCTTAGAATTTGGACAGAATTGCATGTTGCTTTCTTGATTTGATCTAAGTAGTAGAGCCCCCCTCGTTCATATCCCATCCCAATCATCTTCCCCGAGCGCAGGTCCTGTATAACACAAGATTGTCTTAGAAAGATTGTTATGCAAGATGAATCCCAAGCTAATTTACTGATGGAAAAAATTGAGCCGAAAAATGGTACACATAGGACATTATCGAGGATGAAATTAGAGAGAAAACAATTTGCCCAATATGGGTGATCAAGCCAATGACCCGTCCAGCAACTCAATCGTATAGTTTTCAACCCTTTTTGACTGTATGAGCAGGTTGGGATTACAGACCATGTGGTCTGTAGCACCGCTGTCCAAAATCCATGTATTGGTTTTGCCATTGTAAATAAGGGAAAAAGCTTTACCTTCCAATTCTTCATGATTTGAGGGATTACCGACTTGGTTGGCCATAGAAGTTTTATTTCTGTTCAACATTTGCAAAATTTGTTTGCACTCTTCTTGTGAGAATGGAAAGCTAGGCGTTGTCATCCTCCTATCGGTTGAGTGTGTCTGTAATTTGATTGCCTCTTGATAGATTTCCTTGCTCACCTTCCTGTGAAGCTCTCTTGCGACAATAGTCGAACGTGTGACCTTACCAGCAACAAAAGGTGCACTTGAGATGTGCACGATAATTTTTGGTATTATGGTTTGTTTTGTGGCACTTTGCACACCGCATGCCTCCGCCTTCGTCTCCAACCATGTGCCTCTTCCTTCCGTCTCAAACCCATGATTTTGATTCTTCACAGCAAAGGCAATCGCCTCTGTCAAGTCGGGTTTTCCATTAGAAATCTCCACTGTCTTTCTCGCCGGAGAACAAGGGAATAAGCCTTGTTTACAGTGGGTAGCGGTTCCAGTAACAAGGTATTGTTGCACACGGTTGTGTAGGAATCATTCAGACCCATGAGGAACTTCATCGTCTTCTGGGTTTCTATGTAAGAAACGGTGTTCTTCATTGTTCCACAGTCACACACCGGGATCGAGTAAAGTGCATCCCTTTCGTCCCAAAGGCTCTTCAATTTGGTGAAATAAGAGCTTACAGTCATGTGTGCAGTCATGGATTTCATTCTCGATGTGGAAGAGATGAACAGTGTTTACATGGGAGAATCACTCTTGAAGATCAAGCCGCATCTGACTTAGCGTGTCCGCAATGGATAACACTCGTTGGCGATTTCTTTTGTCCTTGACCCAAGTAGCCATGTTTTAACTAAGTCGTTGCAGCGTTTCCATTGTTGTAATTCTTCAAGCTGGTCCTTACTTGGTTTCTTGATTGACTCATCAACCAAGCCAATTTTGTTCTTGACTGTTAAGGCCATTCTCATAGATCGAACCCGGTGCTATAATTGTCTTCCGCCAACAATTGTGAGACAAGGATTATTCCGGTTGATCTGCATGATGGAGATAAAGAGGGTGATTGGGATGTTCCCATTTTGGTTTTGAAGACATGCCTGTGTCGGTTGTCTTCTCAAGATTATCTCCCATGGTCGGTTTGCTAGGGTGATTTTGTGTTAGATTGGGTGATTTTGAGTTTGGTTGGGTGATTTTGTGTTTAATTGGGTTTCTCGGATGGATGTTCCGATACCATGAAGAGAATCAAATTGTCTGAATAATCATGTATATTCATGTCTGTATTGTGTGTAGATTTATACAAGGATTGTGAATATGCAATCCTGCTTTGTTGCCTATAATCTCTGCAGATCAAATATAAAACAGAAAGGAAATACATAGTATCATATTACAATTCTAATTCCTTATTCAATGCAATCCTCCTTAACACTCTTATCTAATCCTACAACTTGCCGTCCGAGTTTCCCGGCCTTTCAGAGATGGGACATCTGAAAAGGGAATTTTATATATTTTTAAAATTTTAATCATAATTTTTTTATAAAATTTAATTTTTCTGTACAAAGTGAAGACTCATCATCCTTTATCATCTTTAGTATCATCCTTATCATCTTTAGTTCCTAGCAAGCTGGTATACCCGCGCGATGCGGCGGGTTTTTTTAATCTATATAGCAAATTGATTGTTTTTATATGTATTTTATTTTATTATTTTAATATTTAGTTAGTATAATTATATTTAAAAATACTGATATGAATTTTTGTCCTTTAAAAAATCCAAAGTTATTTTTCCTCTCTCTCAATATATTTTTAGCCGATAATATTCCATAAATATCTGACACATTATAAAAAAAATATAGTAATTTTTTTAAAAAATAAACTTAATTTTTTTGTGTTCTATAATTATTTATTTGCCGTCTAAGAAACAATCTAATGGAAACGGAAGACTCATTTAAAAATCAAACAAAATGATTGGTGAATTATTTTTTTTATATTTTAGTCCAAATTTGACACATAATCTTAAACCAGGTAAGATATTCTTTTTGCATTTTAAAATATGAGAAGATATGCATTTTTTTTTTGTAAAAATATTTTCAAAAAAGTTATAAAATTCCACTATGCACGAAAATAAAATATTTTTTATGTTTTACAAATGAGTTTTCTTTTTTCTTTTTATGAAAATTTTAGAGAAAATCAAATATTTTGTTTTTAGTTCGTGTATCATAATGTAAGTCTATAGAGCGATATTAAACAAAATTAGTGAAAAACAAATCTATGATGAAATCAAAAATTCTTGAAATAATCCTTTTTTTTTTTTTGCCTTTTCTTGTTGAAGTTTCGGGGACAACCAGATATTTTTAATATCAAGTTTGTATTTTATATTGTAAGTACACGACCTGATATTATGAAAAAAATATTGGAAAAATATGCGAGAAAATGCATTTTTTTTAAATATTCATTTGATTTTTTTTTTATTTTTTTTGTTGAGCCAGGTCCAGCCTGACCCAAGTGATTATTTAGCCATTGCATGCAATTGCCATTATGAGGGTGGTCAAAATTGTTTTTAGATTTGCAGAGAAAGAAAATAAAGGTTGAAGTGGTGGCTTGAAATGGATAGAAGTTTTTGGGTAACAAATGATTCTTTTCCCTCAAATTTGGCTTCTAATTGGGGAAGAGGATAATCTTTTTATATATTGTGTCAAAATATTCACACTTGATGGTTGTTGTTGTTGCTGCTACTGTAACCTAAAACTTCAAATTGGGGTGAGACTTGAATCAATACTTGATTTTGTATGAACTTCAATTTATCTTAAAAACATGTTATTCTAGTGCTTTTTTAAGTGAAATGATGTGAAAAAAAAATAATAAATCTCAAATTTGACTATATGAGCCATCTAGATTTGGTCAAAGTCAATTAATTCGTGTTATTATATGATTAGATCTCTGGAGTTTTTTTTTTTTAAATCCTATTTAAATGCAATTAGGATGGGATAAATCTAGATGTCAAACTAAATTAACAACAATAAGAAGATCCAAGTTAATAATGAAGAAACCTAAAGTAGCTCTCTGGAATGGGCACGCAAGATAAATGATGAGTTTTGGACTTGGGTGACCTGGAGAGAGGGAGGTACATGTTAGCTTATTATCAAAGCCCTTTCTTTCCTTGCAAGAAGCACGCTGCGTTTGCTTTTCGAGGATGACGAGCACTTTACGTAGCCCTAATTAAGCTAAATATCCGAGGAGGGGACGCTTTGTTAGGGTTTTGTGACATTTTGACTGAAGCTTATCATTTCATTTTTAGCAGTTTATTTCTGTTTATAATGTTGTTTGGTTTTTAGTTTAAATTTGATTTTATCAAAGTCCACTAGAGTTAGTGACAACATATTGAGTGGCAACACATTGTCTACTAGAGTTAATGGCAACACATTACTAGAAAATTTGTTTAGTTTCCTTCATATATTTAAACACAACAATTCATCAAATACCTTGTATGATGTTCTTGTTTATCAAGTCCAAACTTTACTGCTATTGGATTTCTGTAACCTTTCACCTGCACATATAGCCCTTCACAAATCTTAACAGTTTCCTTTTCAACACCTTCCTTTCCCTTTCATCTTACTTGATGAGCGAACCGAGAAACATCATCATTCCCATGAGAATAAATCAAGCATCACCTGTGCTGGTACTGTTCTTTGCAGAGACGAATTAAGGGATTTCATGATTCGTTCTTGCATGCACTCTCTTTTAATTCTGTGCTTAGTTATGAGAATAAAAACACGACCTTGCGTGAGTTTGAATTGAGAAAAAAAAGATCATACATACGGATCCCCATGCATCATTGATATGAATGGGAAATTCAATGACTTGAGGCTTGAGCCTAATCAATTACTGCTCAAAATATCGATCATCAAAACCATTTGTGTCAACCTATGATGTTAGTTTTTCACTTTAGTTTTAATATACATTGCAATGAACTTTGATGTAGTCTTCCAGACTCGGGAAAGGATGTGCTGTAATTTTTCAAGGCTTATAAATTGAGAGTTATTAAATTCAACATTACCCATGATATTATTTAATATATAAATAAATAAATAAAGTCAACCTAGAATTTGGTTAGTTGAGTTATACATTACATCTACGGATCACTGGCATATCTTCCAAGATATTGAGTTTCCTTGTATGCCAGAGAAGTAATTTGACATGACAGCAATTGATACAAAATTTCCTTCCTCGGATCAGAATCCAAGATTAGACAGAGGGATCGAGCAAATCCACTGTTCAGATCAACAGCTATATTCCAGCGACTCCATGAGTTGACAATGCCATTTTTATGAACGTGGAAGCATATATAGTCTAAGGCTCCAAAACTTTAAAGAATGACCACAATAATTAATCTATAGAATGAGTCACTTGCGAGCTGAAGATCACAAGCAAACACACCGTGCCAACTTGCCATGCAAGCAGCTAGCCCTCCATCGTTTTTATAATTAATTTCTTGCCAGGCCATATGCATGCCCCATGATCACAGGGGCATGTTGTCTCCTCCAAGGGAAGGAGAGAAGTCCAACTCTTACTTGCATATATATTTTTATGATAGAGATTTTTAGGCCATGTCTTCACATATGGCTGTCCCATGAACATAGGACCATATTGTCCCCTCCAAGGGAAGGAACACCCCAGAGACGTACAGCTTTTATTTATTTATTTAATCATGATTACTTGTCTAAGATTACTTGTATGATTTGGTTTGCATTTTACTCTGACTATATATAAATTCTTGATTGATTAACCCATTATGTTCTTGCAAGAATTCTATTAACAACTTCTTTTAAAATTTTAATTTAAAAAAGCCCTAATTCATAATTTTTTTAAAGTCCAGTGCTGGCAAGCACAAAACAAAGCAACATGTTGAAGAGAAAATCAACCGTTAATACAGTAACATTAGAAATGAAACATCATGCGACCTTCATCAATGGTCTGGTTATATAGAATGCCATGCATAATTAATGATTCAATAATTTTGTTTAGAATAGTTTCTGCCTTTTTTTATTTTTTTTCCTCCTGATGCGACCCCCATCATGCACGCCACCAAACAAGGAGGCTCATTGGACGGACCTCTTCACAACTTTAATAAAATCTAACCCTCCCTCCCTTGACGTTTAAGACGGTTCACGGAGGTGATTTTCTTTTTGTCAATTTCAGTTAATAAATGGGTCTTGAGAAATTATAATTTAAATTACAGTGATCATGTTAGTTAGACCTAGCTCACCAGTGTACATCTGGGTCTGTGAGCATATAGGCCATGCACCAAACACTACGTGTAATCAATCCCTCAGAACCCTATCCATATTCATCATTTCATTTCATTTCTTGTGGCGACATTGCTAGCCTGTCTCCAACTAAAATAAAAACATTACATCATTATATTATCTTTTTTGCCATGATTTCCTTTTTCCTTTTCAATTCTCTCACTGCACACAAACAGAAAAATCCCATCAAGAACAGAGCAAGATCGAGTTATTCCATCAACAAATCTTATCAGGTATATATTTATGAGATTTTAATGGCGCGCAGGTATTTCTACTTGTTTCCGTGCGCGAGGCCAGTCATTAAAGAAGTGGAGGCATCAGAAGCTGACATAGAAAGATTTGAAGTTTTCAGACGTTGATTTGATTTTACATGACTGGCAAGTAAATGGACAGGTTTAACGTTTGAGAAAGGTATGAAAGAAGAAGATGAGATTCCTCCCGAGTGCTTACCCCGACAAGGAAATTTACTTTTGGCCATGGACCAACCCAGCTAGCTGGATCTTTTCTGGCGAGTACGTACCTGATGTAGTGGAGCCATTGTACTTGCAGAGATGCTTACTACCTCAACAAGGAAATTTACAGTTGCCTATGGAATCAAGGATTGGACCTAACCCAGCTAGCTGGATTTTTTTGGCTACTACCCCGTCAGTGGAGCCATTGTACTTGAAGTTACTTTAGTTGCATCACCACTTACTATTCAAAGATGAACTACTTTCTACTTTCTTGTCTGTAACTCCTTTTTTCCTCCTTGAAAAGTCTTGTCATGAACATGGTGTTGATGCGAGTTTTCATTTTCAAAGAGAACTATGATATAAATTTACCCGAGCTTCGAATATTAATAAATCAGAATCATTCATGAAAAAACAATATGTTTTTTTTTTTGTTTTGGATAAATAGCTCGAATTATCCTTAGTGTATTTATCAATCTGCTATTGTTTTTTTAACTGTGTCATTTTTATTTTTTAATATTTGTTAAATTTATAATCAGTCCATTCTATACATGTTTTGCACATGGTAACAAGTTTGCGCTTGCATATGTGTTAAGCTTCTAAATCACGTGTTTCACGTGTATAAATTATAAACTTAACATTTATTCAAAATATAAATTTGACGTAATAACAGATTTTAAGAACTCTTTGTATAATATATAGATTAATAGAAATATTGATACTAAAATTCAAATTCAATGAGTAAAAAGAAAATAACAACAACAATAATGTGAGATAGGATGTCATTAACACACGAGCAAGAAAAATAGTCACTTCATCAAAAAAAAAAAAAATAGTCACCCCCAACTGATCATCAAGACATGAATTGAATATCCAAAAGTGGTGAGGTCACTCTCGTCTCTTAAGATAAGTCAGGGGTTTAATTTTTTTTTTATATGGAGTCGATCATATGGAAAACACTTTTATTCTTTTAATATCCAACCCGATACAAACGTGGATTAATATGACAAAACATTATTTATATATAAAAAAAAAAGGACATGACTTGAACGGGCATCATCTTTCGTGAACATGTCAGGGCCTTCTCCCCAATAAATACGATTGATTTTTACTGTTTGGAAATTAATTTTATTAAATTGGTTTAATGGGCTAATATGTATATGTATTAAAAATAAGAAAAAAATGTTATTTTAATATATTTTTAAAAAGAAAACATTTCGAGAAACAACAACAGTACAGTAACTTATTGAGGGTTTTTTATGAAATCCAGAAGGGATAGGCGAAACTATCACTGATTGAAACAGGCTATCTGTCACCGTTTTATTACATGGATCACAGTAATATTCTATTTAATAGCCACAGACATCACCGATAAACCTGTTTACAGAGAAGGAAGGGGTGCCTGAAACTCACGGTCAACGTGTTTATTCAACAAGTTTGCCGCCCTCTCTCCTCCACGAAGCTACTTCATGTGCTGACACTTAGTTTTTCTTACCTTAGTTACCACTGGACCCATTAATGGCAAGGTAGACTAACATTCCTGACAGGTTTTTCAACAATTCATGGCTTGGAGAGTTTGGCGTGGTAGATGGTAAATCACATAATGCAATTTGTGTCGCTTGAACTCTCAAGCGCACCGGCAGTAGCCTCTATCCATCTTTCTAGTAGCTCCTTTAACGATAAAACTTTGTTTTATTTATGATATTACCTTCGAGTCATATGATTACTTGTATAGTCGTATGATTATTCATGTGATAATTACTGGAAATTTATATTATTTTTAACTTTAAGACTTTTAAAATTAGTAGCCAATGCTAATAAAATAACCAGTATCCTATGTTTCTTGGTTTCCATTCCGCGTTTCAAACTGCAAAGAGAATAAAAGGCATAGAATGATTTTATTTTTATTCAGACCACACTTCTAACCATTATGTTACAGCATACAGACAAACGAGATCCAAGGAACACACATCATGTTATACTAGGCAAGTCATTGCCTTTTCACCATCGTAATCATCTGTCAGCTACCACTTGTCCATCTTAATTGAGATGTTTGACCAGCTAATAAACAGTAGCATACAGCTTTAACACCTACAAAACCTCCTCAACAAGCATAACCAAAACCCCTTTCTTATTATTACTGCTACTGTCAATGAGTAAGTAACTGACAGAGGAATAATCAATGAGCCATGTCGATGACAGCATGCAATGAATCCAATGAAACATCATCATCACCCTTTTTCCTAGGTTAGGAACTCGGAAGAAAGAAGGTTACACATTTCATCCATGACTTCTCTTTTACTGTATTGCTACCACTACTGTATTTTGTTGGCGTAATGTCCGTCGAATGTAGTAATGCGAAGTCATCTAATGTCTAAACTAGAAACTCATCACCTACCCCTGATAACTCCTTTCCTTCTCTCCCTCTCTCTCCACAACCAGTATACCTTCACACATAAAAAAACCATAGATTCCCATGTTCATCATCTTCTACTCTTTACTACAACCAACTACAAAGCCCTTTTCTTCTTCTTGTCATTTTTGGCTTTGGGGGGCACACAGAAAGCTCCACCTCAGCTTAGATTCACTCTCACGTTTACCTTTTTGGTAAGTAAATCTACTCTTTTATCTATTAAATTAAACTTTTTGACAATCGGGTGTATTCTAAATGTGTTGCTTTTGACATTGGTTCTTGGATTTTGTTTAGTCTTGAGATCTGGTGTTTTGAGGAGATGGTTTGGTGAGGGGGTTTCAAAGATCTATACTTTGAAGGTTTCTCCTGTGAAATTGATCATTATAGAGAGGTAGAAGATTCAAGCTCTTGCTTCGTTTCCATTTCTGTCAATTAATCCTTGCTCATTTTTATGGAAAATATTGTGTTCTAATTGAAATGTTTGCTGATGTCTATTAAAGGATATTGTGATTAAATTGGCGAATTCTCTCTCTCTCTCTCTCTCTCTCCTATTCTACTGTGTTATTTGATCTCACTGAAATGCTTGTGTTAATACTCATTTTCTTTATTTATACGGTTCATGTAGCTGTGGTCCTGAATTTGGTTTCTTCTTTTCCTTTTGTGGAAAAGGGTCATGTAATGTCTATGTTGGAGTGGTAGTTATGCCATTCTTACTGTAAGATTCTGCAATGGTGGGACTGCGGTTTTCATACGTTTTGTGTTGATTATGCAGGGTTTGGGCATCTGAAAAGACAAGATGGCCAGTGATCTAAATGCGGGACTATCCAAGAAAACTGCCATTTTGGGTCTCAAGGTCTGGGAAGTGATTGGAATTTGTGTTGCCTTATTTATCATTATCATCCTCTCTGTACTGTCCTTCTGTTTAACTTCACGGAAGAAATCTAGAAGAGATAGAAACCATCTTCCCCCAAGTCAAATCCCAACTGTTTCGAAGGAAATTAAGGAAGTTCGGGTGGATCAAGTATCGACAAATGAGTTTGTATCTCGTGATGGGATTCTTCTGAAAATTCATGACAAGTCCAGTGAGCAAGAATCGGATAAGGTCTTGGTTCAATTGGGTATGGGGAAAGTGAAGAATGGAGACAATATGAGTCGGTCAGGTTCTTTTCATCATTTAGAGAAAGACTGTGGATCACAATCAGGTGAAGAAGGGAGTTCTGGAAAAGTAACTGTATATAAACCTTCTTCTTCATACCCTATCACTTCTCCTTCTCCATTGAGTGGCCTGCCTGAGTTTTCTCACTTGGGTTGGGGTCACTGGTTTACACTGAGGGATCTTGAGCTTGCAACAAACCGGTTTTCCAAAGAGAATGTCCTTGGTGAGGGTGGATATGGAGTTGTTTATCAGGGACATTTGATTAATGGCACTCCAGTGGCAGTAAAAAAGATCCTGAATAACTTGTGGGTTTGAGCTAAGCTTTATGGTTTTCCCAATTGATCTTTTCTCACCACTCACGAGTTTTCTTTACTCACAACCTTTTGGTTCTTCTCTAGGGGCCAAGCGGAAAAGGAGTTTAGGGTGGAAGTTGACGCAATTGGCCATGTCCGACACAAGAATTTGGTTCGTCTTCTGGGATACTGCATAGAAGGGACACACAGGTAACCTTTTTATTTACCGTATAGGATGTTTAGACTTGATGTCGGTTGCTCACATGATTCACTTTGGACCTTACGCTCCAGGCATCGACTCAGAATCAATAGAATGGTTCTCTTTTGTAGCTTTAGAATCTCATTGCTAGCTCGCTTTCCAGTTATTATAAACTGTTAAAGCTCTTATCATTATGATGATCTAATGCATATATTCGTTGCAGGATATTGGTGTATGAGTATGTCAACAACGGAAACTTGGAACAGTGGCTTCATGGAGCCATGCGTCAGCATGGGTATCTTACTTGGGAGGCCCGCATGAAGGTTCTACTTGGCACGGCTAAGGCGTAAGTCAACTCTCTTTGAACCCTCTGTGGCCTTCAGGTTCCCAAATGACATGGTATGTTTCTTGCAGTCTTGCCTATTTGCACGAGGCCATTGAGCCAAAAGTGGTGCATCGAGACATCAAGTCGAGTAACATATTAATTGATGATGACTTTAATGCCAAGATTTCTGATTTTGGTTTGGCCAAGTTGCTTGGAGCTGGAAAAAGCCATGTGACGACTCGAGTTATGGGAACCTTTGGGTATGTATTTTCTGACAGTATACTTTTACTGGCTCATTCATTATGTTTCTTGTTCATTAATGGAAGAGGATCATCACCTCTGGAACCAATCTCTTCTTTCCTTCACAAAACAAATTCTTTCAGATATGTGGCTCCTGAATATGCAAACACTGGACTTTTGAATGAAAAGAGTGATGTTTATAGCTTTGGGGTTGTGCTCTTGGAAGCGATTACTGGTAGAGATCCTGTAGACTATGGCCGCCCTACTCATGAGGTATGCTACTTTATATTTTCTAAGCTTCCTCTAGTCCTTTACTATCATCTAGAAACTAGTGCAATCCAAAATTACTATGATGGTTACTAGATGCCCACTCAGTTTTGGGGTTCGTTCTAGCCTGGTCTAAAATTAACTCCACTCTTGTCCGTTGCCTTAGCTTTTTGTTAAGGTATGCTTGGTGAGTGGATTAACTGGTTGTGTTCAATAGATAGGCTCAGTGACAGAGCGAGAGATCTTGGAAGAAGCTCTTTTATTCATATATTCTGCTTTGCTTAAAGAAATGCATTCGAACTTAAATGCCTTAATTGGTATTTGGACAAACGAAAGACACTGTTTGACCCGACATAACCAAGGCCTAACACCTCATTATTATTGATTAACTAAAAATGTTAGATAGATATTATGCATTTTGAGGGCAAACCATGTGGTTCTTGAATTATTACATTCTACAACAGAATCACTTGGGAAACTTGACACCCATTTAAAGAGTTGGACAAGATGAAATGATTCAAAGTTTGTTTCTTGATATACGTGCTTGGAGCAATACTTATGGTGAATTAAACTATAAGCCTGAGAACATTTATGTTGCTTTTGCATCAACTATCCCTTAGCCCCTGCGAAAAAGTTGAAGAAAAAAGGGTGATGATATTTGTTAGCATGATCTTTACCTGCACTACTCATGATGGTTTGATTCCATTTCCATTTCCATCTCCAAACTTGGACATCAAAGACTAGAAGGAGAGATGGGGAGTTGTGAGGTTTTGTTATCATTATTGATCAGGGGTGACAGTATACTAAATAGCATTCATATAATCTTACGAGTAAAAAAGTTAACTAATTAAATTTCTCTAGATACTGGCAGCCTACTATATCATCAAGTTTCCTATATTAGCCTGCCTAGGTTCATTCAGCTTCAAGCTTGATCATGTCTGGTTGAGTTTATCATAGACTCTCATGGAATTTTTGCTCGGCACCCTTACTTTCATTGTAATTGTTGAGGCCATATGTTCAGTAGCTGATAGTTTATTCATCTGTTAACAGCTTTTGAGATTGTGTTGATCATTAAACCATTCTGGCAGGTAAATCTTGTAGATTGGTTGAAAATGATGGTTGGAAACAGACGGTCTGAAGAAGTAGTAGATCCAAACATAGAGGCGAGGCCATCAACAAGAGCTCTAAAACGTGCCCTCTTGACCGCTTTGAGGTGTGTCGATCCAGATTCTGAAAAAAGACCGAAGATGAGCCAAGTTGTTCGTATGCTCGAGTCTGAGGAATATCCTATTCCAAGAGAGGTTGGTTTTTTGTTTTACTTCTAAACTCCAAAACATAACCTGCTCGAATGCAACCAAAATCATACTTGAATATGAAGATAAAAAATGAGGAACATGTGAAATTTCTGGCAGCCTATGTTAGTTGCTTCACAAGCAATTGATTGATTACATTCTCTGATTTTTGCTGCATTGCATACAGTGGTGTGCCGTGCGAGCCAAGATATAATTACTGATGGTGTTACCTCCATCTTCTCAAGTCTTCACTGCTTTTGTGCTTTGAGCATGAATTCCGAACAACTCAAAACTCCATGCTATGAAATTTATTGATTGTAATTTTTTCAGGATCGGAGGCATCGAAGAACTCAGGGAGGCATGGATATTGAATCTCAAAAGGAGAATTCTGACACAGATCGCAGCGACTATCCAGCTTCAAGATCTGGAAGCCGGCCAACTTGACAAACGGGAGATTCATTTAGGGAATCCGATACTGTTGATATCTAGGACACTGAACAGTGGGACAAGTGATTTTTCCTTGTATTCTCTCCTCTCTTTTTTCCCTTTTCGTTTTAGATGGAGCTGTATTTTTAATGGACTTGGTATTGTGAAGAAGCTACGTTACTGGGGCTGAGGGGCGGTGTGTACAGAACTGGTCAAAGCCATTCAAATATTGTTTGATGAAAACCCTACTTTTCTACTGCCTCCCCTCTCCTTGCGGGTCCGAAATTTGAACCATGGAACCTCTCCGTCAAACCAGCTACTTTTGTCCTGGGTGCATTCGACAAGACCCATAAAATATCAGCCCGCTTGATTTTTGAATTCGTGGTGCTTGTTAGGCTTTGAGTTTGCTTTTATGCAAATGAACCCTAGACAGATCAATACAGGAAACAGAGAGAATGCTGCGAGTCTTTTTAAGGGATGGGAGGCATTTGGGATGATCGTCAATTTGGTTCTCTTTCAGTGCGCTTGTACGCACTTACCATCACTGATGCCTCTCAACATCTTCACCTTGAATGAGCTATTCTGGGAGGGTTAGCCCTTCACTGAGATAAATCACCGATTCAGATGTCACCCTAATTAGGGTTGAAGGAAAAGAGAAGCTGCTTTAATTACTCGGCAAACCAACAGATTAACAAGCCGCATTCAGTGATTGTTTACTGTTAAACACACCCATGCATACAGAGTCTCAACGCTCATACTTGGCAGATCTCAAACTGATGAGAGTTTCCTGCTCAGCACACACACACAAAGTCTATTTCATAGTTCATATGCAAATACTCTAAAGCACGACAGCAGATCATACCTAAATATACATCATGTCGTGTAACAGTAGAATTATCCACTGTGGAGCTTCACTGTGGATTGATTTTTTTTTTTTCATTCAATGTAAGAAAAACATATTCAGATACCATGGTATAGAAAATTTTAAACTTAATGAGAATTCGCCTGATATGACTGGATTGAATTGACATATTAAAGAAATATCTAATTGACAAATTAAATTTCATTTAACTAAAATGAAATTAAGATAATATTTTTTTTAAAAAAAAATACTAAAATAATAACACTTTATTTAGATCGACTCAAATCACCTTGAATTAGCCTACTAGATCCGCTATCCAAATTTAATGTTAAAAGATGAAATTAAAAAAATATCAATTCACAAAAAAATCATCTAAACCAACCATCCAAACTCATGACCAAGGTCACGAGATCAAGATAACCTCGTGGAACATATACAAAATAAATTATGAAATCTAATTCTTAACCAATCCAATGTTAAAGCATAAGAAAAAAAATCAAGCTAATCTGGGTCAACCTGCCAAATCTAGGCTAGGATAGCTCTACAAATAAATATAAAAAATTATAAAGTTCAATTCTCAACTAATCCAATGTTAAAAAATAAAATAAAATAAAAATATATCCAATTAAAAAAGAAGAAGCAAAAAACCTAAGTTCATCCAGTTAACCTGCAAAACTCACAACTTGAGTCATAATACTGTGATAATTTCATAGAAAACAAATAAAAAAACAACTATGAAGCTCTTTTTAATTAACTCAATGTTCAAGGATAAAATTGAGAAAAAAATATTGAAAAAGAAACTTGAGTCAATATGATGAACCCTCAAAACTCATTACTGAAATAACTCTGTAAAAAGCAAATTGAAACAACTTATGAAATCTACATAATAATTCCAAACTCAATATTAGAGGATGAAATTGAAAAAAAAAAATGAAGTGAAAGAAGTTAATTTTTTGTTGCATTAAAATGAAAAAAGCCTTGGCATTTCATTCTTCATGGCTAAAGTGAAAGTGAAATGTCAAGGCTATGTTAATAACACCGAAACACACGAGATGAAGGTTTTTGACGTAGCTTAGTTGAAGAAGCAAACATCATCCATGCCCTAGGAATTCAAGAAACCTGCAGCCATCCAGAACACAAGCAAAGATTCAGCAGCCTAATGGCATGCATGGCCAAAAAGAATGGGATCAACCATACTGATCAAGTTTAGTAAACTACCTCATTCGGTTTGAAACATAAAACAAGCCTCCATTCCTCAGGCTGCATTTAGGGAAAGGCATGCGACAAATAAGTAAACAATAATTGGAATAACAAAAGCATAACATGACTTAGATTGAAAGGTAAATTACGATTACCTGAAAGAAAAATGCATCTGAAAAAAGTAACAAAAACAAACACAACTGCCAAAAGCACCAGACCAATGACACGGTACACGTATAGTCTTCCAAAGTCTGAAGTGAGGTCAGTAGAGGATTTCATACTACAGACAAGACTGTCAGACGATAAATAAGGATGTTGTTTGTGCAGTCATTCTTGTAATCGTTGCTTTTCATTAGCAATTCCCTCTGTTGTCTTCTAAGGTTAACGAACTGAGGCTTTAGTTCTTGCACCATCTGCAATGCTGCTGCAAAGGGGTCCCAGAGGATTAGTCTGACAACTGGAATCACTGTAATTAGTCCTCGGAAGGTGCCTGAATTAATGTTTTGGGCAGCTAATGACAAAATTGTGCAGAAATGAATGATGATATTACCATGATCTGAACCAAGCATCAAAGAGAACATAATGTACCTCTGTTGAGAGATTCAGCAATATCACAACAGTGTTGCACCTAACAACATGAGCCATGAAAACAAAATTAGTTAGTCAAACATGCAACAGAAAGAAACAAGTATACACAGACAAATGAATATATAAGTTGTTCAATAAAAATTAAGCAACCTTCCTCTCAACCACCAACACATCTTAATAACGGCATGATAATGAAGAGAAAGTGGCGATGCACGGCAGTTACAAAATAAAATGACCATAAAGCCTAAAAAGCATTTTAAAAATGGAAAAAGACTTGCATATAGAGGCATAGGAGAGGAGAAAAGGAGCAATGAGGATAGGAAGAAAGTGGTAGTAAGAATTGAAGAAACCAAAACAATCAAATGACTAAAAAACAACCAACAAGAAAATGGGACCTTCAAAAACCCCTTCAAAGCCATAAGAACATTACTCAGATAATTAAAAGAAAACACAAGTTAAAACTCCCAAAATAGCACAAAAATTCAAATGAATTAGAAAAAGAAGTCAGATAAAGAATCTTCAATTGAGGTATCCAAATGGCCTCAAAAGTTTGGCTGAGTAAAGAATCATCAAGTCACGCATACAACAGGCATCAGAAGCCAGAAATGACACTATTATTTATTGTTACAGCAAAGTCCCAGAAACAAAAGCATGATTTAATCAAGCAATAATACTTGGGCAAACCAGAGAAACACACTTCTTTTCATTCAAAGCAAAAGAAAAAACCTATCGAGAGAAGACATTGTCACCTGGCCTGATGAACCATCATCTCTCCAGTTTTCAGTCACCTTAAGTGAAATTTCAAGCCACCTGAAAACTTCAAAAGAGCCCATATTGATTAGTCTATCTATCACACACAAATATTGCCCTTGTCATGTGTTGCTAGCCAACAGTCAGAAACAAGGTTGCATTACAGTTAATATGAGGATAAAAAATGTAAATGCAAATTGATTTCAAGTTGTTGTTCAGTACATAAGGTGCCATTTATGTGTTAACTTCGTTGATTAAGGCAGAATCCTTACAAAGTTTTGCTTGGTTAATGTACCACAGTTTTTCAAGGTTTTTTTTTTTAATTATTACATAGTATTTTAAGCAAGTGTCGGTGTCGGATCCAGCCAAGAAATAGTAAAGGTGATGTTCATGAGGATGAAAGAGTGTAGAAAATGCCACAAGTTTCCTACCAGGAAACAATACTACTAATTTCCCAATTATTAATATTTGCTTCAAAAAAGTCTACGTGCTATCTAGTTACCAATGAAAAGTAAAAAAATTGATGTAAAGAAGAAGATGATGATGATGAACAGAGAGGTCCACATTTGTGATTGATAGAATCGGCAGTCCAGGCTGTGTGATCTAAATGAAGATGTTTTGCATGCAGAAATTGAATAATATGGAATTAGAAAATACTACAACCAAATCTTATATCAGATCTGAGAAGGACAATAAGAATCGCATCACAAAGACAGAAAATTACCTTTACAGGTTGACCATTTGGATTCATCAATGAATAAAAAATTGAGATATTCCATCTTTCCAAAACTCGGAAAGCAGATTCATGTTTCCCCCAATCCCTCAGCTAGTATGTCACCAACACCATCTTTGGTGCTAAGATCAACATATGCCAACATCCCCTCACCCTTTTCCTCAATATCAGGCGAGCCAATCAACAATCCATGGGTCATAGAATCCGGGACCCAACCTTTCTCCAACATCAAGTCTAACAGTCGATGAGCCTCATTTATATTGCCCTCTTTCCACAGGCCATTAATAAGTACGTTATACATGGCTGAATCTAGAACTTCACAGTCAGAAGCAAGTTTATCAAGTGAAACTGAAATCAAGTATAACTGAGAATGCTTGGCCAAACATGACAGTAGATTATATAATGTGTCTGAATCAGGTACTAAACCCTCATTAACCATCACATTGAGAAATGTAGTGCAATCCTTTATTTGGTTTTGTGCAATCATGCTCTGTATCAAAATGCAATATGCTTCCGTAAAAAGATTGCAACCCTGAACCAACATTCGTGAGAGAAAGGCTAGAACATGTCTTCCCTGGTCTGATTTAGACAATCCGAGCAATACATAATTATATGTAGCATGGACACAAGAAGTACCAGAGTTATAAGCCAACAATTGTAGCCTAACAGCTTCACCAATCATTCCCATGTCACAAATACCCTTGATAAGCATAACAAATGGAAAAGACTGGAGAGAACATCTATTCTCAGACATGTAGCAAAATACTTTAACAGCCTCTAGATACTTTTCTCCCCTGCATAGTCCTTCAATTAGTTCAGAGTAAGAGGCAGGATCTAAAATCCAGCACTTGGCATGAAGCTGAAGAAATAGCTGCAGAGCATCTTCAAACTTGCCTAACCTACAGTTGCCAGCAACAAGAGCAGAATATGTGGCATAGTCAGGAATCAGAGAGGATATAATCATTCTGCCTAGAAGTTCATATGCTTTCACCACTCCCTCTCTCTCACAAAGCCATCTGATAAGAATGTTCCAAGAATCGCAATCATCAATATTTCTCTCAGACATCTTCTCAAGGAGACCTTTAGCCAGGGGAAATTTATCAGCATCACAACAACATCTGAGCAAAGCATTATGCGGAGAAGTTTCAAGCACATGTTTATCTTCCAAGAGCTTAACAGCCTCGTTAATCTTCCCTAATTTACAAAACCCAAGTACAACATCCACAAAAACATTATCATCAGCTTCCAACTGACTTTCCATCATCTCTTCTAGAAGGTTTACCGCCTCATCCAATCTAAGTTGCTTGCACAAACACTGTATCAAAGCTCCATAAATAAAAGTATCTGGGGTAAAATTAGATTCTTTCATCTTCCTAAACAGCATAATCCCCTCTTCCAGTCTATCCTCTCTACAAAACAAAGGTATTGTATTTCTATAAAAACTTAGTTCATGCAGGCATCCGAGTTCCAACATCTCATGCAAAATGGTAACTGAATCATCAACTCTATTATTGTCGATGAGACCTTTTATTACTATCTCAAAAGTCTTACAGTCAGGACTGCACCCTTTCTTGTTTATTCTCCTATATTGATCCAGAGCAGAATCAACCCTGTCTGTCTCAAACAAAACCTCCATCAAATAATTCAAAGTATCAATACTAGGTGCCACTCCTGCTTTCAACATCTCCTTATAAACAAAAACCACATCTTGAAACCCTCTCTTCTCTTCAACAAGAGCACCCAAAACAAAATTAAACACATCAATTGAAGGCTTAATTCCAGCCAGATTCATATTAAAAAGAACACGCATTGCTTCATTAAGCCTGCGATTTCTAACAAAAGCATCAACCAATGAAACAAGAACATCTTCTTCACCTGTGCACCTCTGTTTCACCATATTTTGACAAAACTCCTCCATTTCCTCAACATTGCCAGCGATACCCAGCTTGAAAATTATCCAATAGTATGTATCAGCAGTGTGGTTAAACTTTCCTTGAAGGGAAGCCCATTTGAATATCTTAACAGCAGAGTTGACATCACTGGTGCTTTTCAAAATCTTAATCAAGTTATCAGGGTACAGTTTATTCCTCAGAGATTGAATCTTTGAATCAAAATCAGGAATATTTGGCGAGTTTTGATTGGTTTCTGTATTAATATGGATGGGATTAGTGCAAGATACTGAAGAAATGAATGCTTTTAGATTGACCCATTTGGGAATTCTCTTAAAAAATGTTGAAGGAGAGAGCATTGTAGTCAAGTCACAACTATTAGTTTGTTTGCTTTTTAGGTTGAACAAGGCAGAAATCATGCGAAAGCATGTTACTTTTTACTAAACACCGAGGAAGGGAGACTGATGCGCGACTGACCTGACGAGGGAAGCACGTGAAAGCGATCGGTTGTGCTTGTTTCAGTTGAGGATGCCCTTCCTTGGTTCAACTCAGAACTAGGGACTTAGCTTATGGCAAGTGATTTATAGGGGTTTTGTTCCTCTCCATTTGCAGACAGTTCGTTCCACTTGGGCATCAATTTTAACTATTTATTACTTTACTACTCAAACTTATTATTCATCAATTAGGTCCACGATCCCCAGACAGTACCCTATTACTATGAAACCCGAAATCCAATCCAAATCACGGTATGCTATCGAGTTGTGCCCTATATATAGAAAACCGGATATTTCATTGCCTTCTCCACATTATAATTTTCATCTTTTCTTGAAAAAGTTCATTACTTTATTACGGTATAGGTTCAGGGTTTAAACTTTAAAGCTCAAAAGCCCGTCAGGCTAATTTCATTTTTCTTTATTCTGATAGTTCCTACTTGCACTCAGGGGAAAGCCTAGCAAAAAACTTTCATTGCATGTCAGGTAAAAAACTGAAACCTCAGTCTGTGATGACCTGAATATGTTAGGCAACATGGGGAGAGCAGAAAGATGTAGGCTGCTTTTTATTATTCAGGCATAATTTGTTTTTGTGTTTGTAAACATGTTAGTTATAATTAACAAATATTAAAAATATAGTTTTTTTGTGATAAAAAATTATTTTAAATAAAATAAAACTTATTTTTTAAAAACATTCTACATCACAATTCTAAACACATATTTAGTTTAAAATCATTCAAATTGATATTTTCTTTGCAATATTAAAGATTTATTAAATTTTACATGCTAAGGAAGCAATATCTGTAATTAAAAATTAATTATGATATCTTAATTTGTTTTAATTTAATTTTAACCAAACCTTGTTCAATTTAAATTAAAACATGTAAGATATCTAAAATTTGCCTTAAAATTAATTAAAAAATATTACTGAAGTGAGATGTTCTGAGCAACCTTCTATTTTCAGGATCCACAAACAACGACGGCGTTTTACCACCTCCCAATCAAAAAAAACTACACGTCGTCCTATGCAACTCCCGCCTAGGCATCAACTCCAGCATTTGAAAACACAATCTCTCCCTCGATTATTGTCAGAGCCCGTTGGCACATTGTACTAATGATGGGTTCCAAAACAGGTACCTGAAAAATCTTCATTTTCTGACAATAAACTTTGTATGTAATTTAGAGGCGGCAGCAGTAGTGACATTTTTGTTGTTGTTTAAGGTGGAGGAAGTAGAGTTGATTTATGGTCAGAAATCATTGCTGAAGAAGGAGTAGGAGGAAGACAATCACTTCAACCGCAGCAGCAGCAACCCATTTACCGAAGGAGGAGGAGACAAACACCGCCCCAAAATCAAAGCAACCCACAAGATGCCAACTCGTAATGTTAAATGATAAAAAACTCTAACTCTGTTACTGTTCTTGTTTGTGTTCGTGCAAAGATTTGAACTTTCTGAGTTTTTGTTTCTGGTTTTTTCAGGAAACAGTTGGAACTCAAGGACAACGAGATTAGAGTGAGTTTTGGTGGTGGTGGTGGTGGTCGTGCCACTAAACGTGTCAGTTGGAATCGTTCACTTTCTACCAGGTTAGTTCAGTTCAATTCAATTCCCTGTTTTTAATGAATTCTAGATTGTGGGTTTTGCTTGTTTATTGTGGTTCGGTTGGGTCTTTAAGTTGGTGGGTTATGTTTGTTTTCATTTGATTAGTTGGTGATTGTAATGAAAGCTTTCAACTTTTGGGTGCATCTCACTTTCACCAAGTTAATTAATTCGCTTCAATGGAATTCAAGTTCTGGGTTCTGCTTGTTAATTGTGTTTCTGTTTGGTTTCTTATTGGCGAGTTTGTTTTTGTTTGTTTCAGTTTTATAAGCTGATGATTGTGGTGGAAGCTTTGAACTTTTGGATTTTTCTAATTTGTGTGTGGTGCACTTTTCAGTGTTTAAGGGGGCTGATTAATAGTGATGATAATAATAATAATACAAAAACAAAGAAATTCAAAAAGAAGAATTATATGGATTTTCGTAGAATATAGAAATGATAAACACAAGAAAAAATTCAAGCCATTTGATGGCTTGATTTGAGATCACCTAATGCTAGGGAAATTCATGGCCAGTGCATTTTCAGCTTTTGAGAATGGAGATGCACTCCTATAAGCTATATTTTTTTTTCTTAAACTCAATGAGGATGCCCCTTTTGTTTTCTTTCTTTCTTTCCTTTTCCTTCCTTTTTTTTTGTTTTTGATTTTGATGCTGCTTTTCCTATGGGATTATTTTGTGCTTGACTCAGAGGGAGGATAAGTATAGCTGTTGCTGCTTGTGTGGACAATCAGCCTCAACAAAAGCAGGCTAGAAGAAAGGGGAAACCACCTGTTCCAAAAGTATATAATTATTACTTTTCCCTTCTTCTTCTCTTATGTGTTGTTATTACGATACTGGTTTCTTCTAGACTTGCACTTGCTCTTTCAAGTTTCTATCACAAAGTAATCTTTTTTCCCCTCTGTTCTGGTTCCTTGTAATGTTTGTGCTTTAATTTCTGGTGTTTGAAGGGAAAACCAGTGCAGCCTCCCAATTTTGAGAAAGAAAAGCAATATTTTGAAGAGGTCGATGGCTTCGAGTTGCTGGAGGAGAGCCCATCTCCCAAAAGCTCTAGTACATGGGCCACTGGCAATGAAACTAATGCAGTTGTTATACCACATTTGTCATCAAGATTAGAAAAATGGCTAATTGCTAAGAAGTTAAATTACAGTTGTGAGCCTTCTAGTACACTGTCGAAGATATTAGAAACTCCAACAATGCCTCCCTTGAACACTATGAGTGGCGATGATTTCAACATTGTCGATTTGATAACTCCAGAAAAAGCTGCGTTGAAAACTAATTCGAAACTGCATTCTGTCCATAGCAGAATCAGATCATATTTACCTAGTAAAGGTGTCCTTGAAAGGAACTCTCTTGCACAAAAGAGCAGTTCTATGCTGGTGGGTCATGAGGGTTGTGAAGATATTGAAGGTGCAGTTAAGAAACTGTCTTTAGCTTCAACATCTTCTTTATCAGATCATGACTACGTGGATCCAGTTACTGCGCTATTGGCAGTCTGTGGACAGTCAGTTCCATCAACATTGCTGGAAGTATTCTCCAAATACTGGTCTGTTCTTTTCCCATCATGCTGCTGCTCTTTACGCCTACAGCAAGCTCTTAGATTTACATGTTTTTTTGACTCACAATATTTTTTAAAAAAATAAAAAAGGCATTTTTTTTCTAACCTTGTTCAGTTTGTGTATTTTATCTGGATGATGTTTGTAGCTGTTTCTGATCCAAGGTTGACTTTTATAACATTTTTTCTTACTTCGCGATGGCATGTTTATATAAAAAGATTATGATTGATTTAGTTCATAATTTTATTTAAATTGTATCTTAGTTCGTTCTATAATTAGTTTTCATCTGTTGAAAAAAGAAATAGAAGCTTTCTTCAACTTTTTCCTGGAATCAATAACTTGCGGTGTGTTCTGTAGGAAGTTGTATTGTTGCTATTATGCATTCTCTGAACCACGAATACTGTATTGTTGATTTTCAACTTAATGCTTTAGTTTATGCATACAATTTATAATCAGGCATCTGCCCTTTAAGAACTTTTAAAGATTTGTTGGTTGTGGCTTTTGAAAGATGAAAGAATGACTTTTGAGAATAGAAGTGTCACATATTGCTATTAGATTTGTCTCATTTAGTGTTTCAGGTTCAGGGAATCTTCTTGGTCATGGCATACTCTTATTGATTGGAGGTGGTTCATATCATTTATGTGATTGATCGATGTGTTATAACTGCATCCCTGAAGTCAGTAATTTACGCTTAATAGCCTGCCAGACTTTCGGTCATAAATCTTATCTTTGCAGTTGTTACACCTGTTGTTTAAATTCATGCTTATTTCTTCTTCTTTTCAACTCTTTGCTGATTTATTTAACTTGAGCTCCTTCATCCTTAAAACCGATTAGAAATAAAACTTTATTTATCCAGTGAACCAGAGAATATTGTCAAAGTCGGTGAAGGGACTTATGGAGAAGCATTTAAAGCTGGAAATACTGTCTGTAAAATAGTTCCTATTGATGGGGACTTGCTGGTAAATGGAGAAGTGCAGAAGGTATGAAACAGTAAAATCTCCAGTTCTAACTTTTTCTGTGAAATTTCTCATAATCATTGTGATAGGCAGAGTTGTATTCATGGTTATCATATTGACACTTTCTTCATGGACTATTATTACTGAATCGTTTGATATGCCGAGCTCCAGAGATCAGAAGAATTGATCGAGGAGGTTATCCTTTCTCGAACTCTCAACAATCTAAGATCCCATGATGCTGATTCTGACAATTCTTGCACAGCCTTCATTGAAACTCTAGAGTATGTTCAAAGAACTATTACATTTTTTTCTGCCACTTGGTATCTTCGCAAAACAATAATCTGCAATAGGTTGCTTTCATTTTAGGATGTTCAGTAGGCTTACATTTTGGTTGAAAAAAATGCTCAATGTGTCATGGTTGTCGGGCTTTGCATTGCAAATTGAGTTGAGCAATAGCATTTGGCTATAAACTAGTAGACTGATGTGCTGAGGTTTGACTCAACTTATGAATAAATGAAATTCATTCTCACATTAAATTAAATGTCTTCTGTAGTCTTTACTTTATAGGTTTTCTGCAGTAGGTCATATCTAATGATCTCTTTTATTTTCAGCTTAAGAGTTTGCCAAGGTTCTTATGACCCTGCCTTGGTTAGAGCATGGGAATATTGGGATGAAAAACATGGTTCTGAAAACGATCATCCTAAGGAGTTTCCGGAGAAACAGGTTTAGCATTGGGCCTTTATAGACATAACTGACTGTTGCGCATTGGGCCTTTATAGACATAACTGACTGTTGCTTTCAAAGAATCATCCGCTTCCAGCACCCACAATATGCATGCATGTTTTATATGTAAATATGTTTAAATTGAATTGGCTGAAGTTGCAAATCCCCAAATGACATTGATGCTGCAAGTTTCCAGAGTAATGTTTATAGGTTTGCTTACCATGTCTAATTAATTTGTGCAGTGCTATGTGGTGTTTGTGCTACAACATGGCGGGAAAGACCTTGAAAGCTTTGTGCTCTTAAACTTTGATGAAGTGCAGAGTTTATTGGTTCAGGTAACGGGGCACGTTTTATTTTAGCATTTTAAGTCAATTCTCATTGAGCTGCTGCCACCTTCAATATTTAATTTTAATGTCTATCATGCTTTTGCAGGTTACTGCTGGCTTAGCTGTTGCAGAAGCTGCATATGAATTTGAGCACCGTGACCTGCACTGGTTTGTTCACTCTGCAATCAAATAATATCGTTTTTATTCTCGAGAGATGATTTAGGACCTGTTTTGTTGCAGGGGAAACATTCTTTTGCGTCGAAATGAATCTGCTACTGTGCAGTTTATCTTGGAGGGGAAGAAAATGATTTTCAGAACTTCAGGATTATTGATATCAATAATTGATTTTACCCTGTCCAGGATCAACACAGGTGAGAGTTTAAAAAAAATAGTGTTATCCACATAAATGTTTAGATTCATACTTGATTCATGGTAAACTAACAGACCTTCATTCACACAGGTCAAGATGTACTCTTCCTGGACCTAACCTCTGACCCTTATCTCTTTAAGGGTCCGAAAGGAGATAGACAGGCAAGAACCACAATAAAAGTTGTGGGCTGTGTTTATATCACAATATTGGCTGATTGAATTCTAACATCATATACAGGCAGAAACATATAGGAAGATGAAAGAAGTAGCTGAAGACTTCTGGGAGGGAAGGTAGTATTGCTGATATATCTTTTCTTTCTTAAACACATAAGAGTAACATGCTGGTGTTGTTACTGTACTTCATTTACATCGTAAGGAGTTAGATTTGGAACAGTTAAAATCAATGCCAGTTATGCTGAACATAACCACAACCTATTCATGTAAAATGCAATCAACCACAACACTGATTATTTCCAGATATGTGGCATGTGTGGTTACATCTATCATTTGACACCCTGTGGAGATATGCATTCAAGTCATTTTTACCACTATATTTGTTTGTCCATACGTTTCAAACACTGGGAAAGACAACTTGTTTCTTTTGTTTTCTCGACATGTTCCAGGGGTCTTTTCTTCTAGCTTCTTCTCTCTCTCTCTCTTTTTTTTTAAAAAAAACTCTTCTTAATTTCACAACTTCATCTTTGGTTATGACTGTTCTTTCTCATTTCTACAGCTTCCCCAAGACAAATGTATTGTGGTTGCTATACTTGGTGGACATAGTTCTCCTGAAGAAATCTTTTGTAAGCGTCTCTGGATACTAGAAAATGAATTCTCATATATTGTTGATATATCAAATTCTCCACGTTTTGTTCCTCTCACTGTTGTCCATGATTTTTAATAGAAGCACCTCCTGATAGCGTGTAGTGTAGTAGACCCGGCTGCAAAAGAATTTTCATCTATGGAAAGCTAACAAGCCCCACGAAAGACGAAACGCAAATTCTGTTGCATTCTAATCTGACTACAACCATTTCAGCTGTTATGGTTAGAGATTGTGATTAAATATCTCGTCTGCTCCACTTACTGATGATTTGAATGCAGGACCGCTCTTCAAAAAACGAGAGAGATTTACGCTCGTTCAAAAAGCGTCTCAGCAAGTATAATTCAGCCAAGGAAGCTATTCTTTCGGATCCTTTCTTCAGCAACTTGCTTGCTGTGTGAATAAATTGCTTACAAGTGGTTGCTTATTTAGGACGACAACTCCTCTCTTATGTTCCTAGGGGCTTGGGTTAGATAAATCCTGTAAAAGGAATTGAAAGACGGTGTATCCGATCACAGTTTGTTAAAGTAGAACATAGATGCTAGTTATGACTCACAACTAGCATCTTGTGACGGTGATTTACCATGGTATGTCTGCCGCTAACAATGGTAATGAGAGTTCATGTCATGGATTTGAAGCTCACAGAGTGGATGCCATGTAAGGCTGTCCAGTGTTTATAGAGCCTTTTTTTATCACTTTGCGGTAAAGATCCGCCTCCATGAACTGGTGGGGCTCACATATGCATCTCTCAAGGGATATTTCAACACATCTTATCTACTTCTTTTGCTTTCAGTAAATGTGACTCGCACCTTTTTCCATTGAATCTCTGATTCCATCCATAGCCGTAAATGACTCGAAATGTGAGGATCAATGATAGGCAGATTATTCTGGGTACAACCCAGGTCTACTGTGCGTTGAAGGAGTTTGTCCTCGTTTTAAAAAGCAAGTGACATGGAAGTTTCCCTCACAGTAAACAATGGAATCAACCTCAGCACCGCAAATAGGTACGAGCATGCCTACCCTCTCTCTACTGTTACTGCGCTTGCTTTCGGCTATGAGGTGTGAGCTAGTCAGAGTCAGACAAGGTGCTTCTGAAATCATCAAAGCTTGAAAAGCAAACTACTTTGCTCCACATGGGGGCTGCCCCTGCTCGATGAAAGTGGGGCCCTGTTGATAGTTTTTTACTATTACTATCGAGCGTGTCTCTATTTGACTAATTCCACTTACTCTAGTCTAAATCACACCCACGGTCCCTCTACTATGTGCGTTTGATCAACTGGGTCCTTCTATCGTTGCTTTCATTAATGGGGTCCATCCATCGTCCATCAAGGATCCTCGATCCAAAAGGATGTTTATGATGATTATTCCATTTAATGCCTACACAAATGATCAAATTACAAGATAATACATTTTATAAGACCATCTTGGTTGAAGATTCAGGCCTAAACCAAAGCTTCTTTTCGGGCTTGAAATTTTCATCACTTTTAATTAAGATCAAATAATTTTATTTTTATTTTTTTTGTGAAAGTTGGTGAGCTAACCAGAATGATTGAATTGATATCCTCCCTTTTCACACTGCCCAACCAATTTCAAATCCTCGAGGATCTGTTAAGACTTAAGATAGATAAGGTAATGGATGCTGACAGTAGCAATGCATTGGCTTAATCTCAACTCAACTTGTCATTTTCTTCAACCCCTCTTCTCAACTAAACGTTTGTTGATTGATGATCAGGTCTTTGACTCTCGTCACGATTTGATTGCTTCAATCCTATTGAACTCGGGTCGATTATATTTTATATTTTTTAAAAATTGAAAAATAATGTTTTAAAAATCAACATGAATTTTACCTGGTTGATCCGACTGGATTTTTTCAAATTTCTGGCTTTATCCAGGAGGGTTCAATAACAGTAACCCTTTGAAAACCAAGCTGTCTCTACTTCTACAGAAGAGCTTATCAGAGATCGTAGAGAAAATTTAAGCATGCAAACTGCCAGTAGAAAACAATAACATAAAACAAGCGAGTGCCGTTGGTCAATGCAAAATTGATGGATTCAAGAAAATTCAGAAACATTTTACTATGGTAATTCGTAGATAGCAAAGCATGTGCGAGAGGGCAACATATGAGAGCATGTCTTGCCATCCTCGTATTTGGCAAAACCCTGATGGGACAAGTAGACAAAGGCATGCCATTCTTGCGTGTATTTATACCGTGTAACATGCATGTGGCCATAGCTCATGGGATTTGTCCTAGGGTGAAGGAAGGTGCTTTATATTTTGAGCCCGTTTGTGTATTGGGGAAAGATAAAGAAGCTCGAAAAGCAGCGGCTGATTATTCGATTCTCTCTACTGTTGAGGAACACAGCATTTTCTAGCCCTATCCTCCATGACAGTAACCTCTTTTCCTTTGTCATTTTACATGTAAACTTGGTCATCTTCCTTTAGCTTTCTCTCTCTTTTCTCTACTAACCTTTCATCCACAACGCCTTTTGGCTTTTTCCCTTTTATATATCTTCACTCTTAGCATTGTGTTTTAAGCACTACTAGTGTATGAATCTCACTGAAATCCCCGTCGCGCTCTTCTCCTGAAACCCAGAAGACACCTCTGGTTATGATGGCCAAAGTAGCTTCAAGGGGGCTGTTCTTATTCTTCTTGTCTCTTCTCACTGTTAGCTCTTCAGGTAATTATTCACTATTGTTTGTTCACGCTGTTTTTTTCTCTTAATTCAGTGCAAAGAAGAGTTTAGCATGCCCCACTTGTTTGAAAAGTTATTGTGTTTGGTTGTTTGAAATCATGGATGAGCTCAGATTCTTTGAGGCTTTTTTGAATTAGATCGGTTCTTGTTTCCATGTTATAGGAACTTTTGTGGGTTTCTCCTACAATGCCAGAGGAATCACTGCAGCTTCTTCACTTGGCAGAATAGTAACATTTCTTGAGCTAAACAAGGTCTCTGCGAGTCATATTCGAGTTTTTTGCGCAGATCACAGGGTTTTGAGTACACTTTCCAACTTTAACGTGTCTGCTGATCTTTATTTAGATGACAGCTTCGTTGAGAATGTGACACAGTCTAAACCATCTGCCATTTCTTGGCTTAAGGCCCAGATAGTGACATTTCTGCCCCATGTGAACATTAGAAGCATCATTGTAAATGGCAACAATGGCCTATCAAAGCTTTTATCCACCTTGAAATCAATCCATTCTGCCCTAAGCAGTTTTCATGCTGACAATGAAGTTAAGGTCTCAGTAGCATTTTCTCTGACGTTCTTAGAAAAATTGAATAGAACACAAGAAAAAGATTTCCGTAGGATTTTGGGATTTATCAAGAGAACTACGTCTTTTGTCATTATAGAAACCAGTATTGATATGGATGTAGAACTGGGCATGAAAGATTTGTTCATTCAATCAATGATCCAAAAAGTTGCAGTTGCCACTTCTCTATTTTCTCCAAATGATGCTCCCATAGTTATGATTATCAAGAGCCTTGTTATTCCTAGTGCAAAAGAAGTAGCTGAATTTGGAGATAGGGTTTCAAAATCCTTAGGAAACACTAAGATCAGAGGTCAGGTAGCTGGGTTGTATGCAGAAGTATCTTCTGTAGAAGATTTCGCGGGAAAAAAGTTTAAGAGTGAACATGAACAAATTTTTCCTTCATCTCGAAGAGAAATCTTGAGAAACTTCAAAACTACTTTACATGATGATATAATTAATCCACCTACAGTTTTTCCAACAAATCCTGGATCAACTCCAGCTGTCGTCACTCTCCTGCCAGATACTCCAGCACCAACAATAATCACTGTCCCTGCTACCAATCCTGCCGATCCAGTCGCTGTAACACCTACCAATCCTGTATCCACTCCATTACCTTTCCCCAACACTACACCTGTCAATGTCACCCCTACAAACCCTTCTGTCAATCCACCACCGCCAACTACCAATCCAGTCACAACACCAGCACCTATTACAGTTCCAGGTGCACAACCTGTAACTAATCCTGTGACAACATATCCACCCCCAGCAGGCAATACTCCAATCACAGCACCAGTGACAAATCCTGCGGCACCTCCTGCTACGACAAATGCTCCAGCAATTCCAGGACAGAGCTGGTGTGTTGCAAGGTCCGGGGTGATGGAGACAGCACTTCAGCCAGCGTTAGATTATGCATGTGGAATGGGAGGTGCTGATTGTTCACAGATCCAGCAAGGCGGGAATTGTTACAGCCCAAACTCTCTTCAAAACCATGCCTCGTATGCATTCAACAGCTATTATCAGAAGAATCCTGTGGCATCTAGCTGTGATTTCGGAGGGACAGCCACTATAGTTAATGTGAATCCAAGTAAGAGTCTAATGGACCCGAACATGTGGAAATGTGCTTAAAATTAATGCTCTAAAATTCAAAACTATTTCTCAGACTCACATAACATTGAAACAGGTACTGGTTCCTGCGTTTATCCATCATCATCATCACCCACTCCGTCATTGCCAGTGCCCACAACTTCACCTCCAAATCCAGTGACAACTTCACCTGCAAATCCAGTGACGACATCACCTGCAAATCCAGTGACAACTTCACCAGCAAATCCAGTGACGACATCACCTGCAAATCCAGTGACAACTTCACCAGCAAATCCAGCAACATCCCCACCGGGCACCGGTGTGCCAGGGTAATTTCTTCAGTCTTCCATGACTTTGTAACTCTTCAGTACAAGTTCAATAACTCAAAAACTAACACTGATTTCTGCAGCACTCCACCATCAGTTTTGAACTCATCAACCAACCCTGCCTCAGGTTTCGGTTTCAATACTCCTCCTGTTTTCAACCCTCCAGCATCCAAGTCGACTACTTTGAAGCCATTTATTGGTCGTGCCATTTTGGTAGCATCATTTGTTGCCAGAACAATCATTCTAGACAAGTAGAATAAAGATTTTCTTTATGCTCACCAGTGGATTGAAAACTCATGCTTCCGAATCCCAGCACTTTCAAAGTTCTGTACAGAAGAACCATCTTTGATAGTAAGGAAACTGGAGGCAGGTTCCACAAGAATGAATTACAACACCAAGATCCTGAAACATTTTCTGGCCAGCCGGAAGGTGCGCAGAATGTAAAGACTTTTACTGCTGAAGGTACAGATCAATTTCTACATGAAACATAATTACATGTTTAATATTAGGCTGCTAGAAGTGAAGGGTAATGAGGTTGGATAGTAGTTGTTCTATTCCAATTTTGTTCCTGTATATTTTCACAGCGTTGCAGAGATTGTAGTTAGAGATTCTGATTAATCTAGCTAAATAATTCACATAGAGGATTACTTATTTTAGCAAACTCTTTATCTGATGGTTGAGAGTGCATGCTAAGAGTAATACAGGACGTTTGTCAAGTGGATGATTTATGAACATGTAGCTGAAGTTTAGTCCTTGCCTTCACACAGTGAAAAACTCTGGAGGCTTAGGCTCAAGATCAGTTCAGATAGTAAGTAGATCTACTTCCCACGCTATCATTCAAGCTTCAAATCCTGTCATTCTGAGCATGAGCAATCCATTCTATATTTGTCATCTGTCATGAGATACTACCCAAACATAATCAGAGGTGATATTTCACATGTGACCGACGCAAATTTTCTTGGATGTCAAAATCACTGACTTCATTGACAAACACCAAATTTACACATGTCAACATATTTGTTTAGATGCTCTAATCATTTGATTTCCATACCAGAGAAAAAATGATGTCCATGTTTCCTGGACAAAACTACAAAGGTGAACCCCTACTTGAGCCTGTATCATGCTAGATGGATGGAGATTTTGTAATAGCATCTCCAAGCAGGAGATATGATTAGTGAAAACCATACGATGAAACCTGTTGCATTGGATGCCAATTTTATTAGCAAGTCATTGAGTTTAAATATGTAATGTGGCACCAAAAATTTGACTTCCGTATGGTCACAGCGTCTGCAAGGTATCTCCCCTGTCCCCACCATATCAACAATGTCTCAATTGGCTACAACCACGATAACCCTAGTAATGCCAGGAAAAATGATAGCAGAGCTTCCACAAATCAACAACATAGAAGACTTCATCTTTCTTTTGAGTGATAGGTTCAGATATGGAAGCCAAATGGCTGTACATAGATTTAAAACGTACAAGATTACTAGAGAAATATAGTTCAAGCGAGAGCAGAAAAGTACCTTGGACTTGAGACTACACAAGATAAAGGTGCTCTACCCTAGGTTATTTCTACAATCTAAATGGCTTATAAAGCTCCCCAGAACTTGTGATAACAAGACATGCACACAATCAACCCTCTTATTTCATCGCTTGGAGAAAACAACCAAGATCAACATTGACATTGAAACCACAATCTTAAAGCTAGATGTCTCCCATAAATTTTGCTTATCATTATTTGCTTCAGATATAGCCTGCTTCTTTGATGCTAACTGGTCTCGGAGTTCTTTAATAGATTTATCCCTTCGCTCTCCCATCTGTTATAATGAATAGAAACAATCAATTAATAGGGTTTTGAAATTGCAATCTGGCAGCGGAAAGAACTTCAGCTTGTTGAAAGAGCATGGCCACCAAAAAACAACAGAAGAAAAGGGCCACATCTAACATCAACACAAATTCTGTGCTAGAATTAAAGAGCTCAACAATAAACACCCAGAATTATAATCCTGTGGATCATTCAATTGATTAAAACCTAGATCACTCAACATACAAAAATTCAGATAATTGCACATAAGGGACTGGTGTGATCTAACGTTCACCTAGTTTATGAAAAAGCAAGATTTTGCAGAGAGGCATCTGAACGATTTTCAAGCATGGCCCATCTGATAAGCAAAATGTCAAGGCTAAGCTGACAGTGCACATGAGGAGGTCAATGCAACCGTGATATTGTTTAGCAAAAAGAATAGATGACAAAACATTACCCTCTGGAGTTTCCGTGTCTGAGCACGAGCTTCCTGGAGACAGAATTCCAACCTCAACACCCTCTTCTTCAATTCCTGATCAGCTCGTCGCTGTTTCTCTAACTGCCAACAAATAGGCTAGATCTCATAAATCACAAAGTCCATGGACCTTGAATGAAAATAGACTAAAAAAGGTAATAGAGGGGGCTAAAGATGGATGCACCTGTGATTCTAATTCCTTTGTTTTAAGCTTCCAGTGAGCAGACATAACTCTTATTTCATCTTTTAGTTTGGTTATTTCTTCATCCTTGACAACCAGAAGTTTATTCATCTTCTCAAAGTTTTTCGGAGAAACTTCATCTAATAATTTCCTCAGTTCACAATCTTTACTGTCTCCTGCCTGGGAAATGGCTTTCATAATATCATGCTCAATTCTCATAACTTCATCTTTCAGTTGCTTTTGGGAAGATTCCCTAGCTTGAAGATCCTTCTGCAAGTTATCTAGTTGCTCTCCTAGCCTAGTTACACGCTCTTCATGCTCTTTTAACGAGCTATTCTTTGCATCCAATTCTTTTATCAGTGCTAAGCATTGAAGCTGTGCTGACTGAGCTGAGGCAGCACTTGCCTCCGCAGTTGCTTGAGTGGCTGCAAGTTGTGATCTGAGACCATCCAACTCCATGAGGTACTGTGACCAATTCAAAAATTGAAAGTCAGAATAACTGAGGTTGCAATGATGCAATGATATAATTTAAACTGGGAAATGTTCATAATCAAGAGATTGTTATGTTGCAACTCATACAGTTACACGACTTCTATTAAGAAATCTCCCCGGTAAAAGTTTTTTAAAACTCATCCAAATATCAAGGAGACATGGATGGTAGTTCTAAGATACATGAAATTTCTAACGTGATACCATGTTGTGAAATTTAAAAGAAGGCTGTCTTTAGCAAGAAGCACATAGTTTTTTTTTAATGTACGCCAGTGATCCATCCAGTCAGAAACAAATTGATTACTGTGAGTGTGTTTTCTGAAAAGTGACATGCTGTGTTGTTCACATGGTGAACACCATTACATAAATGCATGCAAGATAACCACATGTAAGAAATTAATAATGGTAGCTTAAATATTGACTTATTACAAGATGGGTGCTTAGAAATGTTATCAGATCTAGAAACTTCTACTGTCTCCTGTAAGTATTCAATAAAAGTGGAAAGTTCTAATGAATGATATGCTTCTAGATGACACCTTAAATACCCACCAAAGAAGACAAAGCAATAGTTCATACTGAGATATTACCGCTCGTCTCCCAGGGTTTCACTGCAATGGTGTTGATGTGCAGGGGATCGCAAATCTGAATATTACTTGACACGATGTCGTCAACATTTTGCATAGTCAATTGGGATTTATTTGGAATAAATCACCAAAATAATTGTGGAAGTGATAATTATGAGAAGTCATAACCTCGATCTAGGGATACCTTAATGATAACAAGAGTGAACATCACCCTAATATTTGCTAGTGATATATTTCAATCATTGTTCAACATTACTCCAGGAATTAAACATGATAACATGAGTGCTTAGTTTTGTTGTCTAACACTAACAAAACTTAGACAACAAAACTAAGCACTTTGTCTTTAGATTATCATAAAGAAATTGCAGGAACTGTCTGGACCAACTTTCTAATACAATCCATAATTGTGCAAAGTAAAAACCAAAGACGTCGAGTAGGCGGCGGCAACAAACGAGAAGGATATCTTGAGGCATCCAAGCTAATAAGTAACAATTGGGGACAACAATATAAAAGCAGAACACCCTGGCGACCTTTCCTTCTAAGGGCTCCACCCAAAAAACAAATAGGAAAGGCCAAAAGGTAAAGAGGCATCCAAAAGGATGAAGATCTGATAGGTGGATTATGTGTTATGATGCACAGGAAAAAAAACACAAATCATAGCCCCGAG
Organism: Salix exigua; assembly: GCA_032356905.1. Taxonomy (NCBI): domain Eukaryota; kingdom Viridiplantae; phylum Streptophyta; class Magnoliopsida; order Malpighiales; family Salicaceae; genus Salix; species Salix exigua. The sequence goes on from JAVHLS010000087.1 coordinate 242,883, forward strand.
TAAACTTAGTCCGTATTGCATATAACTCGAACATGATTAGCAATCATGTTTGAATTTCAAATCATCAAACAAAAAGCAGATATGCACAAAAAATCAAAGGCTAGTAAAGGGCAAAGTCAAAAGGTGGGACATTGATTGGGACCTTATCGGCAGTAGAAGCTGAAACCTGAAGCTGGCCATTCCTCTCTTCCAATCGCTCCTGCAATCTGCTAATCTCCTCTTCCATGATTCTTGCCTTATTTTCTGCATCCTGTAAAAAACCAAAAACACAGAGTAATTAACTGCAAGAATAAATGAAGCCCTCATGACCCCACAACCAAAAAGAAAGAAAACTATGATTAAATCTAAGGAGCACAAAAACCATACAAAAAGAAGCCAAACCTAGAAATCACCTACATGTCTAGTTTCTGTTTCTTTAGCAAATGATTGCTCTTGAGATGCAAGACGGTTGCGTACTTCCTTTAGTTCAGCAGCCAAAGAAACAACATTTTTCCTAAAACTTTGTTTCTTCTCATTCAAATCCTTAAATAACGGATCAATCTCTCTAACAGGAGTTGATGTCGACGATGATCTCTCCACAACTGACATCAGTGCTTAGAATTTGATCAAACAGCAACTACACTGAATCTTTGCTCAAAGATCTATTACACATAACACGTGCATGCACTGGGTTAAAATCTTGCTTTCTAAGGAGGACAAAAAACAAATCAAAACATTATAATTTGTTCTATGCAGTGGCTACGGTCTTTGGTGTCTGCATGTGAAAACATTTATTTTCAAGGGTATCTCAGAAGTCCAGACTCATAAATACTGCCCAAATCTAGTCCAAGAAAAATAAAAAATAAATATTTTATTTTAATTTATTTTCCATGGCTCAAAATAATGCATCAGACAAACTTATCATGAAAAGAGAGGCACAGTGAGAGAAACACGTAAAGGGGGGTCACTTTCAACTAATAAATAAATATAGAGAGAGAAACAAGGAATAATCAAAGGAGGGCATGGTCCTATGCTTAAATCACCAAAAAGATTCAAACTTTGAGCCAGATTCAAGCAACCAAACAAATGTAAAACAGTAAAACTTCCCCACAACCCAAGAACACAGCAAGGAACCCAGCCGTGAACGCACACACCAAGAACACAGCAAGGAACCCAGCCGTGAACGCACACACCAAGAACAAAGCAAGGAAACCAACAGTGAAAACTCAGAAAGCCCTCAGCAGAAAAAAATAAGTTTATTTCAAAAAACTAATCTTTGATCGCAAAAACTTGTTTACTTGGCAAGACCAAACAAAAGAAAGGAAACCTAGTGGCAGAAAAAGAAAGGGAGGGAGGATGGAAAGGAAATGGGATGGAAAATGTTTTGGCAAGCTTTAGTATGGATGCATGGATGATCTAACGGTGGAGGTTTGGAGTTGAGTGAGCATGAATTTAGTGTTTTTTTTTTTGTCATTCAGTACAGATTGAGAAATTAAAAATCCAGTTAGATCAAAGCTGTTTATATATACATATATAATAAACAAAAATAAAAATGTCGGAAACAGAGACAAGGAAGGGAGTGGGTTTAGGTTCGGAGTGAATCCGAGCCTTGGGCTTGGTGAAATGACAATGTCCGAAGCTAAACTAGTGTTTTTCATTCCCACGTTTGACTTCGAGCGCGGCAAATCCAAATTTTTTGGCTGTGCCGTTGTGATAGTGGCACGTGGGTGTGTTGGATCCGTAGGATTCGATTTTGCCCTAATGTTTTATTAATGGGCCTTAGAATCATGGGTCTTGAAACCCACCTGTTGTTGTGGTTTGATTGTAGGATCCTTATTAATAATAATGTGTTTAGTATTGTTTTTGTGGTTGATATTTTTAAAAAATAGTTTTATGAAAAATATTTTAGCTGCGATTTAAAATAATTTTTAAAATATTTGATTAAATATTTTCAACACAAAAATTGCCATTAAAATTTAATTACAAATCAAACCTCATTTCTTCTCCTTCATATATCACTACAACAAGCGGCATGCAACACTTGAGGCAGGGCTGTTGGAAATAGAGGGGGTGGCTGGTTATGGAGAAGTATAATATAAAAATCTAAAATTTTAATTAAAATATAAATAAATATATTAGAAGGAAATCATAATATAACTTTTATCTTTCAATCTTAATTGTGTTTCAAATGATATTTTATTAGATATTATTCATCGATCAAATAATCATGGATCGTTGAGGCTTTCACGTATGGATTTAGTTCGTGATGAAATGACAAGTAGTTTTAGTGGGATAATAAAAACAAATATATAATTTACTTGAATTATTAATTATATTTTATTAAATCACAAAAAATAAATACAATACCAAGCACGTCCTAACCCCGATCCGAGCTGAATCCACTCACTGCTCACTGGTTTAAACTTTGATCGGTGCCCGGTTTCAAATAAATAAGAGCATGATTTAACAATGCAATTTTTTGATTAATTTAAATTAACATTAATTTAACTTTGTAAAAAAATAAAATATTATTATTTTAGTATGGTGAAAGAACTACTCGATCGAAAAGATAAATGATAAATAACAGGTGAAAAATTGCATCGTGGTTATGAATTTAATTCGATGGTGGAAAGCTGCAAAAATTATGACCCCACCTCACCGCGATATCACGAAGGAAGGCGCCGCTACGAGGTCAGGAATATTAATATATAAAAAATAAATATATTTTCAGTTCAAGATAAAAATAAATCCATGTCTTTGTAGGTTGAAGCAATTTATATCCTTTTTAAATATAATAAAAGTATATTCCCTTTCTTCTAATTATTCTATTCTGACAAATTTCAACTGATCTGTGAAATCATTTAATGTTGTTCCGGGAAATTTAAGAGAGTTTTGTTCACACCCAGGATTCCAAGAAGGTCGTGTTCTCCCCCTGGAAATCATTTAACTAAACAATTATTACAGAGACATTCTTCGTATCAAGGGTGTGCTTTTTATTTAATAATGTTTTGAATCTGTTTTTTTATTTTTAAGAAATCAATTCATGCTTTGATAATTTTAATATATACTGATAAAAAATAGGAATAATATATATTATTAATTAAGAAATACCTTCATTTCAAAATAAACTAGACTGAAACACGCATTAAATAAATTATGAATCAGAGACTAGCTGGTCTTCCTTTACTTGTCCTGGTCAAGTAGCTCGTATTATATCTATGAGCGCCTCCGAATCATGTTAGAGCAGTTCCGGTCACAGCCGCTGTCAGCGAGTTCGCCGTTGACGACGACGACGACGAAGACGAAGACTACATCAACATGCGTTAGTGATCACGAGAACCCCGATGCCTGCTCCACCATATAAAGTGGAAAGAAACTAGGATCTTATTTAGACTTTCTTTCGTGGATGATGACACGTATATACGCAGAGGTCTTGACAAGGCCAGCATTAATGTTCATAAAATAGTGCTGTGGATGGATTTGGGACAGTTGCTAGTTTTACTGTATAGTTGTGGTGTTTTTTTTTTTTTTGTGATTGATGTTTCCGTTGTCCAAGATTCACAAATAAAAATAAGACACTGTGTTTTTACTGTGATGTTGTAGTTTTTTTAATATTTTTTCCTAATTTTGTAAAACAAAACTAAGATCATCGCGTTAAAATAATCGATGATATATATTTGGTGTATATTAGGATTCCGAACAAGGATGCTAGAAAATAAATAGCATGCATTTGATGTATATTAAAGATTCAAAAACATCACAAATGGCTAACATATATTCAATGAATGTCAGTATCTCAAGAACGAGAATCAATTTGCACAAGCTAGCATACACTTAGTATGTGTTAGGATATCATTTAAAAGGATCGTAGTGTGTTATCTAACGCACGTTATTGTATGTTAGGATTTTAGTGTTGACATATAATGTCATACTTTGTATGCTTTATATATTTTGATGATAACAATAAAAAGAAAATGGACTAATAATATGCTTGGATGAGATTAAGCTATAAACAGGTTTTATTCAAAGAATACATCAACAAGCATAATGGAGTTCACGAAGAAATCACTCCAGGAAGTCCAAGATGCAAGCAAGTGAAGACTTAGAATAAGTGTTCATTTTAGTGCTTTATGTAAATTTCTATTTCTATCTTGATAGCACAAATTAAAATGAACTCACACACTTCACATTGCATGCAAAGGATTTGATGATTAAACGGCTAGTTTCTAACGGCTATAAACGGCTAGTTTCTAACGGCTATAAACGGCTAGTTTCTAACGGCTATAAACGGCTAGTTTCTAACGGCTAGTTTTTCTTTGAAACTTATAAATAGGCCTCTTAATTGCAAAACTAAAATGACATAACTTTCATATCTTATATTGAGGCAATTAGAAGTGCATAAACACCTTCATATCATCAATCCTCATTAATACTCATATTTGTGTTTAAATCTTCATATCCTAACACAGAGTATTTTCTCATTCTCACTACACTTAAACACCTTCAAATATCCTAAGTGCTATTAAGTGAGAGAAAGAGATTTTAGATCTTCATTTGTAATATCCACACTATTAAGAGTGTATTGTTGTTTTACTAAAACAACCATTGTGAAACTCTTGAGAGTTGAGTATAAAACTCTTGGTATTGGTGAGGGAACATCACCAAGGAAAAATCTTGAAGAGGGGACATCTTCAAGTGGAAAGGGAAAATCTTGAAGAGGGCATATCTTCAAGTGGTGTAAAGTCTTGGTGTGGATTCATCAAGCGGAAATTGTAACCTTGTTACTTGGATTAGTAAAAGAGTACAATACTCAAGTACGGGTTGGTACTTGAGTCGTGGACGTAGGCTTGCCGAACCACGTTAAAAACCCGAGTTAGCAATCTCTTTCCCTTATCTCTTTACTTTCAAGTAATTGATTTTAGAATTGCTATAATTATTGTATTTGCACCAATTCCGCTTTTAGGTGCATAGTTGCTTTAATCCGTGAATTTCAACAATTGGTATCAGAGCTTAGTTCTCATTTATTAAGTTTGCTTAGACTTTGAGTAGAATGGCAACTATATGCAATAATCTCCGAAATAAAGGTGCTTCAACTTCTAAACCACCATTTTTGATGGTGATGATTATGCTTATTTGAAAGCTAGAATGTCAATATATCTTCAATCTATAGATTTTAATTTATGGCTTTCTATTGAAAATGGACCTCATAGACCACTCAAAATTGTAAATGGTATTGAGATTCCATAAAGCATGATAGAATATAGTGACCTAGATAAAAGATTACTTTCTATGGATGCTAGAGCAATGAATATTTTATATTGTGCATTAAATAGAAGTGAATTTAATAGAATATCTTCATGTAAAAATGCTAGGGATATATGGCATGCTTTGGAAGTAACTCATGAAGGAACTAACCAAGTAAAAAAATCAAAAATTGATATGTTAGTTCATCAATATGAGTTATTTAAAATGTTGCAACATGAATCCATAACAAGCATGTTTACTCGTATGACTAGCATAACAAATAGTTTACATGCTCTTTTTAGAACTTACTCAAATGCAGATATCGTAAGTAAGATTCTCAGATCTCTACCAAAAGCTTGGGAAACTAAAGTGACAACTATACGAGAAGCTAATGATCTCACAAAACTTCCATTAGAGGAGCTCATCGGTTCTCTAATGACGCACGAGATATCTATGGATAATCAAGATCAAGAAGAAAGGCCAAAGAAAAATTTGGCATTTAAAGCTGCTCATCGAATCGAAGCGAGGAAAATGATGATGATGAAGACGATGAATGACGATCTTGAAGAAGATGTAGCATCAATCACAAGACAGTTTGAAACTTTCTTAAAAGGAAAAATGACAAGAGAAAGTTCTCGAAATACAAAAGGAGGAGATTCAAGTAAAGAAACTCCAAGGTGCTATAAATGCAACAAGTTGGGGCATATCAAACCCGATCGTCCCCATCTTCAAATGAAGAAGAGAAATCGCTTTCAAAGAGAGCTTTGAAAGCGATATGGAGCGATGATTCGAACTCAAGCTCTAGTGATGAAGAAGAACATGTGGCTAACATGTGCTTCATGGCAATTGAAAGCGAAAATGAGGTACAATCTTCGGATGATGAATCTGACCCTTCCTATATTGAATTACATGAACAACTTGAAAATTTGTATGTAGAATATAAGAAGTTAGGTTCTAAATATAGTACTCTCAAAAGAAATCATATATGCTTAATTGAGGAAAAGAATTATTAGAAAAGAAAGTATATGATTTAAATGACAAGAGTAGTAAAACTAATCAACTTGAAGAAGATAATAAATCTTTAAAAGAAAAAGTTGATGAGTTAAATGTAATTATCTCAAAATTCACACAAGGCTCAGAAATTTTTGAGAAAATGCTTTCAAGCCAAAGAAGTGTGTTTAACAAAGGAGGATTAGGTTATAAACCTAAGATAAATCAAAAATACTTAAAGAATTATTTTGTTAAAGCTAAACATTCTTATGATCCAAATCAAACATGTAATTATTGTAGAAAATTAGGACATTTGGTTTATGCATGTCCTATGAAGAAAAATAAGAATGTTAAAATGATTTGGGTTCCAAAAGGAACCACCCCTTGAATTCTTTGGTAGAAATAAGTTCATTTTGGATATTTATTATTATTAGATATTATGTCTTTATTTATCTAAAATGTTAATTTTCTTTTTGTTGATGCCAAAGGGGGAGAGATATGATGAAAATATCAAATGCATCAATAATGGGGGAGAAAAATAGGAGAATATGAAAAATATATATGCATATATTTAGGGGGAGAAAATGGATTTTTCTTGAGATTGCATATGATATTTTTACTTAGATTAAATTGCTAAAAATGTTCAATGTCTCTTATATATTGGATTACAAAATATAGGGGAGACTCAATTTTTATCTAAGTTTTTATTTATTGTCATCATCAAAGGGGGAGATTGTTGACATATAATGTCATACTTTGTATGCTTTATATATTTTGATGATAACAATAAAAAGAAAATGGACTAATAATATGCTTGGATGAGATTAAGCTATAAACAGGTTTTATTCAAAGAATACATCAACAAGCATAATGGAGTTCACGAAGAAATCACTCTAGGAAGTCCAAGATGCAAGCAAGTGAAGACTTAAAATAAGTGTTCATTTTAGTGCTTTATGTAAATTTCTATTTCTATCTTGATAGCACAAATTAAAATGAACTCACACACTTCATATTGCATGCAAAGGATTTGATGATTAAACGGCTAGTTTCTAACGGCTATAAACGGCTAGTTTCTAACGGCTATAAACGGCTAGTTTCAAGCGGCTAGTTTCAAGCGGCTAGTTTCTAACGGCTAGTTTCTCTTTGAAACTTATAAATAGACCTCTTAATTGCAAAACGAAATTGACACAACTTTCTTATCTTATATTGAGGCTATTAGAAGTGCATAAACACCTTCATATCATCAATCCTCATTAATACTCATATTTGTGTTTAAATCTTCATATCCTAACACAAAGAGTATTTCTCATTCTCACTACACTTAAACTCCTTCAAATATCCTAAGTGCTATTAAGTGAGAGAAAGAGATTTTAGATCTTCATTTGTAATATCCACACTATTAAGAGTGTATCGTTGTTTTACTAAAACAACCATTGTGAAACTCTTGAGAGTTGAGTATAAAACTCTTGGTATTGGTGAGGGAACATCACTGAGGAAAAATCTTGAAGAGGGACATCTTCAAGTGGAAAAGGAAAATCTTGAAGAGGGCATATCTTCAAGTGGTGTAAAGTCTTGGTGTGGATTCATCAAGCGGAAATTGTAACCTTGTTACTTGGATTAGTAAAGAGTACAATACTCAAGTACGGGTTGGTACTTGAGTCGTGGACGTAGGCTTGCCGAACCACGTTAAAAACCCGAGTTAGCAATCTCTTTCCCTTATCTCTTTACTTTCAAGTAATTGATTTTAGAATTGCTATAATTATTGTATTTGCACCAATTCCGCTTTTAGGTGCATAGTTGCTTTAATCAGTGAATTTCAACATTTAGAAATAAAATCATCGTACCTCCACAAATAAACAGAGGAGAATACTGACAATTGAGTATCATTAGTATATAGGTGGGGAAACTAGATTGTGTTCTCAAATAACTATACTTATTGTTATAATTATGCATGGTCGCGTGCAATTGATTAAATAATTTTACTACCATAGCTATTCAATTTTTATATGGAATCTTGTATTCTCTTCCAGATTCATCATCTGCATGTTAGAAGTAGAATATGATGTTTGTTATAATTTTTAATCTAGATCTAGGAGGTTCATTTTAGTATTTTATGTCATTTAAGTGCCATTGAAGCTAATTTATGATAGTCACTTTTTTTAAAAGATTGGAACGTAAGAATTTAACCCTGAATTAGTAACATCCTATTAAATATGACCGAATTAATCTTAATTCTTGTTCTAATTAACAATTCTTGTTAGATATATATTTTATTTGTTATTGTTGTATTGAATGATAATAATGATCGTGGAGGTGTAGACCCAGAACAATTGGGCCGAACTGAATTGGGTTTGGACCTTAAATTATTATTAATAATAAAAAATCTATCTTTTTAAGGATGTATATTGAATGGTTTTCTCCCGAAAAGGAGATGTTGCACGATAATTTTAGCAACTAGAAGATAAAAATGTATCCGTTGATAACACAATGACATGGCATGGCCGCAGCCTGGTCTACCCGGAGTTTTGATTACCATCTCATGAATCAGGACTGGCTTGGCCAGCACGTACCTTCACAAGTAGCAGTTGCAAATATTAATTTAGCGTTTCTATTTATAGTGGGTTGATGTAAGAAACATGGAATAAACATTTTAAAATAATAATAAAACATTAAATAAGAAGGGAATGGTAAAATTTGAATGGAGCTTACGCGTGGAACAAATGAAGAAGTCAAGGACCCACTCGTGTGCCTAAACTCCCACGGAAGGGAACTGCTCATCTGACTAGGACAACCAATGGAGCGGGGCCAAACTCTTCATTGACTTTCCCCTCGGATGGATGACTTTTTGTAGACTTTTCAGCCTAATAGAACACAACCCTCCCTTCCCAGATCTCACGTTTGCATCCATTCAATTTCTCCCCTCTCCTTGAAGAGACCGACTATCCTAACGGGTTACTCTATTTTACAAATATTTTTGGAAAAAAAATAAAAAATATTTTTATTTTTATACTAATATTAAAGAAAAATATTATCATTTTAATTTATTTTTAAATAAAAAAATACTTTGAAAAGTATACACATAATCACGTTTAGCTAATTAGCGCACAGATACGTACCCTATATATTTATATTTATACCGCATGGATTGATTACTTGATAAGAGAAACGGCTCAAAGACTTCTTCTCGTATTGACATGGCGCAAGGTGATTGGTCAGGACTTGACTCGTATTTTTTCTCGAGCCAATATCAGGGTTTTCAGATTTCTCATTCCTTGTGCTGGAGGGTTTCGTGTGATTTGTGTTCTGAATTTAAAAGTATTTGTTTAATCTTCACATATCATATCTTTTTAGGGGTTCGATTGAAAACTCTTTTCTAAAATATTAATTAGAAATATATAATTTATTGTTTTCATCGAACATACCCACTTTTATGAATCCTAATACGAAAGACAAGTATACTCTTAGACCGAATAATTTATTTACGAGAATTATAATTTTTAATATAACGAATCATTATTTATTAACAATTTTTGATATACTAAATAGATTTCTTAATTAACGATTACCTCTGAGAGGGCATAACCGTAATCTCCCCCCCCCGAATCCACTACCTATCTTAAAGTCACCAAGCCACAAGAATCCAATACAGAAAGAATTCGTTTTTTTCCCTTCTTCTCTCCCCGCCCCCCCCCCCCCCAAAGCTAAGCATCGCTTAGCACAGCATAGATACCAAAACATCTTCACCACCCCCCGCTGCCAAATCCACCTTTTTTGCCGGGGATCTTTTTCAGGAATGGGAGGAGGAAGAGGAAGCGGAGGAGGAAGAGCAGAGGCACAGTATATGTCCGCTAAGATTTCAGTTTGGTGGGACATAGAGAACTGTCATGTACCTAGAGACTGTGACCCTCATGCCATAGCACAAAACATAAGCTCAGCACTTGTCAAGATGAATTATTGTGGTCCTGTTTCTATTTCTGCTTATGGTGACACGCATCGTATCAATTCTGCTGTTCAGCAAGCTCTTTCTAGTACTGGGATTGCTCTCAATCATGTCCCTGCAGGTATCTTGATTTTACTTCTACTTTTTGATGATTTTGCTTCACGGGGTGTTTGATTTTTGATGGTTTTTTTTTTTATCGATTAGTCAAGAAAGATCGGATCTTGCCTTGGGTGTCGGTGCGATTGATTTTGGGCTGGGGTTGATTATATTATCTGTCTGAAAGACTGAGTTGACTGAACAGAAAGGGTTTGTTAGGATTTGCAATGTTGTGAAGGATTGTAAAGAAACAAGAATGAATTTATAACCTCGAGTCGTGGCGATTTCTTTTCTTATATCTCAAGTTTTTTTTTTTTATTGAAATAGGAAAATGCAGGTTCACTATATGTGAGTGTATTAAAACATTTGTACGATGTTTTTGTTTTTGAACATTGAATCTTTTGTGTTGTTTATTCGTTATGTTTTAGATGATTTAATTTTTGGATATGGTTTTCATTGAAGTTTTAAATGTTATACTTGAATGAACAGGTGTTAAAGATGCAAGTGATAAGAAGATTCTTGTTGATATGTTGTTTTGGGCTGTGGACAATGCTGCGCCTGCTAATTATTTGTTAATTTCTGGTGATCGAGACTTCTCTAACGCTCTTCATCAGTTGCGAATGAGGAGATACAATATTCTTCTGGCACAGCCCCAGAGAGCATCCGCACCCCTTCTTGCGGCGGCAAAGAGTGTATGGCTCTGGACAAGTCTTTTGGCTGGAGGACCGCCACTTAGTGAAGGTGAATCACTGCAACCTGATAGCAATAGCTATATGTCCAGCTCAGACTCTTTACAGACTCCATTGTCTGATGCTGCTCAATTAAAACAGCCAGCGGATTCCTATTCTGAGAACCCGTATCTGGCAAGCCAGAAGTCTCCTTACACAGCAAGGGTTTATGACAATAAACAGAAGGGGAAAAACATCCGAAGAAGCCCAAGCCAGACAAATGGATCAATGACAACGAGTGTGCCTCATTGGACCCAAGAAGATCAACATAATACAAACTCTCACCAACCGGGTACTTATTTCCCCAGAGTTCCCCTAAGTGGACCTGCCCCGGATTTTATTCATGGAAATACTAATTTTGCTTGGTGTGATGTCCCTTACGTTAATGGCAACCACCAAAATCATTACACACAGCAATTAAGGCCAAACAATTCAGCAATGCAACCGGAATTTGCAGCAGGTGGTTTTTATCCTCCTCCTCCTAATCTTCACCCTCGTGCTCCTTTTCCAATGCCTGCCAGGCCCAACGGAACAAGTTCTATGCCTGCACCATATATGAGTGTGCCTAATATTGGTAATTTGAACATTTCTGGACACCCCAACTTCAACCCGCAAAGACAAAATCCAGAGGTAAAGCATGATTCCAGGAAGAAACTTCCCCGATCTATAAGCTCAAGTAACTCGTTAGATGGAAATATGACACACAACTCGCCATCAGTTTACCTGGATGAGATGCCCAACCACAGGTACCCCAGTTGTCCAGAATATCCACCATCATCTTCATCAGCAATGGGGGCTGGTGTTGCTCCAGGAAGTGTTTTATGGGGGAGTCCAGGATGCCCAAAACCTTCCGAATACATTCAAGGCCTTATAGGTGTGGTCTTGCTTGCCTTGAACACCCTTAAAAGTGAAAAGATAATGCCAACTGAAACAAATATTGCTGACTGCATCAGATATGGAGATCAGAAGCACCGCAACACTGACATTAAAAGGGCCCTTGAGTGTGCCATTGAGCATCAGATGGTAGTGACACAGAGTTTAGGTGCGATGCAGTTGTTTGTTGGTAAAAACGAGAAACTGTGGAAATGTGTCAACCCTATTGGTGGCAGCCCTAAAAAAATCCCCAAAGCAACATGGGATGAAATTCAGCATTTTCTGATATCATCTGCTGGGCGATCTGCAATCTTGGCTTCTCAGTGCAGGTAAAGCTCACTGGTTTCTCCAATTCATTTTGATTTTCTGAGTTTCATTTCTAACTTTGAAAATGCTGTCGTGTATTCTCCTATGCACTGTACAGGTACGAAGCAGGTACTATTTTAAAGAAAAAGTGCTTGAAAGGACATGCTCTGGGTGATATACTTCAGATCTTGAACATGGTAATTGGCTTTAAAAAATGGATCATACATCATCCATCAGGATGGCAACCACTTAGCATTATTATAGCAGAGGTCGACAGTGATTTACAGTCCGCAGAGGGCACATAATATTAACTATGGTAAGGGAAGGAGCCTGCAGTCATCTAAGGGTAGTATTTCAATGATGCCTGGCTTTGTGTGAGCCTGGTAAAAAAAGGGCTCCAATTCCTTATATTTAGAGAATAGGTGGTAACAGTTTGAGTTTCTTTATGCTGGCATCTTTAGTGCATAAGACAAGAATGGCCATCTTACATCACCCTTTTGTTTCTTGAGTAGCTCTTAAGTTTATCTTGCGGTTTAGCTAAAAGAAATTCTTGGACAACCTCAAGTCAAGGAGACAATTTTCCGGGAGCACATTTTTTAGCTGCAAGTCTATCTACTTTATGCAGTTGGGTCTTCCTTTTATTGTTCAGTAGGCGATGGGGTGGTGGTGGCCTTTGTTTCACTCTTGAACTTCTAGCACACCACCAGAATTAAACCATGATTTTACTTTTTTAGTAGGAAACCTGAGCCGTCAGTTCAATCCATCTACAGAAACTTTATGGACGAAGATCTTATCTTCTAGCATATTTGCCTTTCAACAAGTTTATATTACCACCCAATAGCCTCTTAATGTATTGCACCTGAGATGGATTTTGTTACTTGTCACCTGAAATTTTCTGGGAGTTGCATTGGTTCTCAGAAATCAGCTTGTTCAAGTTGTACACCAATGATGGAATACCAGAATCTGCTATTTGCTTATTATAAGCTTGACTACTGGATGGAAACAGAAGATGGAAGTTAAGCGATTAAAGCACCAACTGAGCAAAGCATATGTAATTTATGCAAATTTGGAAGATTTTTACAACGAATTGACCTATCACCCTTGACTGTGATTTAGTCTTGAAGATTTGAAGTTATAACAGGAGAACACAACACAACCGCAAATGATGGATGTATGCTATTCTGCAGGGATTAGATGCTGAAATCATCTACCATTCTGACTTGGTCATTAAAAAGGTGATGTTCATGCAACTTCTCTGGTTATTGGATGCTAAAGCCCTTTCCTTTTCTTTGTTCTGTTTGTTGCTGTCATGAATGGTAAAATGTGTAAACCATGCGTGAGGAGCTGCTTGCCGAGCATTTTGCCGTAGTTTCTCTCTGGCTTGTATGGCTTTGATGGGTGTGTGTGCATTTAAATGAAATGCTATTTGTTCAGCCTCTCTTCATTATCCTTCTCTTTGAAAGAAATAGTTTCTCGTTTTAGCCCTCTACTCTTGTGGATATATGTCATTGCCACAGCTGCGGTTCCTTGTTTTTGGAACTGAATTATAAAACTATCATGCAAACTGTTATCTTCTTAAACGGCGATGACGTGCTGCAATTCTGTAATGTTTTGGTCAAGTTTGAATCAGATGTTTGGTATATGTAAATTGTGAATCAAACATTACAAGAACTGGCAGCTTTCTGTTCGTTATTTTGATTCATCATCAATAAGAATATATATCTGCTTTCAAACGATAATTGCATTGGAAGGATTTATTCCAAGAATATATCTTTGAATCGGATAATAATTGAAATGGTTAAAAAGGCGCACGCACACACGCCCCTTCAAAATATGATCCACACAATGTTTTTAGAAAAAAAAAAGAGGGCAAAACTGCTATTAAAATGAGTAAATGTGAGGAATTAACTGAAAATCCTAAAAACTTGAGAAATTTCGGATATTTAAGATTAAGGTTTTAGTGTTTTGTTGTCGGGTATCATGGTTTTCCTGCATTGATAAATACAAAGCCATTATCTATACTCGATAAAATAAATTTAAAAATATATAAACTAATAAATCAATAATTGAGTTCATCTTATTGCTTAAAGAACCAACGATAAGAAAAAAATAAAGTCTTATAAATAGCACGCAAACCACATTAAAAAAGTAATAATTTATGACATTATGTGCAATCAAATATCAAATAGATAGTGTAAAAGCCACCGTACAAGTTTCTAAAATGAAGCTAATATAATTAGTTTTAGAAGGTGATGTATATATATTATGATTATGATTCTAAGTTTGTTTTTAATGCAAGAAAAGAAGGTGTTAACATTATGAACACATTTTTCGAAATAGCATCTTCATTTTCAGCATATATATAAAAATATACTGTTCGCGCTTAATAAAATAAATTAAAAGAAATATATGAATGAACAAATTAAAAAGTAATTGTTAGAAGTTAATTCTAGTAGCTAAGGATATTTTTTTTATATAAATACGCGATATAAATATAATTTATTTATATAAAATATAATATGAGAAATAATCAAGTAAGTTTTTTGAAGCACTATGAAATTCTTAAGAAACTATTAATAAGTTGATTACTATTTTAAAAAGATTAACCAAACAATTTTTTAATATAACTTATCCCGATCGTTTACTTGGGATAAACAAGATTTCATCCTCTGCCGCAATATCTAGAGATCAATTCTAGTAGCCAAGGGCAGAAGTTTTTCATTTTTATAAATACATCATATAAATATAATTTATATTTGTATTATCATCATGTCCAACTCAACTTCAAAACACGGATTAGAAATTCTGAACTCTGTCCCTTGTGAACAAAGTAAAATAAAATGTTGTGTTTTCACCACATTTTATCAGCATATCAGTTCTCCACACTGGAAACCACCTGCTCTCAGCATTTGTGATCCCTTCAGCTTCTTCAATGGCATGCATGATTTATTTTGGGAACAGATAAGAGCTAAGTAATGCATCTTTGAAACAAGACATTTACACAAAAAGAAGAAGAAGAAAGAAACATCTCAACTGATAAATACATGTATTATTTGATCTGTCAAGGACTGTAAAGCTAGGCTGATTGGAAGACTAGCCTGTTTAATTTAAAAATACATCAAATTCATGCTTTTCAATATAAAAAATAAACATAAATTGAATCGCATAGCAGTGAGATGGAGCGCCGCCGCCGAAAAAAAGTAAAACAAACGAAAAAAAGAGAAGGAAACTTCGCGAGACCTGCAGCAGCCCATTACTTTCCCTTCCTTTTTTGCTTTCGGTTTTCTCTTGCTTAGTTCTTCTACCTTTTGCTGGTTCACACACTTGAAGTTGAAGCTAACCCTCGAAAGTAAAAATGTTGCCATTTCAGTAGCAATCCCATAACAGAATTCCGTTCTCTCATATGGGTATCTTCTCATTCATCCGTCGCTTGATGCTTGTTCTCTCTGGCCCGGCTAATGATCTTGTGTTCCTGAGCTATAGCAATGGATATACAGGAAAGAATTTTAGTGATCATCTCAACTCAGCTCTAACCCGTGCAGGACTTCGCACGTCTAGAAACGCTGATGACACTCGAAGAGGAGAAAATACCGAGTCAGAAACCAGAAAAGCAATACAGGAATCAAAGATATCTGTCATTGTGTTCTCTAAGGACTATGCTTTTTCAACACGGTGCCTCGACAACGTCGTCATGATCATGGATGCTAGGGAAGCTACTGGGCACACTGTGCTGCCCATATTTTACGATTTGGATCCATCTGAAGTTAGGAACCAGGAAGGGAGATATTTCGAAGCGTTTTCTGCACACGAGAAATGCTCCCAGGGTGAGATGGAGAGGGTGGAAGAATGGAGGGGAGCTCTTAGAAAAGCTGCAGATGTGGCAGGGATGGTTCTACAAGACAGGTACATCACACTCTTACTCTGTTTTCTCTTGATTATGGTAGTATCACGCTAAGGAACACAAGTTCAGGAAGATGGTTGTTCTTAGGTCATAAACTTTCACTTCAACGAGGAACAGTTTATTTTCAGGAGCAATCCTAGTTCTTGTACATCTTGAACAAGGCTATCTAATCATATGGACAAAAACTCTGTACAATCAAGAGAAAAGAAGCACATATAACAACAAGAACCAAATTTCAATCCCAATCCCAAACTGAAAGTGTTTAGAAAGTGAAAGTGAAGCTTGAAAAGCATGAACTGGTTGATGTGTACAGTAACAGTTTGTTACTGTTGAGAATTGCCAGAAACAATGATCTGAACAGTAGAAGATCTGCTACAATCTGTTAACAAACTAACAGATCACCAGATTCCTAATGACTAGGACGCAGCTAATTATTTGCAACAAAACAGGAATACAAAGCATAAATAAATCTTTGACTGCTTCTTCTTTGACTAGTTCTCTGCCAGCTCATGAAGCAATCTTCCAACACAAACTGACCGGGGATGGATCCTTTGGCCATTCAAACGTGTTCATGAATGTGAAGTACAAACGGGTCTTAAAAACAAAATCAGTTTGAGTCAAATGATCCAGAAATCCATAGGCATGCTGTCTTGCCAGAACACAGTAATGTGATTTCCTTAACTTGTAAAGTTGCTGTGTTGTGTTTATGAACCCCTAATCTAAAAAGAAGTGTACTGCAAATGGATTGTGAAGCAATTGACCAGCATTCTTATTCCATATGCTCCATAGATCCAAAATTGAATTTATTTTTCCTGTATCCCCGTTTATCTTACACATCACAGTAGGCTGTATTTGACACATATCCAAGCCTGGCACTTCATCACAGTAGACTGTATTTGACACATATCCAAGCCTGGCACTTCATCACAGTAGGCTGTATTTGACACAATGAAATTGATTACATCGATAGCTTATATTTATGAATCAGCTAAGCATTTAGGAATACTTAATTTAACCTCGATCACTCCATACTCGAGCATCACTGTTGAGAGCCACATAGCTAGGAGGTTGCTAGTTAACATGTGAGAAGACATTCAAGTACCTGGAACCGTGATTGCACGAGAGCAACACAGCCAACTATCCTAGGGGAAAAGAGTTTGAGGAGAATGAAAGAAGTCTTGCAATGTACAAGAGAGATGAAGACATTGAAGGGATGCTCATGGACATGTCAAAAATTAGTTTTGAAAGTAAATTAAATGCAGTCTTTGCAAGGAAATCCAAACTTAGATTGCCCAGAATTTATACCTGTGGAGTTAAAAATAACTGTGAAGTGCGCCTTCCTCATGGCTGGCGTCAAGTTCCTTTCCTAGGAGATGAGATATCTGCGTTGGGATGAATAATTGTTTGACCTTTGAGATATTTGCCTTCCAGTTTTTGTCTGGAGAAATTCGAACTAGCTATCATCTAGAAACGAAACAAGAATCTTATCGATTTGAAATATGCCAGCCTTAGCAGTTATGAGCACCTTTCTATACCAGATTTTTTCAGAGGCTAGACATTAACCTTGAGAGATTGAGCTGTCAATTTTGGTGTACAAGTTTAATATGGTCAAGGTTACTTCACCGATTCAATATCGAGACAAGCTTATTGATTTGGATCCAAGAAACTGCACATGCCTCCGAGTGGAATTTGCTAAAGATTTCCTATCTCTTAACCTCTCTAGTTGTTCAAATGTCAATAAAAAGCACGCGATTGGTACCGATATATCGAAAACGATGCCTTAACTTCAATTGTCATGGTGCTAGTAAACTCATTTAACTGTCTGTTTTATGTCCAGAACCTGTAGGTGTGCTTGATATGACGTATAGGGAAAGGATGTTTTGATAAACATTGAAGCCATTCTAGAAATGCCAAAAAATAAACAAAAGAAACCTAACTCTGCCTTGATTTCACTACTGAAGCTATATAATCATCATGCTATACATTGAAAACCATTCTTGCTTGCTTCGGCATCTCTAAATGATTGATAATTCTTCTTGGTTCTAGCTGCCTTAATCATCATGTTAAAAGGCTACGCAGCACCACATTCGTTGTGTTTCTTGATTGCCGAGGAGTATTCCCTAGGACTCATGCATGCTGACAAATGACGCAACTTGGTGCAGTAGAGCCTTTTTGTTCCTGGACGTTTGAAAAAATAGTAAGAGCATAAATGTTAAGATCTAAAATAGCCTTTGCAAAACATGGAACTCCCTTAAGGATTGGAGTCCCTTTTCTGAATAGATGAGGTATTTACGCAGGGATGGATGGATGGATGGAAAATAGTCTCTGAGATGTTTGGCTTGTAACTAAATGTTTGATCAGAGCCGAGCTTGAACTTGACCTATCATCTAGACAGGTTAAGCAACTCAAGGTGAGGAGACCAGAATCTTGGGAGTTAAAAAAGGTGAACCTTGGCAATTCTAGACCTGCAGAGGATAGAAGAAACCTTGAGACATAGATTTTGTACAAGTTTGGTCGTGTTTCTTAATTAGCTTGTCAATTCAGTATCCACCCATTTGCATCAGTGCATCCCAAGCTGAGTTTTTTTTTTTTTTTTGTCTTCTAGGAGATAGTGGATCTTTATTGCGGGCGTGTAAAAATAAAAGGATAGGGGGGGAGTACTGAAGATGCGGGGGTTAAGCAGAGATGTGACCGGCCCATTAGGAACTAAGCTGGTGTATGTATATGGACTCTGTTCTCTTCTGCAGCAGCCCAACAACTTGCTGAAATGGATCGATGGATTTTTGTCACGGATGTCTAACCTCAACTGTCTTATAGTCGAGGATCCATTTCCAAGTACTGAAGCTCAACCTTACCTTCTTTGCAGACGGACCGTGTTGAAACTATAATATCACTTCTGGATTGTATTTTATTTTGTTATTTCATGGTAGTCTATGCATGTGTGGTGGAATAATTTCGGAAATTTAAGAATAAGGTTTTAGTGCTATGTTTTAGTGCCTTTTCTACATTGATAAATACAAAGCCTTTATCTATACTTAATAAAATAAATTTAAAAATACATAAACTAATAAATCAACAATTGAGTCCATCTTGTTGCTCGAGGAACCAGCGATAAAGAAGAATAAAGTCTTATAAATAGCGCGCGGACCACATTAAAAAAGTAATACTTTATGACACATGATGTGCAATCAAATATCAAATAGATAATGCAAAAGCCACCATACAAGTTTCTGAAATTAAGCTACTATAATTGGTTTTAGAAGGTGATGTATATGTAGTATTAGTCTCGGAGCACATGCACCATGATTGTGAAATTCTCAAAAAAAAAAAAAAAACACTATTAATAAGTTGATTACTATTTTAAAAAGATAAACCAAACAATTTTTTAATATAATTTATCCCAATCGTTTATTTGGTATAAACAATATTTCATCCTCCACACCAATTTCTAGTTAAGTTTAAGTTCTGTGACCCTAAAAACCACCTCAATTGTTACAGTCATAAAATTATTTTGATTCTAAGACTGACTTTCTTTTGATTGATTTTTTTTCTATTTTTATGCTTCAATAATAATTTATTAAAAAATGAGTTCTATAGTTTTTTTTATTTGTTTTCTACACAGGTTATTATAATCTTATGATTTTGGTGGCGAGTTTGATAGTTTAACCAAGGTTGATCCAGGTGGATCTAATATATTATTGTTTTAATAGTTTTTGTACAAAAAATAGCATTGTCTTGGAATTTTTACAAGTCAATCTATATTTTACTGGTTATTCAGATTACTTTTGAATTCATCAAGTTGATCTATAGGGTAAATTCATGCATGGTATGAAGTTCTTTTTACCTGTAAAATGTTAGCAATGCCTATGTTATTTTTGCCTGTGGGACAATGATGTAGTTAACGGCGGAGTTACAAATTGGAAGTTCTCAACCAAAACCACAAGCATCACAGCCCCATGCTTGTATTTCTACACATTCCGAAATGTAAAACCAGAACATTCAGCGATCAAAACTGCACTTCAACATGTTCAAGGGCAGGAGCAGCAGCAGCAGCAGCAGCTGGGATATGGGGTGAAGTGTCGTAGACTCAAGTGTGTTTAGCAGCTGCCCTTCTTATAAGTGGTGAAGCCATGGGCTTTCACAGAGAAAGGAGAGCTCCATGATGATATCTAGCTAACCCTTTTCTTCCTCTTTCTTGCAATTTGGTTTCTCCTTCTCTTTGCATGGATTTGTAGCAATGACGCCTTCTTGTAGCCCATTCTGTATATTCTTTGGTTGAAGAGGTAAAAATAGAGACATCAAATAAATTTACAATAACTTTTTTGTATTTTCAAAACAACAAGTGTGAGAGACATGTACTTTATCATGACTCCATCTCCGGATCCATGACCGATACATAGACAAGATCTCCCTTGCAGGTTTCTTTATTTATGTGAACTCAAATACACATGTAAACTTATTCTAGTTAGCTCAATTAGAGTTCTATGTGACATTTGATATCATAATTAATTTCATAATATAAATCAATTGTCTTTATACAATCCTTAATATAATTCACAACACTTGATATCATAACTAACTTTATAATATAATTCAATTATGTAAATTCAATTCTTAATATAATTCAATAAATATGAACGACTAACTAGACATAATAATAATAAAAAATGTATAATAAAAAGATAGTTCAACAACTCAATAAATATGTAACATTCGATATACATTTAAGAGGTAATACAACAATGAGAAATATATCAAATTTGCCTTAATGTTTTTATAGGACAATTTCAGAATCAGATCATAATAAGAAATATCATAAGGTGAAACTCAAAATCACAATACAATGAGAATATGAGATGATAATTAACTATAAATTGATGACTCTCTTGACTAACTAGAGTTCATATACGATGCGGAGAAATACTAACATTACCCTGCTAGAATGACCATTTTCATTGACTTATCATAAGATCATAATCAATCAAATATAATAATTTCTCAAAGGTTCAAGTCACACCATCAATCAAATAAGGAGCTATCGATTCAAACATACATAATATATCATATCCAAAATTAAATTTTAATAAGTGATCACACCTTATTATTTTTTTTGGAACTGTAATAGTGGATTAAAAGGAAAGGATAAATCACACCTTATTATAAAAAATAAGAAATATGAACATGATCCATTTGGTACTAACAATTAAAATATTTATATTATTCTTCTTGCATATAAAATAGTATTCAATCACTTGACTTAAAAGTAGATGAAACACAGAAATAGATATTAAAGATATTATATTAATAATCAACCCCAGAAATATCATGATTATCTGAATTCAAAAGATGATATACTCAAAATGAATTCGAAAAGAAAAAATATATTTGATATATACACTTATCTTGTGGTCTAACTCATAACTATATATTTTTAGGGACCAAACCAATTCTTTTTAAAAAATCCAAAAATCAATTGAATGCTTGAAAATTCTTATCCAAAAGAAAAGAGAGGTGCACTCTTCTTCTTTTTCTTCTTCTTCTTACATGCGGTTTTAACTTCTCAAAATTCTGGACAATTTTTTATTGTCACCCTATTTATGTTTATTATTATTTTTATACAGTTGCCAAAGTGTTCCTTGTTCTTCTTTACTTAAAACTTAGTGAATGTTTTGCATTGCGTTTTAAAATCAAATTATTTTAATTTTAAATTAATTTTTTAATATTTTTAGATTATTTTTAATATGTTAATTTTAAAAATATTTTTTTATAAATAAAATAATATCATTTTGATATATTTTTAAATGAAAAACAACATGATCAACAAAATAATA
Organism: Salix exigua; assembly: GCA_032356905.1. Taxonomy (NCBI): domain Eukaryota; kingdom Viridiplantae; phylum Streptophyta; class Magnoliopsida; order Malpighiales; family Salicaceae; genus Salix; species Salix exigua. The sequence continues at coordinate 264,771 of JAVHLS010000087.1, forward strand.
TACCTCCGATGGAGAGAGGCCAGAAGAAGAAAGCAGAATATTGCTGATGATATATATGAAAGTGGACGTTCTCTCAAGAACTCGCACTAGCTAAGTCCTTGTGTAAGGATCGTGGTGTTTGGAATCTACCTTTTTGTTAAGTGTTATTCGTGAAGGAAGTGTTAGGTATATTGCCATTTTGTGGCAATATCCTACCATTGTTGAAAATGGTTATCAACCCACCATTGTTGAAGAAGGTTGGTGGCCAACCTTTGACTATGAAGAAAGTTTGGTGGCCAACTTTGATTTATGAAGAAGATTGTCTCCTCTCTCTTGCTATAAATAGAGGAGCTTCTTAGAGCTAAAAATGAGAGAGAGAGCAACACAAGTGAATGTGTTGTGTAGAGAGAGCTAGAGAGAGTTGATGAGTTGAGTAGAGTGGATGTAATCCTCCTCCTCTATATGTATTTATTGTAACCCTTTCTCTATCTCTAATACAATGACTCTCTCCCGTGGATGTAGGCGGTTTTGCCGAACCACGTTAAATATTGTGTCAGTGTGCTTAAGCCTCCTGTGAGCAAGAATCAGTACACCCCCGGTCCGCGCATGGGAAAGCCGGAATTCCCCAACAACTGGTATCAGAGCTGATGGTTTAAAGGGGTGTTTGATTTTGCTCAAAAATGAAAATTGTCAAAATTGTGTTTTGACCATACCACTGTGTAGAGGAGGCCGAGACGAAGCCACTGGTGAAAACGACGTCAAAATCTGATGTCGGACATGGCCGCACTCTCCAGCAGGGCATCCGCCCATGCGCCCCATGTGTCTTCTTCGCCCGGATTGGCTGACCCGACCCGAATACCAGTTGACCCCAACAACTTGTATCAGAGCCGTTGGTGTAGGTAGGTGTTTGATTTTTTGCTGAAAAATCAAAGTGCTCAAAAATGATTTTTGAGTATCTGATCTTCTAGAGGAGGTCACCAGGATTCCAACGATGTATAGCACACTTAATTCGGAGTTCAAACGAAGAAGTTATTGTCGGTCAAAGTTTTGACTGGAAAAGTCAACGCCATGTCACCGACCAGTCAACGCCACGTCATCGATGCCACGTCAGCGCCACATCATCAGTCAAGTCAACAGTGCCATGTCACTGGTGGGATAAGATTCTGTGCAGCAGAGTCTACGTGCAACCGGATCTGAGATTGAATCTAGGCCGTTCATCAGGCCAGACTTGTTTTGATCAAATCTTAGCCGTCTGAAGTGCGATTTGGACGATTTCAGACTTGTTTCCAGCTAATTTGATCGTTCTGGATGCAATGGTATGGTCCGATCGTTGAGATTTGAGACCAATAATGACAGTGGTGAATTAACAAAAGAGATTGCTTGATTAGGAAGCATCTGAAGGTCATCATGGTGGTCGTTGAAGAGAAGAAGAAGAAGGTACATATGTTTACCCAATTACATGTGTTGAACTGCTGAGTGGGGAGAAATTTAACTGCCTTGAAGGAAGGTAAAATTGGGACACTCTGGACACCCGATCATGTGGATAATTTGAGGTGAAGAGTGGAAATTGACGAAGACCAATCTTGACGAATCTAAGCATTGGTAGTCTCGCCAGATATTGAGAAATCATGTATTGAACCAGTATATTCCAGATCACTTGTAAAGAAGACCGTGACAAAGCTAGCAAATGGTTGTATATACGGAAAGACAGTACGATGGATAGATATGGCCTAAGAAGTTCTGTCTAGGAGATTGGGTTTTAAGCGGGACCAGTGTGACCCCTCCAATCTTTCCTGGGAACTTGCTTAGTGGAAGGATTATCCATACGGTACTATTTTCGTATATATAGCAGTTTGTAATGAAACAGTTGAAGACTAGCAGGATGGCGGCACAACGGAACAGTTGGGTTCTGTATGATCAAGGATTTGATGAAGTGGTGATTTCTCCAAAGAAGTTAGATTCGGTGACTGTGATTTCTCGAGGGGAGAATTGATGAAGACCCCGATAATGGAAGAGAAATACAGCAGGGGATAAAAATTGGCACCCTATTTTGACTTGGACAGGTGTTATGACAGGATGAGCTGCTGTCAAACATAAGCAAGGAATAGGGAGAAATCTGGAGAACAGAAATTGCACGAGGGCACACGGAGATTGTGCAGGAGTACTCGTAGGATCCAACGAGGTATTGTAATGAGACAACAGGTGCAAGGAGAAAAAGTGTTCCCAGATGAAGCTCAGAGCAGAGACTGTTAAAGTTTGTACAACAAGAAGTCTCTTATGCTCTTAATGAAGACAACAAGCGAAGACCTTTCCAATGCATGCAAGGATGGAAAGAGAGCTGTTGCAGAGGCACCTAATTGAGGGGGTGCAAATGCTTGTGATAAAAGGCAACCGCCTATGATGAAAGACGAAGACACCAAAGAGAGTTGGTGTAGGTGGAGTTGTCAAGCAGAAAGGCACAAAAGCTCCAAACATAGAAATCGAGGTGGAGGATTGCGAGGAGTATACCGCAACTTTCTCTTTCTATATAGTCAGTGACAGTAATCTCTCCCATAAGTGCACATGGTAGTAGAGATTTTTGGATCCACTTTGAAGCATCTCAGCTGAAGGAGGATGCGACCACCTATGAAAGGTGAAGACACCTTAGATGGAAGGTGTGTGAGGGCCATGATAGGAGCCCGGATCAGACCGCCCCATGACAACGGGCGAAGACACCTTAGATGGAAGGTGTGTGAGGGCCATGATAGGAGCCCGGATCAGACCACCCCATGACAACGGGCGAAGACACCTTAGAGAAGGTGTGAGGGCTGTGATAGAAGCCCCCGTTCAGACACCTAAGGAGAAGGTGTGTGGGCCACAATATGAGCTCAGTTCAGAACAACCTTAGAGCCAATGTGATGGCTAGATATGAGTGGACAAGTGTATAGCCAATGAAGTGGCTATGATGAGTATGGAGACAAATGCAAGATTGACTTTCATGGATATTGCCCCCATGCTAAAGATCAATGAGCTAGAAAACATTTGCCTTGGACAATAAGTGGATGACTTGTGGAGCATTAAGGCCGGCTGCTATGAAGGAGCGAGAGGGCATGCGCAGGTTCGGGAGCGAGTTGACTCTTGTCAAGGTAGTGAGCTCGGTAATGGCATTGTAATACTCAGAGTATGAAGACAAATATGGATCAACCTTTAATGGGCTGTCCCCATGGTTAAAGGTGGAGAGCTACCTGGACTCTTACGACTAAGAGCGAGAGACTCATGGAGAAGTAAGGCGTGGTTCCCAGGGTGGAGCAGAGGCGGCGCAACTCCTGGATGAGTAGACTCTTGGAAGAGTGGTGAGCTTGTGATCATATTGAAATACTCAATGACTGTCACACTTGGAAATATTCGTTTGAGGGGGTGTTGTAAGCCTTGCTGTAAGGCTTGAAAAATCATTCGGACCAGAGCATGGTTGATATGCTCGAAGGGGAATGTTGTGTTGAAGATGCTCTCAGAATGGTAAACTTGGAAGAGCTGCAGAATGCAAGCTTGTGCTGAACAAGCAAGATGACAATTGCCCACACAAATGGCAAAGGGGGTGATTGTTAGGTATATTGCCATTTTGTGGCAATATCCTACCATTGTTGAAAATGGTAGCCAACCCACCATTGTTGAAGAAGGTTGGTGGCCAACCTTTGACTATGAAGAAAGTTTGGTGGCCAACTTTGATTTATGAAGAAGATTGTCTCCTCACTCTTGCTATAAATAGAGGAGCTTCTTAGAGCTAAAAATGTGAGAGAGAGCAACACAAGTGAATGTGTTGTGGAGAGAGAGCTAGAGAGAGTTGATGAGTTGAGTAGAGTGGATGTAATCCTCCTCTTCTATATGTATTTATTGTAACCCTTTCTCTATCTCTAATACAATGACTCTCTCCCGTGGATGTAGGCGGTTTTGCCGAACCACGTTAAATATTGTGTCAGTGTGCTTAAGCCTCCTATGAGCAAGTATCAGTACACCCCCGGTCCACGCATGGGAAAGCCGGAATTCCCAACAGAATCTACCTTTTTGTTAAGTGTTATTCGTGAAGGAAGTGCCATGGCTGACCACTCAGCGCGTGAATGAATCATTGTGGCTGACATTTGGTGTTGCGATCAACCTTTCGGCTTCCTCGCTCTAACTCTTCAATCCCTACTCTTGTCTTCCCTCCGACTTCGGTGATTTATGTGGTGTTGATCATTTTTCAAATAAAGCATGTTATTAACACAATCTTCCATTGATATATGTCATCTTTATGATCAACTGATATATTTGGACTAATAAGCTTACCATACTGACATTTAATATAATCTCTTGCATTGAAGATAACAATGGGAGCGAAGCAATGTGTGAAAGAAGAAGGTTTCTTGATCTTCAAATTAACAACAAGTCTACTACTAGCATGACAAACCCTAACTGTCGATCAATATTAAAAGAAAACACAGGTGGGTAGTTCCTGGCAGCGGAGTAGTTTTAACTTTTAAGAGGTTGGGGACTCGTTCTTTTGAGTACCATGGGAGGTTCTGGTTGCAGGTGGGAGCCTTCAAAAGAGATGCAGGAAGAAAGGTATAATGTTAGATTCTTGAAGCAAACAAATATTATGTGCGGTCAGGATGCATCCTTTCTTGAGGTAAAAGTGACAGTGATAATTTTGATGAAAAACGAGTTATTTTTTACTTTATTTTTGTAAGTCTCAAACCAAAGCATATCTTTCTTTCCTTCCCGCGTTTCACCAAAACCTCGAGGGCTGCCATTCCCACGATGCAAGCATCATTTATCACAAATGGCAAATTGCCTCACCCAGCTATTTATTTCTCTGTACAGTTCAAGGAGCTGCTAAGAAGGAAGAAGTTACGTCCCATTCCATCAGACCATGAATCGTGTTTCAGAAAAGTCAGTTATAGCTCCGATTAAGCATTTATATATACTTCAAAACCTCTACTGCCCCATTTCAACTGTTCCTGCAAAATTACAAAAAATAATAATAATAAAAAAATCATTCAGCCATGCATGCAGGGGAACATGGCATGACTCATGCAGTGTGCTTTAATTAATGTGATTGGATAACTGAGATTGATTATAAGGTTAGCGCATGAAGTTGTCTGGATAATAGCACAGCACAGAAAGAAGCTTCGCTTTTCTTGCTGATATCAAGATCTGTGAGCTAGGTGGGGGATCGAGGGGGGCGTCTCAAGGATAGAGCATAACATTAATATACGTACGTATACGTACGTGGTGCTGGCTAATTAGGGTTTGAAAACCAAGTTCTTTATAGATCGACTACATAATTAATGACATACCTGAAACATAGACACTACACTAGAAGAGGCATAAGCTTTAACACAAGCTAGCTAGCACACAAGACCAAGCGTAAACAAATTAAGGATACCAACTGAAACAAGCTTATTGATACTTCCACGGCCAAAACAAGTCCTAAATCAAGACCCTCAAACCAGAACACTGGACTAACTAGAGATCATGGCGAGTAAGTGCAGTCAAGACTCTTGCTCATGGTGGGGAGCCAATGGAACCAGTACCAGGGATCCTGACACAGCCAACCCCAGGGTAAGAGCAATACACTGTTGGCCCAAGTTGAAAGACAGGACCATTAGGACTTGGGATAAAGCCACCACTGGTACCAAAGCCTCCTAGATAGTTCTGAGGTTGGTCGACTTTCTCCTTCTCCTCCAGCTTCCTTCCTGCTTCGACATTGGAGGCAAGAACCAGTATGAAAATGGCAAGGATCAGTAGAATCTTTTGAGTTCTCTCCATCTTACCACTTCTCTCAACACCTGCCATAGATATATAGATACTCTCTGCTTTTCTCTATATATCCTCTCTCACTTGCAACGTAAAGAACCCTAGCCATCCCCTCCCATCTTATAGTAAACAAGTTCTCTAGCTTAAGCAAGTGTACAACCAACTCTTTTACAAACAGCAGTAGACATGGAAAAGAGTTAGATGGGATAGTCACTAATGATGTAGCTAAAAATTTATGTCTTGGGTCCATCACTGTCAAAAAGTTACTCCATAAACCATTCACCAGCTCAGATCATGTAAAAATACTTCAATAACCTTCACTTTACATAGCACTGTTGAAGCTTGTTCGCTATTTCTAATTAATTCTCAAAAATTATAGCTCACAATCCTTGCACACAAATTAATTACCTGTCAACTGCTGCAGCTGATGGGAGCTTTCTTGGTCTGTAAGACTGTAACTCAATGATGCACGCTACCCTTCCATGACCTAGTATGAAGTTAAAGCATACAGGAGAAGTTTGAACAGCCTTCACCTAAGGGCAATGTGGTCCTCCGAGTGTGAGTTCAAATAGAGATCCTTCCATTTCTCAAAGACTGGTTGTGAACTGTGAATGTTCTGAAACAGAAGTTAAAGCATTGGTCTTTGACGTTATGAGGACCTTACCTAACAAAAACTAAGAAGCTATAAGGACCCTTCAAATGCAAGACATTTGTTTTATATATTAATTTGACTTTCCATTTTCATGTCCTACTCCCCAGTCCTCACAGGTTCACATTTACTACTAATACAGTCCTACAGAAGGATTTCACTGCAAGGCTGGCAGCTCTGCATGGCCATTACCCTCCATCTTATCTTGAAATTTCTTGCAAGAACTGCAAAGTTATGCATTTATGAGGCCGGTCCAGCTCTTCCACTGCGGAATGCCCATAGGGAACGAGCTGCACTACATTAAACGCCCTGCTAGCGATGATCATTTGCCAGCTGCCATCCACTTTGAGAGGGAGGGGGAGGAGGAGGAAATTTTCATGTAGTTATGACAGGAGAGTCGGAGACCAAACTGGCCGGTCAAAAACGGGGCTGGTGGCATTCGTTGCAAGTCGAAGAGAGGGGGCTAGTGGTAGCGCAGTACGTTTTCTGCTCTCTCTGATGGATGAGCACGACGACAAGTCTATAACTTCTCGAGGACTACTGGTTTCTCACGAATCTTCAGCCAGTTTTTTTCCTTCAACATGTTCAGCCCATACGAGACAACAAATACAACTTTGTTCGACACTCAAGCCAGTGTCTGTCAGCTAACATATATAGCCACTTTCTAGTCTCAAACAGACCGGAAAGGTTGTACATATGCCCATAGGATTCATGGGTCATTGGGTTTGGAAATTACAAAGCTATTCTATGATTCAGCATTTTACCAGAGAAGAATTGAGAACAAATTCAATCAATAGAAGATTTCGATAGCATGAAGACGACATGGACTGGAAATTTCATAGGAGAACAGTTAAGCGATTACTCGAACAATAAATTGATAAGTTGCCAATATACAGAGTTGAAACCGTGCCATGCATATCTCAAAACAATGATCCAAGATTGTTTATCATAAGGGAGAATTTGACGCCAGTTACACAGCAATTCAATCAAGCTTAAGCCTTCTACGCTAAATTATTTTCTCAACACACCTTGCCACAAAAAATTTTCTTCACTCACACTGGCATAGGAGAAAATGAATCGGTAGACTATGCCGTAGACATGATGCAATCAATGGCTTGCTTGCATATGCCTGTCATTGTGGCCTCTGGCCCATAAACCTGAAAACGAAAGAAAAAATAGCCACAACTTATGTACGAATAAGACAAATATAAAGAAGTTCCAAGATCTGAGTCTTCAGGAGTGGAAAAATGGAAAATAAGGAAAACTTTCTAACACAGAAGATCTTGTGGTTTATTCAAATCCAATCATGGTTGTTGACGTAAAGGACAACTTAAACTCTATAATTAAAAAAAAAAAACCCAGCAAAACTTAAGACACCTGTATTAGATCTGTGCACTCCTCGTAAACAAGGATTCCATACTCAAATGGAAAAAAAAAGTCACAATCTTACAGACCAATAATGAAGACAGGGTTACTTTTCTCCTATTAACAGTATGCATTTCAGTGCTTACAGCTTTATTTAATATCATAAACCAATGGCCAACAAACACAATGAGAACAACAAAAAGAAGACTGTCATTTCATACCTCAAGAGGTACTCCCAGTTCCTCTCCTAGAGTGCGCATCTTGGCCAAACCAGTCTGATAGTTTGGACCACCTCTTCGGACATAGATGTGCATTCTTGCAGCCTTTAACTTGGATTCCTATAAGGAGGAGACGAGGAAGAGTTAAATGTAGGACAAGGCAACTTAAACCAGTCACCACTAACAGCAATTAGACCAGATTTAACTAGACATACCTTCTCTCTCAGTGCTCGTATAATACCATTGAAAGTAGCAGCAACATCAGTGAAGTTAGCAATGCCTCCTCCAATAAGAAGGGCTCTTTTGCGACCATCAGGATCAGAAGTGGCACACTACAATGATCAAGGAATATTGTTACAGAACACATGAGTAACGACATAACTGTGAGAGAGGATGCTGAATAAGAAAAAAAGCTTAAATTTATTGTCTCTTACATCAATGACAACTCTTGCATATTGCAAGACCTCGTCCTCATTTGGAGCACCACTATACTCTGCATAGTTGCCAAGCTCCGATGCATAACCCAAATCTCCAACCTATGGGAGAAAGAATTAGTCTACCAGTAAAAATCAGGAAGTATATGCACCAACCAATAAAGGGCAGGTAGATTATAGCATATGGCTATAAAAGCACCTACAGTATCAGCATATATAACGCTGGCACCACCTCCAGCAACCATTGTCCAGATACGTCCCTTTGGGTTCAAAACAGTGAATTTCAAAGATGAACTTGTCTGTAAAAACAAGAATATTGTCAATGCTTCTGAATTATGGCCAAAAAGATAATGGTGGTTCCAAGCATGCAAGTACAGGCAAGTAAACATATGTCAAAACATGCATTCATGTAATTACCTTTTCATCCAGAGAATGAATGAAGCTTTCGGTAGAACTCAGAACTCTTCCAAAAGGCAAAGGAAACTCTACATTACCCCATCTGAATGTACCAAAACATATTGGATGAGAGACAGAATATTTTAGTAATATACCTCAACGACAATCCCGTGTCAACTGAAGGTTTCCTTGAAAGAGGATATGAATATATACATACTTCTTGAAGTTCTTAAAAGCAGCAGTGTCATCCAATTCTCCTCTCATATCCAGTGGATACGGTTCCCCATTCACCAGTGTAAATGGATTCATTTCTAGAAAACTGAAGTCCAGATCTAAGGAGAACAAGAAAAGCAACAAGATGTGAATTCATTACTAGCATAAATAATATTTAGTGTAAAAAAATGCACAAAGATGTCATATAAAAGGAAATATCAGACAATTCTCAATCCTTTAAAGATTCTCAAGAAAAAATTAGTTTTCCACCCTATTATTTCATATAACGTGAAAAGTAATAAGATTCGAGTACATGTGATTAGATTCACAAGTCAAGTAATTTCCTACATTAAATGAATGTGGCAAGAGCATGCTCACCTTGAAATACAGAGAAGACACCGATGATGAAATCACTGATTTTTCCACGAATCTGAGATAGTATTGAAGTTGAATCAGCAAATTTCAAATATACATTAAGCAATTCAGAATGCACAATACCCAAGATCTTCAACTCTGAGATTTTCTGAATAAATCAAAGAGAAACTAGAATCTAAGGGCACTGAGCACGTCCCATCAATTGATAAACCAAGGAACCACTTTTTATTAACAAGAATCAGACTTTTAACCTGTTTAATTATTTTGATCAGTGAAATATGCCAGATTGCTCATCACCAGAATTTATTAAATCATAGATAATTCAATATAACGAAACTTGCCTCCAAAGAAAGTGTAGCAATCAATGGAGCACATGCTTCCAATGTCATTGGTTTTTCAGTTGGGAGGAATATGGTTTTAACCTGCAGAAATCCAAAAACCAAAACCATGTGGTAATTTTAATTCCAGCAGTTATGAGATCAAACAGTCATAATATGGGAAGAAATGAAGAGGCACCTATCAAGATTAACAATGTAAACACACCTTATCCCAATTCTCCTCAATTTCAATACCTCCACATTCTGAGAAGCTAATAGTGCTGCCGAGTCTTTCAGAGACAATTGAAATGTAAAACTCTTGGTCATGTGGAACAAATGGTTCAACAATGAAGGTAGTTATTGGTGCCTTACAGCCACCCATCTCAACCTAAAAAAGCAGATCCAATTTGCACATCAATCTAAAATCTAACCAGACAAACAAAAGAACGAACTTTCATGCAATTCAATACAAAATATCACCTCAGCACCAAGGCGTGCTTTCACAAATTCAGCAACTTGAGCTAGATCTAAATTCAAAGCTACCAAACCACTCTTCCCACGCTTCCCAAATAGCATGTCAGGCTTCACAACCAATTTTGTAGATGAAAGCCATGGCTCTTTATTTGTTAACTCAGCGAAATCTGTACCTTCTGTCACCTAGACACAACAACAGATTATATTATTACTTGTAACATCAATCCAAAATAACACCACTCTCATTAACAAGCTTGAATTTTTAACAGACCCGATAAAAAAAGAGATGCAATTATAGCCGAAACCCAGCTAGAATTTCATCAAAACCAAGCTGAAGTCACCAACTTTACCAAAATATGACATCGCTAATCACTAACTCCAAACTTGAGCTTTGAAAAAACCCAGTTGAAGATTGAGTGAATATCAGAAATCCAGTTTCAATTCCACTAAAATTAAGCTAGAGTTGCAAAATTTAATCAAATGAGATCCAATTATCAATCCAAAGTAATCAAATTTCAACTTAATAAAAGCATAAAATACCAAATGACCATAACAACCATGGTCAAATAAAAAAAGAAGATCAAATCACACACATGGGGGGGTTGAGTGGACGGGGGAGATATCAACCTGAGCAGAGCAGATCTGAAGATCAATACCAGAGAGGCGTTTCAAGTGCTCCTTCAAAAGTCTCTTAGAATCATACTCTCTTATCTTCTTTCTAGCCATTTCAACAATTCAAATCAAAGATGATCTACAAAATAAAGAGACAGTGCACAATTTGCAACTGTATTATTACAACCTTTGCTTTTATATTACCATAGAAACAGATTTTTGAAAAAAATAATAATGAAATGAATGGTCTTGCTTTGCTTAAAAGAGAAGATGGGAACTGACCAGACAACAGCAAAGATTGTGTCTTTGCAAGAGAGAGGGGTGCTGGCTAGTTGGTGTCTAATAATGTGGGGGGCGTGGTGGTAGGCGAATTGCACGAGGAGGGAGAGGAGGAGAAGCTAAAATGGTTAGTCAATGCTGTTAAAATTTATATTATTTTAAAAAAATATTACTTTCTCAGCTCTACATGATAACAAGGTTGGATTGATCACACTCGCAGATACATCCCTATGACTTGACTTTTTTATAAAAATAAATTAACCTAAACATAACCTGTATTTAATAATAAAAAACAATAACAAATTTCTTCATATTTAATAACATAATAATACATCATCATCAATACACCTTATCAAAAACAAAATCCATTTTCATCATTATTTTTCTTACTTAACAGTATACACATATTGGACAGCAAACTCAACAAGCTGATTTAACTCAAAAAACCCATCTTTGTAATACTGGTCAAGAACGTTGTCTGCATATTCAGGAAAGAAAAGACCACAATTATTGAAGGCTTTCTTCAACTTTTTCTTGGTAATGGCTTCAACTTTCTTGAAAACCACCCATCATTGTTCATCACTCAAAAACATTCCCCCTTCATCATCAGATTTGTACGACCAGGCTGCCGAAATACCAGCCAGGCATAACACAGGTTCACCCATCTCTTGATCAGTAGCAATCAACCATCTCCATTGGCAACCGCAAACACTAGTGCCCTGTCAGCTCTGAAGTCAGGATAACTAGCACCCAACTCAGAGAAGGTAGCCTTCAGCTCATTAAAGCCAAGAACATTATTGTCAAGATCCTTGACGTGCCTCATGAAAATCTCCCTGATTTTCTTTGCTGTTAAGGTTTTGTCCCTTGTTTTTGTTGCAAACATCATAAGGTATGAGGATCGATATTGTTAACAAACTTTGCATGAAGCTTACAAATTGGTGCAAGAACAATTTATTTGAGTAAAATGTCAACAAATCATCTCATCTAAATTTAATTTAGGTGAAATTATTTTATTATACTATAACACCTGAAAGTTTTTTGACCTTGAAATTTGCATAGATCCACATTACCTTGCGCTTGATTTTTTTTTATCAAATAAAATAGAGATGTTAAGATTCGAACTTCTGGATCAACAAAACTCTAATATCAGATTAAAAAACTATCTTACCTAAAAACTTAACCTGATAAATAAAATTCCAGAATATAATTATATTATACTCGGCTCCATGGTCATGAAAAAGTGAGCGTTGTCCGGAACATTATCTATATATCTAAAGACATCGGCCAAATGAGCAGTAGATTATACTGTTCATTGGCCATTTTTTCTTTGTACTCCGCGGGAGTACATAGGCCTTTCGTTTTTTTTTTTTTAAATTTTGTTTTTTTTTTTTATTTCTTTTTTTTTTTATTTTGTTTTTTTAATTCTTTTTTTCTAAATTTCGTTTTTTAAATCCTTTTTTACAAATTTCGTTTTTCTTTCTTTTTTTTTAATTTTTCTAAATCTCTTTTTTTCTTTCTTTTTTAAAAATTTGTTTTTCTTTTTAAATTCTTTTTTTTCCTAAATTTCATTTTTTTCTTTTTAAATTCTCTTTCTACAAATTTCGTTTTTTTTCTTTCTTTTTTTTTTATTTTCGTTTTTTTTTTTTTAAATTCTTTTTTTCCTAAATTTCGTTTTTTTCTTTATAAATTCTTTTTCTATAAATTTCGTTTTTTCTTTTTAAATTCTTTTTTTTTCTATTTTTTTCTTACAAATTTCGTTTTTTTTTCTTTTTAAATTCTTTTTTTTCCTAAATTTTATTTTTTTTTCTTTTCAAATTATTTTTCTTTTCTAAATTTCGTTTTTTTCTTTTTAAATCCTTTTTTTCTTCTAAATTTTGTTTTTTTTCTTTTTAAATTCTTTTTTTTTCCTAAATTTCGTTTTTTCTTTTTAAATTCTTTTTCTTTTCTAAATTTCGTTTTTAAATTCTTTTTCTATAAATTTCGTTTTTTTCTTTTTAATTTTTTTTCCTGAATTTCGTTTTTTTTCTTTTTTTTAAATCCTTTTTTTTTCTTACAAATTTTTTTTTTTTTATTTTAAAATTGTTTTTTTTTATAAATTTCTTTTTTTTTATTTTTAAATTAATTTCTTTTCTAAATTTCGTTTTTTCTTTTAAATTCTTTTTTCCTAAATTTCGCTTTTTTAAATTCTTTTTCTTTTCTAAATTTCGTTTTTTCCTTTTTAAATTCTTTTTTCCTAAATTTCGTTTTTTTCTTTTTAAATTCTTTTTCTTTTCTAAATTTTGTTTTTTTCTTTTTAAATCCTTTTCTTTCTTCTAAATTTTGTTTTTTTTCTTTTTCAAATCTTTTTTTTCCTAAATTTCGTTGTTTTTCTTTTTAAATTCCTTTTCTTTTCTAAATTTCGTTTTTTTTCTTTTTAAATTCTTTTTGTTTTTCTAAATTTCGTTTTTTTCCTTTTTAAATTCGTTTTCTTTTCTAAATTTCGTTTTTTTTCTTTTTAAATCCTTTGTTTCTTCTAAATTTTGTTTTTTTCTTTTTAAATCCTTTTTTTTTCCTAAATTTCATTTTTTTTAATTCTTATTTTGGAAAGTGTTGCTTTTCGTTTGTTTTTTTTTGGATTTTTTAAATCCTAATTTTAGAAAATTACTCTGTAAAAGTTGTTTTCGTTTGTTTGTTTTTTTAACTTGGATATTAATGACAGCTTATGCGTATCATGATTAATCTCAGGATCTATTTTTTTTCCTTTTTTTTCCACTTCTATATTTTTTCCCCTTTTTTTCCACTTATATTTTTTCCCCATGATCGGGATGTCCGAGTTATTTTATGCGCAACATGATTTTTTTTTCATATTACTGTTTAAAAAGGTGTTTTCCCCTTGCATTGTTCTTTTTAATAACCATGCTTTTTTTAATAATAATGTTCACAGTTCAATACTGTGTGAAGAGGTGTTTTTGTTTTTTTAATTTTAATCGGGCTTTTTATTTTCTTTTAGACCTAGGTATCCGTTACAGCTTATGCACATCGACTAATCTCTGAATCCATTTATTATTATTATTTTTTATTATCACTTACATATTTTTTTCCATGACCGGGATCTCCGGATTAATTAACGCGCATCATGATATTTATATGTTTTTTTTATTTATTTTTGTTAAAGTTTCTAGGATATTTTTAATCTTTCATTAATTATATGTTCTGATATTTATTGGATATTATCTCATACGAATATATATAGGGATAAAAAAACATGACCTTGGATTTTTTGAATAAAAAAAATTAATATCAGTATTCTTAAATACATTTACTATAATCATATAATTAATAAATCGACTAACATAAAAAAAAATTGTCTTCGAATTTTAATTTTGTACTTAACACAATAACAATAACAATAATAATTTAATTGTTTTTCTTGCTTACTCTTTTGTTATTGTTTTTTTCTCTCCATATAATCTAATAATTTTTATTATTTTGATAGATGATGACAATGATATTTTTTTAATTTTCTTAAATTTTCTAGGATAATTTTAGTCTTTCATTAATTATATGTTCTAATATTTATTGGATGTTATATATATATAGGGAAAAGAAAACATGACCTAGGTTTTTTGGAATAAAAACATTAATATCATTTTAAAATTAATATTGAAATTTGGTACTCTTTTGTTTAGATTTATTTCTTAAAAACAAATTTATAATATTTTCATTTTTAATATTTTAAATATAATATTGCTGGGGAAAAGATAAACTAAAAAAAAAATATTTACGTAGGTTATCTGCAATTACAAAATATACACGTCACTTTCCATTTTCATTACATAAATTTTATCAATTATAACTATACTAAATAAATATTAAACTAATAAAATATAATATATATAAAAACAATAAATTTTTTACATAGATAAAAAAACACATGCATCGCTACGGGTATACCGCTTCGCTTCTAAGCTAAGCACGTGTTGTTCTCCAACTCTACATTTATTTTTTTGAGAAGGGACTTGTACGTGTATACTTAAGCTCGGTTTTGTAATACGGCTAAACCTATTTTATCATGGAAGTGTTTTTCAAACTACTTTTCACATGAAAAATATTAAATTCATGTTTTTTTTATGTGTTCTTAAAATTAAAATATATACTGAATATGAAGTGAACATGTATATATATAACAATAAAGAAAAAAATAATATGTGAAATTAACCTTAATTAACATATGAATATATTCACTAATTTGTAGATTATATAATTTATTGTGTCAAATTGCTTTGCTTGATCTGAAGTGTATTAAATTTCAAAGTATACAAACTAACTTAATTAAAATAGTGTAAATGTAAACATATCTATACATCACCCGTAACTATATTAACTAATGAACACTGTATCGGTCACCCTCTTCCCGCCACAAAGAACACTCACCGAGCCCCCCTTCTTCAATTTCCCGCTGTTTTTCTTTCCCCAAACGACACCGTCACTCCCCTCCCTCTAATTCAGCTTTCAAAAACCACAATGCCCAAACTACCGCAGTCGCCTCCACATCCACCTTCAGATCAAGGGCAAACATGTAACTCCACTTCCCAATAGCAATGGCAGAGAATGTAATTCTCTGAACCCTCAAGCCTCAATAACAAACCCCAAACCCCCCCCCATTATATTTTCCCCTTGGGAGCTCGACGTCTCTATAAAATTTCATACTCTCTTCGCGCTCTCGAAAAGTTTCCCGGTTATCTCAATTTCTTCGTATCAATTTCTGTAATTTCTTCTTCATCCCCTCTCCTTTTCTCTTCATAATCTCCATTTTAAGCAATTTTTTTAGTTTTTTTGGTGTTTTTACTCGATTCTTCTCTTATTTGATCGTCACATTTTATGTTTTTGTGTCTGGTTCCAAAAGTTAACCCTAATTTCTCTCACAGGGTTTTTGTTACATGAATTATAAGCCGAATTGGCCTCGGATTTTTTCTCCTTATTATTGAAGATTGATTGGTTCAAGGACTGCTGCTGCGAGGGATTTAACGAATGTGAGTTTTTATTTTTGGGTTTGAATTCGATTTTTATTGGGTTTGATATGGTTTTGAAGTTGGGGAAGTTGTGATTTTGGATTTGGATTTGAGGATTGAGTGGAAATGGAAGTGGATTAGTGTTATATTGTGGTTACTGAGTGCAAACGGTAGGCGGTGAAGGGATTTAGGGTTTTGAAGGGAATAGAAGTTGAAATTGGGGATTTTTGGATTTGTTGACTGATGTGTGTTGATTTTTGAAGATGAAAAATTGGGTTTTTGGCTTTTATATTCAATGGGTTTTTTTATATATAAGTTCGTGAAACCCTAATTTGGGATTGGTTTAGTAATCAAATTTAAAGTTGGTTGAATATGTTTGTGCTTGATGTTTGACTTGTTTCCATTTGTGTTGATTATTTGTTATATTTGGATGTTGAGTTGTTGCAGTTAAAGATGGCTGATCAGAGGAATGGAAGTGGGCAGCCTTCAAATGCAGCAAGAAATGTTTATGCTATTGACGTGGAGAAATTTAAAATACGGCTCAAGGCATTTTATTCAAATTGGAATGAGAACAAGGCTGGTTTATGGGGTTCTTCTGATGTTATAGCTATAGCAACACCTCCACCTTCTGAGGACTTGCGGTATCTGAAATCGTCAGCTTTGAATATTTGGTTGCTTGGGTATGAGTTTCCAGAGACTGTAATGGTTTTTATGAAGAAACAGATTCATTTCTTGTGTAGCCATAAGAAGGCTTCTTTGCTTGAAGTTGTGAAAAAACCTGCTAGGGAAGTTGTGGGTGTTGATGTCATGATGCATGTGAAGGCGAAGACGGACAATGGGACTGATCTGATGGAAGCAATATTCCGTGCTATCCGTTCTCAGCCAGGTGCTGATGAGCAAGTTGCACCTGTTGTTGGACACATTGTGAGAGAGGCTCCTGAAGGAAATCTTTTGGAAACCTGGTCTGAGAAATTGAAGGGTGCAGGTTTTGAGCTTGCTGATGTAACTAATGGGTTGTCTGATTTGTTTGCTGTTAAGGATGCTGATGAGCTCATTAATGTGAAGAAAGCTGCTTTTTTGACTTTTAGTGTAATGAACAATGTTGTGGTGCCGAAGCTCGAGAATGTTATTGACGAGGAGAAAAATATCACCCATTCTGCTTTGATGGATGAAGCAGAGAAGGCTATTTTAGACCCCACCAGAGCTAAGGCCAAGTTGAAGGCGGATAATGTTGATATATGCTATCCTCCGATATTTCAGAGTGGAGGGGAGTTTGATCTAAGGCCTAGTGCTGCAAGCAATGATGAGTCCCTGTATTATGATTCTGCTAGTGTAATTATAATTGCTGTGGGATCTCGATACAACAGTTACTGCTCAAATGTTGCCAGGACTTTAATGATAGATGCCACTCCTTTGCAGAGCAAGGCTTATGCTGTTCTTCTCAAGGCACAAGAAGCTGCTATCGGAGCTCTGAAGCCTGGGAACAAACTCAGTGCTGCTTATCTAGCTGCCTTGTCAGTGGTTGAGAAGGAGGCTCCTGAATTGGTTCCAAATCTGAGCAAATCAGCTGGGACAGGCATGGGTCTTGAGTTTCGTGAGTCAGGACTGAATCTTAATGCCAAGAATGATCGAATGGTAAAGGCTAAAATGGTTCTCAATGTGTCTCTTGGTTTTCAGAACTTGCATAATCAGACCAAGAATCCCAAGATTCAGAATTTCTCACTGTTGCTTGCAGATACCGTTATCGTCGGTAATCTCATTATCCTCTGCAACATTTTCTTAATTTTCACCCTTTTTATTTTTCCCAATTGCTTATCAATATTTATGGCAACATGTTTTCTCTTGTATTCATTTAAATTTCTTTTTTCCTAATGTTATCTTATCAACTATCATAATTACATCGAACAGAAATTATAATTGTTTAAAAAGTTTGTTTCGTTATTATCCAATGATTTGGATATTGCAGGTGATCAAAATCCAGATGTTGTGACTTCCAAGAGCTCAAAAGCTGTCAAGGATGTGACTTACTCATTTAATGAAGGTGAGGATGAAGACCAAAAACCTAGAGCTAGAGCTGAGATGAATGGCGGGGAAAACTTGATGTCTAAGACAACATTGAGGTCGGATAATGGGGAGATCTCAAAGGAGGAGCTTCGGAGGCAGCACCAAGCAGAACTTGCCCGGCAGAAGAATGAAGAAACTGCCCGGCGGCTTGCTGGTGTAGGAAGTGCTAATGGAGACAGTCGTGCTGCTTCAAAGACTTCAGCTGATTTGGTGGCCTACAAGAATGTCAATGATATTCCTCCTGCTAGAGATTTAATGATTCAGATAGACCAGAAGAATGAGGCTGTTCTTTTGCCTATTTATGGGAGTATGGTGCCTTTCCATGTTTCCACAATTAGGACAGTTTCCAGCCAGCAAGATACCAACCGGACCTGTTACATTCGAATAATTTTTAATGTTCCTGGGACGGCTTTTAATCCACATGACTCCAACTCATTGAAGCACCAAGGAGCTATTTATCTGAAGGAGGTTTCTTTTCGCTCAAAGGATCCTAGGCATATAAGTGAAGTGGTACAGCAGATCAAGACACTTAGGCGGCATGTTATGGCCAGGGAGTCAGAGAGGGCTGAGAGGGCAACCTTGGTTTCTCAGGAGAAACTACAGCTTGCAGGGAATAGATTCAAGCCAATAAGGTTGACTGACCTTTGGATTCGTCCTGTTTTTGGTGGCCGTGGAAGAAAGTTGCCTGGTTCTCTTGAAGCCCATGTTAATGGGTTCCGATATTCTACAAGCAGAGCTGAGGAGCGTGTGGATGTTATGTATGCAAACATCAAGCATGCATTTTTCCAGCCTGCAGAGAAGGAGATGATTACTCTCCTGCACTTCCATCTCCACAACCACATTATGGTGGGAAACAAGAAGACCAAGGATGTGCAGTTTTACATTGAGGTGATGGATGTGGTCCAGACTTTGGGAGGTGGAAAGAGGTCTGCGTATGACCCGGATGAGATAGAGGAAGAGCAGCGAGAAAGAGAGAGGAAGAATAAGATCAATATGGGTTTTCAGAGCTTTGTAAATCGGGTGAATGACCTTTGGACTCAGCCCCAATTTAGTGGACTTGACCTTGAGTTTGATCAGCCTTTGAGAGAGCTTGGCTTCCATGGAGTGCCCCACAAGGTTACATCTTTCATTGTCCCCACTTCAAGCTGCCTGGTTGAGTTAGTTGAGACCCCTTTCCTTGTTGTCACTCTGGGTGAGATTGAGATTGTCAATCTGGAGAGAGTTGGGCTTGGACAGAAAAACTTTGACATGACCATTGTCTTCAAGGACTTTAAGCGTGATGTCCTCAGGATTGACTCCATTCCATCAACGGCACTTGATGGCATCAAAGAATGGCTTGACACAACAGACATCAAGTATTATGAGAGCAGGCTGAATCTCAACTGGCGACAGATACTGAAGACAATCACTGATGACCCACAGAGCTTCATCGATGACGGGGGGTGGGAATTTTTGAATTTGGAAGCTAGTGATTCAGATTCTGACAAGTCCGAGGATTCAGACCAGGGCTACATACCATCAGATGCAGAACCTGACTCTGAGACGGAGGAGGAAGACTCTGATAGTGAATCACTTGTGGAGTCTGAGGATGATGAAGAGGATGATTCAGAGGAAGACTCCGAGGAAGAAAAGGGTAAGACGTGGGAGGAGCTGGAGAGGGAAGCAAGCAATGCAGACAGGGAAAAGGCTAATGATTCAGACAGTGAGCAGGAGAGGAACAGAAGGAAAGCAAAGGCTTTTGGGAAGTCTCGAGCCCCTCCCAGACCCGCTCCTAGAATGCCCAAGCGCCCCAAGTTCCGATAGGTATGATAGGAAACATCAACGTTCCTTTTCTTATTTATGTTTCTAGCAGGTAGTGGCAGCAGCTTCCTTAGAATGCAGGCCTCTAACTCGGTTTAGAACTATTGATAGTGGTAGTTTTTAAGATTTTGTTTTATTTTAATCTATTGCCTTTTGGTCATCAAGTGGGAGTTTTGCTTGGAAGGAGACCAATCCCTAACAAACCTTAGCTGTGCGTCACCGCAATTGCGCAGTCATTAAAATCTTTGTAATTGTTATGTTCGTCTGTTTTGTACGTGTTGCATTGTGTTCTTGTTATACCATAATGCACGGTATGGAAACGTTACTTGTTCAATACATATTTGTTGATATCCAATCATTATGTCTCATGGAATCAAAACTTTTTCCAGTCACAACCATCGCTTCTTTCCATCTAGTGTTATTAAATCCAGCTTTCAAGGTTGAAGTGGGAATTGATTCATGAACTGAATGTAGATATGGTCAAAATTTAAATTGATTTTTTTATATGATACAATTTTAATTTTCTTGCAACAACGCTATTTTAAATTGATTTATATTAACGAGCTCGAGATCCGGGTCATAAAATTCATAATAACTCTCTTTGCTTCCATCAAATTGAAGTTGACAAAGCAAGCTTTTGATAGTAATGGACCTGTGATCCGAATGGTGATTATTTTAGTCAAAATTTGGTTTGATTTGTTTTTTTTTTCAAAGCAATAATTATTTTACTTATTATTATTTTTTAATTTTTAAAATAATAGTTAGATTAACTCACTCTAAACTCATGATCCATGCCTTGGCTAGACTATAAGCAGTCACCCATGGCGTTGGAACAAAACAGAGAAATGAAAGTGGTTACCCAACAGAAACCACCACCTTTTCATTTGCAACAGTCAAAATGGTATTCTTCAAAAACAAAGAGAAGAAAAAAATCCATGCTGAGATCACATTAAACTTGAAGTTGCTGACATCAGAAGCAAGTAGGGCTGCAATATCAGCGGATCATCTTATTACTAAATTTTCAACGTCTAGTCATGAGCTAATTGGCTAACCTCTCCCGTGGACCAGGGGCTGCAAGCAGAAAATTCCCAGCAAGTGGCCATGTAGACTGCAAACCTCCACTAATTGTCCAATTACTGCAGTGTATTCACGGATAACAGCTGCACCAGGCAGTGTCTTGAGCTAAATACAGTTCTAACCATGCAAGAACCCTCTGTAGACGTATTGTTTTGTATACTTCGGTTCTGAATTTTCAAGTTGAGAAATCCTCGAAATTGAACATCACTGGTCTCTTCTGGATTCGGAGCTAAAGGTTTCAGTCTCCACAATTCAGTAGCTGAGGAACACATCAGTTACAGGTTGGAGACACATTAGCTCCCTTTCTCTCTCTTCAAAATTCTCTTACATTTGAGCAGGATGGATAGAGGGTAGGCACTCCTCACTGAAAAACTTGCTGTCCTTGAATAGTTTACTAAAATAGTGAATCAGGGTGAAGGTCATAACTGAGAAGAATAGCTTGATGGCCTTAGCTGTGCCTTGGGGGATATAGTATCTATCACTGCAATTTTCCAACATTTAAGAGCTTGCATCTTCATATCAAGCATGGAAACTCTAAAGAGAATCTGCTTGTAACTTGGTCTGGCAACCAGTGGTCCTTTCAAATTCTGTCAGTCCACTACAATCCTTTAAAAATGCTGCACCATCGATAACTTCATCTATATCCTAAACTTGCAGGGCAGAACCTTGGATGGTATCTGGGTTCAAATGTGTGTCAGGAGTCTTCATGTATTCCAACCTTGTTTGGCACGGAGTGCCTGGTTAAGAAGTTATAATTTCTGAAAAACCCAGCCATCCCTTTTCTCTGCTGCATAAATCTCATCACAATGGTTTAAGCAGCAGAGAGAAGATGTAAGGAATTGATTGGGAAATCATACAATAAAGAATTAATGCAAAAATAACTTAGCGATCCAAGCTAAAGATACAGCGATTCATAATCATGGAAATAGTAAACCAAAAAAGAAAGTAACACTTTAATCATCCAATATAAATGAAGAGAGAACAAAGGAAAAAAAGCCTTGAACAAAAAGAGCCATACCCACCTATGAAAACACGAGAGCCTTGCTATTTCCTGTTTAACATAGCAAAATAGACAATTTTCTGGTGGATGCATGGATTGAGATATGCAATAAAACTGCATCTTGATAAGATCAACGAACTACTTTCAAAACAGAAGAAAGCTCCAAAACAATGGCAACCAATAACATGCTGATATGAAATTAAGCAGGTTTTCACGCAACATGCTCATAACCATCCATTGAATAGCACTCGCCATTGCACTCGCCATTTTGGCCATATGTGGTTAATCTTCCCTCCGATGACAGTGATGGAGGAGGAAACAAAGAGTAGAAGTTAAATTTGAAGATTCAAAAACAGCTTTACACATTCTAATTGATGAAATGGAAATGATTCTAGGAGGACATTCACAAGTAGGAGATTCAAGTTAAAAACAAAAACAAGCAATAAAAAGATACAAAACATTTCTCTGATTTCTAATTCCACTATTTTACAAGTAAACAATTGGTCATGGCCCTGAGTTTCAAAACCACTTTACAAGTAAAGATTATAATTTCAACCAGCTTGTCCACTGTGCATATAAAAACCAACACCAAAAAAAACGAAAAGGAAAAAATTCCAAAACATCTGCTTCCCTGCAAGAGACATTATTCTGGCTAGTGCAACTATTATCTGTAGATGCTTCAGGTGTAGTTTAATAAAGCATGGGGGTATAGACACCTTTGGTCACCTTAGTTTGGGCCTCTTGGTAAGACTTCCACTCACATTTCTTCTATCAGGTGGTCGAGCTAGTGGTCGAGCTGGGGGACGCGATGGCGGCCGAGCTGGCGGTCGAGTGGGTGCTCGAGCTGGCGGTCGAGTGGGTGCTCGAGCTGGCTCTCGAGACTTGCCAAGTGCCTTGATCTTCCTTCTTTTTCTCTCCTCTTCGCTATCTGAATCATTCCCCTTCTCCCTGTCAGCATAACTAGCTTCCCTCTCCAACTCTTCCCATGTCTTTCCTTCCTCCTCCTCCGAGTCTTCCTCAGAGTCCTCTTCCTCATCATCCTCGGACTCCACCAAAGACTCACTGTCATCATCTTCATCATCGGAACCTGAGTCAGATTGCACATCTGAAGGCACATACCCTTGGTCTGAGTCTACCGACTTATCAGAATCTGAATCACTAACTTCCATGTTTAAAAATTCCCACCCACCATCCTCTATGAATTTTTCTGGATCATCAGTGATAGTTTTCAGTATAGGCCGCCAGTTCAGATTTAATCTACTTTCATAATACTTGAGGTCAGTCGTGTTAAGCCACTCCTTTATGCCATCTAGTGATGTAGAGGGGATAGAGTCTATTCGTAGGACATCCCGTTTGAAGTCCTTGAAGACAACAGTCATGTCAAAATTCTTCTGTCCAAGGCCAACTCTCTCCAGGTTAACTATCTCAATCTCACTCAGAGTTATAACCACACAAGGAGTCTCTATCAGCTCAACCAAGCAACTTGATGTCGGAACTATGAACGCTGAAACTTTATGGGGAACCCCATGGAACCCAAGCTCTCTTAAAGGCTGATCAAACTCAAGGTCAAGTGCTTTAAATTGAGGCTGGCCCCATACATCATTGACCCGGTTCACAAAGTTCTGGAAGTCCATGTTAATTTTATTCTTCCGATCCCTCTCACGTTGTTCTTCCTCAATCTCGTCAGGGTCATAGGCTGATCTTTTCCCCCCTCCAATTGTCTGGACCACATCAATCACCTCAATATAAAATTGCACATCCTTGGTCTTTTTGTTCCCCACCATTATGTGATTATGCAAATGAAAGTGCACGAGAGTAATCATTTCCTTCTCTGCTGGCTGAAAGAATGCATGCTTGATGTTACCAAACATTACATCAACACGTTCATCAGGCCGTGAAGTTGAATAGCGTAAGCCATTTGTGTGGGCTTCAAGTGAGCCAGTCAGTTTTCTTCCACGACCACCAAAAGGAGGACGAACCCATAGATCTAACAATTTTATTGGCTTGAATTTGGTAGAAGATAGCTGGAGCTTTTCCTGACTAACTAAGGTTGCCCTCTCAGCTCTCTCAGATTCTCTAGAAGTAACCTGCCGACGTAGGGTTTTAATCTGCTGTACAACCTCACTTATATGTCTAGAGTCCTTTGAACGAAATGAAACCTCCTTCAAATATATAGACCCTTGAAACTTAAGGGAATTTGCATCATGAGGGCTGAAAGGGGTGCCGGGCACATTAAATATTATTCTTATGTAGCAGGTTCGGTTACCATCCTGCTGGCTGGACACGCTCTTCACAGTGGCAACGTGGAAAGGAACCATACTTCCATGAATTGGTAATATTATGGCTTCATTCTTCTGGTCAATCTGAATCATAAACTCTCGAGGAGGGGGCAGATCATTGACATTCTTATACGCAACTAAATCACCAATTGTCTTTGCACCACCTCGATTATCTGTTGCACTTGAACCCCCACCAGCAAGCCTCCTAGCAGTCTCTTCATTCTTCTGGCGAGCAAGCTCTGCCTGGTGCTGCCTTCGTAGCTCCTCCTTTGACATTTCATGGTTGTCTGACCTAAGTGTTGCCTTAGACAAGATGGTCTTGCTCCCTCTAAGTTCATGCTTGGTTTTTGGCTGATCGTCCTCATTGAATGAATACGCCACATCTTTAACAGCTTTCGTACTCTTTGAAGTCACCACATCTGGAATCTTCTCACCAACAATCACTGTATCTGCAAGTAAGACAGAATACTTCTGGGTCTTTGGTTTTTTGGTCTCTGCCTGCAAGTTCTGAAATCCAAGAGACACATTGAAAACCATTCCTTGTCTCAGAATTCGATCATTCTTGGAATTAAGACTTAGCCCTGACTCACGAAACTCAAGGCCAATTCCAGTTCCTGCAGTTTTGGTCAAGTTTGCAATTAATTCAGGAGCATCCTTCTCAACCACAGAGAGTGCTGCTTGATACACAGCACTAATCTTGTTCCCAGACTTCAATTCACTGATTGCTGCTTCATGGGCCTTGAGGAGGACCTCATATGCCTTGCTCTGCAACGGATTGGCATCAATCAGAAAAGTTCTTGCAATGTTTGAGCAGTAGCTGTTGTATCTAGAACCAATTGCACATATGATCACACTAGTGGAGTCATAGTAGAGGTTCTCATCATTGCTTGCAGCACTCGGTTTCAGATCAAACTCTCCTCCACTCTGAAAAATTGGAGGATAGCATATATCAACATTCTCTGCCTTCAGCTTTACCTTAATTCTTGCAGGTTCCAATATTGCCTTCTCTGTGTCATCCATCAATGAAGAATGGGAGATCTTCTTCTCCTCATCAATGACTTTTTCAAGCTTTGGGACCACAAACTGCTTCATCACTGAAGAAGTCAAGAAAGCTGCTTTTCTTACATTTGTAAGCTCAATACTGTCTTTGACAGAAAATAAGTCAGAGAACCCATTTGTTACATCACTTAGCTCACAATTAGCATTCCTTAGTTTCTCATCCCATGTTTCCAAAAGCTTCCCTTCAGGACTTTCTCTAGCTATATGTCCAATGACAGGAGTATCATGACCATTCGAGTTTGACCGAGCAAGGACTGCATGAAAAATGATATCCATCAAATCACTTCCATCGTCGCTTTTGGTCTTCACATGTATCACAACCTCAACACCCAGAGCCTCTTTGGCAGACTTCTTAACAACCTCAAGCAAAGAAGCCTTTTTCTGGCTACATAAGAAATGGATCTGCTTCTTCAGGAAGACCATAATTGTCTCTGGGAACTCATATCCAACCAACCAAATATTCAATGCTGATGACTTCAGGTACCGGAGATCCTCTGAAGCTGGAGGCGTTGCTATGGCAAGAACATCAGAAGCACCCCATAGGTCATTATGGTGTTCCTTCCAATGTGAATATAACAAGTTCAAGCGCTTAGTGAAGTTATTCAAATCTATCGCGTATGGATTGACAGCTCCTGAAGGCTTCCCATTTGAGGATTTTGCATTAGCATTCCTACTTTCAGCCATAGCATGTAGTTCAAATACAGATCTTGATTGGTCAAAAACAGAGCAGTTGCGCCTAATGATCGGCAAAAACTGTGATAAATAACAGTTAACCCATCAGTTCTCTTCCTTCTCTCCATATGGCAATAATATAAAAAAAAACTTCAAATCCTCAAAAATCCGTTGATCAGACTATTAATCAAAGAAGGATCGATCCATTACCTCCTCTATCTGAAAAGTCTCAAATGAACCTCACTTCATTAACAAGGAACCATGCATCTAATAAAAAAGCCATCAAATTTCAACTCCTGCAATAAGAAATTCTCGATCCTTAGAACCAGCTACACAGACCCACAAAACAAATAAAAAATAAAAAATAAATCAGGATTTGGAGCTAAATCTGGTGCTTGAATTCATTGAATTATGAAAAAACAAAGAGAACCCAGATAGATAAAAGATTAAATTAAAAGATTACAACTTGTGGGTACCTATGGTAAGTTTATCTTATGACTCATAAGGTAAAAGCTTGAGGCCATAGGTGTTAACTTTTTGAAAGAAATGGATGATGATGAGACTGACTTTTTATCAACTTTGACAAAGAAATGGATTGCTCCAACATGAAGGATTTGGAGGTATAGAGAGTGTGATTAATGGATGACAGTTACAATAAGGAATGATTAAAGATGAACAACAGAGGAGAAGCTAAAGAAGCCAAAAGTGTAATCATCAATCAACTCACTTGTGGAAAATGAATATTTATATGCAAGGGAAAATCTGGTTGAGTTTTTTTACCGTGTTTCATTCTTTGTTTTTATTATGTGTACAAAACAAAGTAAATTTGTCTACTGTTTAGAAAATAAAAGTTAACTTAATTAATTAGAAAAAAATATATTTTTTATATTCTTAACATCAATACAACATTACAACATAATTATAAAAAGGGTTTAAAACACCACTGAGCATTTATTTTTAAGACCATAATCAATTTACAAGGCTAGTTTAAGATTGAATCGCCCATTCCTCATCAGGAAAGATGAAAATCCAGCATGTCATACGGATGATAGGGAGGTTTACTCCTAACCCACTTAAAGAGTTTTTACTCTGCAGTTT
Source organism: Salix exigua (assembly GCA_032356905.1). Lineage (NCBI taxonomy): Eukaryota > Viridiplantae > Streptophyta > Magnoliopsida > Malpighiales > Salicaceae > Salix > Salix exigua. Next base: position 291,894 of record JAVHLS010000087.1, read on the forward strand.
TGATTATACGGGTCTACACTCGTTTTGGATGAACAGTTTGCATTCAAGTCCCGGGAAATAAATTCAAGAGCAAACCACAACAAACACGCGAGGGAGCGCAACTAGTTTACCGAGGCAGACGGAGAACCAGTAGAATTGACAGACATCGTGTTCAGGAACACTAAATCACATTTGATCTTTAGCTGTTTAGGAACATTACAATATTCTGTGATGCAGGAACAAGGTACACAGGGTAATCAGACCACCCATGGAGGCTAGGGCAAACATCAAGTAGCATGTCTCTAAATCTGCGTTTACATAATAGAATAGTAGGATACAACAAAGATACATAGAGAACGTCACAGCATGGATAACGTGGAACAATCATGGCTTCTAGATCGGGGCAACACTCAGCTCGGTTTCTTACACAATAAAATCATAAACCGAGAAAGGGACATTGCTTTCTTGCATGCTCGGGAATCACTTTGACCAGGGTCTCCACTGAAACTCCCTTCAATTCTAGTTAAACAACAGCAGAAACAGCAAGTAGTAAGCACCGGGATTGATAGATAATAAACTGCGGTTATTGAAAACAATATGCTCTGTAATAATTTCATACCATGAGATTTGAAGTTAAATAATGGTGGGAGGAAACGCCCATTTGGCAGGCGGGTGTTTTGATCACGAAGCTCTTCAAAAAAGGGATGCGTCAAGGCATCCAACTGCAACCAAAGTCAATAGCGGTAAAAACGATTTTAATCAAACAAAGAATTAAACAAACCGAGAGAACATGATTGCAATGAGCACATAACATGGTCAGTTTCTATAATAAACATTAGGTGAAAGCATCTAACATGTGTAATTGATTAGCATCAGGCAGTAACCACCTCCATATTTAAATGAAAGTTTTATGCAACTGTCAGGACATCAGATTCAAATTGCAACAAGTAATTCTTGGGGAAGAATCATCAACATTCAAAGGTTATTGAGAATTCACAAAAATTAGAGTCAAAGGAACCATAACCTAGTCCAGAAAAATACTCACAGCTGTGCACCGTAGGTTAGGGGAGTATTGCAATAATCTAGAAACCAGATCAACTGCTTCAGGAGGCATGCGCTTGTGGAATATCTAAAAGTGAAACCAACAGAAGTTGATGGATGATAAGTCATAAGAATGCAACACAAACTCCAGAACATTCATCTAGAATTGCTGATACCTTGTGCCAAGGATGAGCTTTAATCTGGGGGAATTTGTACTCTGTATAGTTTGGGTTCATGCATTTAATTTCCTCCCTTGTAGGAGTACCCAAAACCTGGAAGATAATGGCATTTTATTAAATAAAATAAATCAGGGATAAAGCAAGTCCCAACAGAAACGAGCATTTTACCAAAGTGTAGACAAAGTCTTTTTAACGTGAGTTAAAAGCTACACTTGATAATGTATAGACAGCTTTTAAAAGGTTCAGGATACTAAATATTACCTTGATAATCTCCACAAGCTGGTCGACTCCACTCTCACCAGGAAAAAGAGGCTGACATAATCGATACATTTATTAAGCTTGTCGTGGAGATCAATTATGTAAAACAAATCAAATACACCTTGTCCACAAAAGCTTCCTACCTGTCCAAGCAATAGCTCAGCAAGGACACAGCCAACAGACCAGATGTCAATAGCTGTCGTGTATTCAGTTGCTCCAAATATAAGTTCAGGTGCTCTGTAATACCTAGAACATATATACGATATATTTGGCTCCCCTTTTACCTGTCAGAAGAAACAGCATCCCACTAAAAATAAAAGCAAAGATGAACACCAAACAGAATAACAAGGACGAAGCATACCAAGACTTTTGCACTTCCAAAGTCACACAATTTAACCTGATGTGTATGAGGATTCACCTGCATCAAGAAAAACAAATTGAAGATAATTTTTTAAAAGATTCTGACATGGAATAAGAGACATTGTAAACAAAACAAAGATTGTGTCCTCCAATAAAAAGGATAACCACTTCATTTGAGCAAATCAAATTACAGCCATATATTTATAGTTTATTTTTATCACAAGGCCTTTAAATTTCAGAAAAGTGAGACCGTTATGAGAAGAAATATTTCTCTATTTTTATCACAATTAAACATATAAAGGTATATGCCTAAAAATGCACATGAACTCTTACCAAAAGGTTTTGAGGTTTGATATCACGATGACACACTCCAATTGCACGGTGGATGTATGACAATGCCCTAAATATCTGCCAAGAATCAATATGTTAATATCTTACCAATGTTCCTAATAAACAATCCCTTCTAGAAGATATTGTTCCATACATTGAGGTAAGAACTCTAGAGGCCTTGGGAGAAAGAAATAGCAAAGTAATGGATATCAGTTCCATACCTGATATGTATAAAGTTTGACATATATCAGTGGCATTTTCTGATTCATCTTGCTGTAGTGTTTAATCACACGATGAACAGTTTCTGGTACATACTCGAGAACCAGATTAAGGTAAAGCTCATCCTTCTCAGTTGTCGAAAAAAAACAATGCTTTAAGGAGACAACATTTGGATGGTCAAGAAGACGCATGGTTTGCAGCTCACGGTTTTTATACCTCTTATCTTGAAGAACTTTCTTTATAGCAACAGTTTCACCAGTCTCTAAGCATTTTGCCTAAAGCCAAAATTGCAGAAAGGCAAAATGGAAACATGAGCACTTGGTGAGAAAGTCTGGAAGGAAGTAGCAATACACTATTCATGAACATTCAGCAACACACTAAGGTCTAAAACAGCATACCTGGAAAACAACCCCGAATGAACCATGCCCAACAACACGTTCAGCCATGTAGCTTATAGTCTGCATGGTTTAAATAGAAGTCATATTAACTAAGAATAAAAGAAGTATAATACAACAAAGAGAAAGCGACATGCCCTGATAGACAAGCCAAATAGCTGATTCATTGTCTTTTATTAGAAATGGAGAATATGGTCTTAGAATGGGACAGGTTATGTGAAGAAGTTATGGCAAAATCATGGCATTTGGAGGATAACAACATTAAATATCAAAGTATGGAGAAACCATCATGGAACTCTCCCAATCATATCTGATGAGATTTCAATAATTACAAGGTGAATATGGGAGGAAATTGAGCCAGTTGTGTAAACCAGGCCACATCCTAAAGGGACTGTTTGGCATTGCTATCGGAAAGTGTTTATGAAAAAATTTGAATTTTATTTTTTACTTTAAATTAAAAAAAACAGTGTTTTAAGATTATTTTGATATGCTGATGTCAAAAATGATTTTTTTTAAAAAAAAACATCATTTTGATGTATTTATAAACAATAAACACTTTCAAAAATAACCGCAATCGCACTCCCAAACAGGCTAGAAGACTACCCCTCAAACTGCAAGGGGATCTTGACTTGCTAAAAGATATGAAGAAATAAAACAAACAATTATACCTGCTTTGGCTGGCCATTTCTACCACCAATTGTTGTTACTATAATATGACCTGTCTCTGTACCATTACCATCCACCACTGTTGCCTCCATTTCCTGAAAAGCATACCTGAGTGAGTGACTGCATCCAAAATCCACTGAACACAACAAAAACTAATCCACTGAACACAACAAAAACTAATCCACTGAACACAACAAAAACAGGCACAAATCAACGACAAGGAAAGATGTGTTGACTGCCATACTTTGTCATCTCTTATTTTCATGTCATTCATTTCCTCAGGTAACTTATCCACGCCAGCATTATGGACACTAGCTTCTCTTAATCTTGAAGAAGGTGCCACGCCCACAGAACCCATTTGTTAGACAAGAGCAAATTATTCTGTCTTACTCTTGAACTTCAATGCAATTACACATTACCTGTTGCCATGGAGAAGGTTACAAATCTCAGCAGACAGATTTAGATGCATCAAAATACATATAAAATACTTTCATTGATTATCCACAACGTGCAGTAACAGAGCTAAACCAAAACCCCACAAAAGAAAAGCTAGTACTCGAACAAAAACTCGGACTCCAAAGTTAATTTAATTCACATCTTAAAAATCAATGACCGGTGACCATACATAGCACACCTAACAGATCAAGTCAGGCTCTATAATCAAATTCCTGCCCAAAGTTCAAAATCAAAATGCTCAAACACCAACACAATAAGAGAATACGAAAACACGAGTTATGTAAATTCCCACAAAACAGCAGTAAATCACGTTTAAATTAAAACATAAAAAAAGGAACAAACATGCAAAATGGAAACTGAAAAAAGAGTTTTGATCTGCATAAATCACGTTTTCTGTACAAGCAAGTTTTATGCCATCAAAGTCAAACACTTTCTCCCAAATCACCCCGGATGAATAAATTAAAACATAAAAAAAGGAACAAACATGCAAAATGGAAACTGAAAAAAGAGTTTTGATCTGCATAAGACATAACTAATATAAAAAATTACAATATCTCAAACAAAATACACAACGTTCAATCTAAGATCTAACAACCAACACAAACAAATCCTCCCAAAAAATCCCAAGACAGAACTTTTAACAAAAAAATCAAAACCCATATATATAATTAAAAAAAATCAGGCTCCCAAAGAGCATAAAAAAAATAGAGCCCAGATGCAAAACTAAAAACTATAACAAGATCCAAGACAACCCGTCACAATTTGATCCAAAACCACGAAACCCCATATCAAACAATCTGTGTCAAGAAAAAACTCAAAAAGTTTCAATCTTTTCATGTTTAATAAAAAAAAAAGCAAATTTCGAATAAAAATAGAAACAGAGAGAATAAGAAAACATACCAATTAAGCCGGGAGAAAATCTGGGTATTAAAGAAGATGCCGTTTTGAAAGTGGAGATGAGGAGGAGGAGGAGGAGGAGGAGGAGAGGTGAGGATCAGACAGTGGAGAGAGAAGGTGGGGAAGATAGATCCATTTTTGTGGGCAATAACATAAGAAACTGCCTTGCCTTCCTATACAATACACTTACACAAAGGAAAGGGCTTTCTTTCTCTCTTTTTCTTTTTTGTTGTGTGTGTTTTTCCTCTCTCTCTCTTTTTTTTTCTTTTTTTTTGTGCGGTGTGCTAATGTGCTTGTGTCAGTCCATTAGGTTTTGTTTTGTAATATTTTTTAAAATTAAATCCCAAATAATCACGAGACAATCTAATTTATGGGGTGAGTTCTTATAAAATAATATTACAAAATTAACTTGTGAATACTGGGAAAAAAAAGACAATATTTTATTATTATCTAGATTTAAAAAATAAAAATAATTGAGAAACACACTTTAAGAACTTAAATAAACAATGGTATATCCCAAAGACAATTTCATTTTTATTAATACTAGTTTATAAATTAATAAAATATTTTTTTTGCAACGGAGACAACAGCATATCTAATGGGAGATTTAAAATAATTGCCTTTTTTTTTTCAAAATGATATCAAAAATATTTCCTTTTTTTCAAAATGATATAAAAAATAGTAACCAAAAGTAGGCAATTTCTATCTTTCTTGACTCGAAAAACAGCAGCAATTTTTATATTTCCTCCTCGACTGTTTTGCAGTAAATTTTTCGCAAATGCAATTGCAGCACAAATGAGTAGGTTTGATTTTATTTTTATTTTTATTTATTTATTTGGCTGGATGGTATTTTAATAGACGAGGGAAATAATTGTATCTATATTTTAATAGAAAAGGAGGATGATCTTCATAAATAAAAATTAAAAAAATAGTGATGGATGCCCCCACCCTACAAGGGCAAGTAGGAAAAAGGCAACCACAAAGTACATCCAAAGGTAAAGGAAAGAGCAATCAAGTCAAGTCAATGGTGGTTGATGTTTACATGTTTACTTTTAATTCTTTTAAAAAATATTTTTGAAATATATTTTCTTTGCATGGAAAGTGATGACGCTCAGCCACCCAACACCTCTGAGCCAAATGATCACCACCCATTAATTTTGGCTCAAAACCTATGGTGGGTGGGTGGGTGGGGGTGGCTGTCCAGTGCCAACCCATATGAAATTGAAAACATTCTTCTTAATTATCATGCCAACTCCCATTTCTACTTGCTCTAGCAAATGTAGCGAGTTAATGAACTTGCAAATTGATTCAAAGATTCCATTGCCATGAACACACAAAACACGAGTGATCTTTAAATGGAACGGGTCGGCCTCATGCCTCCATTAATTATATTATATGGACAGGCTTGAAAGCACAAGCACATGCAAAATCCCCCCTCCCGAAAGGAGCTTCCACTAAGAATACCTAGAATAAAAGCAACCTCCATTGAAATAGTTCTATGGACAATGGCCATACACCCTCCTCCCTTCACCACGTTGATGTGTATATTTATAGTGCTCCAAGTGGCCACACACGACGTCGTTAAATGTTTTCAACTCCACAAAACAGGGGTGCCTTCCTTCTCTCTTTCTTTACTCGTGAAAAAGCTCCATAATCTTTCAAAACTCAACCTGTCTTCTTTGAGTTTGTTTTAGTGTCCTTGTATACTGTATACAAAAACATCAAAATCATCGTAATATACTTCCGTAATCAAGCATTCCGATAATGGTGTCCGAATTAAGACATGGCAGGGGGGGGGGGATGGTTCTGTGTTTAAAATCACATTCCACAACATTCACATGGAAACAGTTCCGATATCCTGCACACAAACATTAAAGGTACCTACGATGTCAGGAGCCCGCCTTTGCATTTGGCTTGCAGTGATGCAGTTCCATGCACCGACCTCAAGCTATCAGAATTCGAGTTGCTTCCTGCTCAAGGACAATTAATGGCAAGTCCATTTTGCTGGAATGCTTATGGGGCAATGCAGAATCTAACCATCCCACCAGTTTCCTGCTTGTTGGATGGAATCTCACAATTCTCACCCCAGAACAGTATTGATCAGTGTCAGAATAATTTGTATTAGACCCGCATGTAAAGTAGATTTAGCTACATGTCAGGGACCAGAAGGCTAGCCATCATTGCATAACATGGACCCTATTTCATGTTTCAAACCTTATAATGGAATGAGATGTCAGATTGTTGGATGTGCTTGTTATTTGCAACTACTTGATTGCTGCTGTAGAAGAGAAGAAAGACGGGATGGATAAGAAATTTAGATTTCAAGAAGTAGGAACAAAAATTGAATTCTAAAAATTGAATTCTACCTCTCGAAGTTGAAGAGTCGTATCAAACATTTACAGGTTAAAGGATTATGACTTTTGTTGCATTTGATTAATGTTACTTGCAAACACAACAAATGTCGGAGATTACAAAAACAAGGATATATAATAATTTTTGTTTTGAGATTGTTTTAAAGAGAATTTATATTTAATGAAATATTGAGACACATGTCTTTTCTATTTATATTGGTTGTCTTTTCTATTCCAATTCTATAACCAAAATGCTATAAAAAAAAGGAATTTCAGTCGCTTGAAGGACAATTCCAAACAATAATTTGGTGAAAATATAGCAGATTGACTGGGTAGCAAGGATGAATCATACTTAATTTGCCAGATTTCCACCAAGCAAAAGAATGGGTCGATGTGGGCACCGAGAAAGTTTATTCTTCTTTAAGAAACTTGGGATCATAGGAGCCAAACTTAACCTTTACGGCTCAGAACATAAATTCCCCACCTATAGTTCTCACATGACATCACAGACATTGCTTCATCTGATGAAGCTGAGCTGATGCACATCTCACGAGACATATAGGCTAATTATTAGAAAGCCATGACTTGGGCTTTGAAGCTGGGAATATTATTTAGGGTTGATACATTCATCGTTCTAGAATTGTAACTAGTTCAACTGTCAAGCCTAACAATCCACTAAGACTGCAAAGAAAAAACAGCCCTCCAGGAACTGAGAGGTCATTTGGTTACCAGAAACACGAAGGCAAGAAAGGATCGAGTTCAGGAATCAGAATGTAGATGAAACAAGCACTGCTACTCCATCTTGAGGAGAAGCAGCATTTCTCCACACTTTTTGCTGGCACAAGATTATTGCAATTCAGGAAGCGACATTGTATCGAAATCCTCTCAGCGAACATGTCCAATCTCAAAATCGAGTCTCTTTGAAAGAATTGGCTCTAGAATTCAATGTGGAATTTCATTTCGTACTGTAAGATAGCGCCGGAGAAAATGATAGAAGCTCCCTGGTTTTAGTCGTCTTCAACACCTTGCCTGGAGACTAAAACCAACAGCACTCTCTTTCAACGAAGAGAGTGTTCGTTTCGGCGGCCGAGATCTTATTTTAAATTGTGATTAACTGTAAAAAAAACATCATTATTATTTTTTAATGTTTTTTTATACGATTATATATAATTTAAAGCGTGGTTGATTGTGTAAATTAAAGGGTATAAAAATATAAAACATCATATGACCTTTAATATAATACATGGATGAAAAAACCACAAACAAATCTTTATTATGAGATGACACTAATATTTCTATTTCTAGTTTTCAATTGGAGTAGAGATAACTGGGGCAGTCATCTTTAGCAAACTATATATAACTCTGTTTCGCAGTTAGAGCGGTACTATAACCAAAATCATAGGGACAAAGATTAATTCATGAAAACAATTTCTTCTTTTTCCCGCCAATTTCCAATTGCTAAACAGACAAAACCCTGTTCTTTAACAACCCCAAAACTCTCAGCCATAACAGAAGACTTGTGTAATAAAATTTTAGACGAAAACCCAGATGACAAAACACTTAAAAAGCTTCATTCTAGGATTTTAATACACCAAACCCTTCACTCAAACCCTTCACTTGGCATCAAATTAATGAGGGCGTATGCTGCTTGTGGTGAACCATGTTACACACGCCACGTGTTTGATGGAATTACTGACAAAAATGTTGTCTTCTTTAATGTCATGATTAGAAGCTATGTTAACAATTGTTTACACCAAGATGCTTTGCTTGTTTTCAAAACTATGGCTAATCAGGGGTTTTATCCTGATAATTATACTTATCCTTGTGTGTTAAAGGCGTGCTCGGTGTCTGGGAATTTGTGGGCTGGCTTGCAAATTCATGGTGCTGTTGTGAAACTTGGGCTTGATATGAATCTTTATATTGGGAATGGGTTAGTTTCCATGTATGGGAAATGTAAGTGTTTGGATGCAGCAAGGCGGGTCCTTGATGAGATGCCAAGGAGGGATATGATTTCTTGGAATTCAATGGTGGCTGGGTATGCACAAAATGGGAGGTTTAATGATGCATTGAAACTTTGTAGGGAAATGGAGGATTTGAAGCTAAAACCGGATGCCGGCACAATGGGAAGTCTCTTGCCAGCTGTGACGAACACATCTTGTGATAATGTTTTGTATGTTAAGGAGATGTTTATGAAGCTGAAAGAAAAGAGTTTGATTTCTTGGAACGTGATGATAGCAGTGTATGTGAATAATGCTATGCCTAATGAAGCAATGGACTTGTATCTGCAGATGCATGTGCATGGGGTTGAACCTGATGCTGTCTCTATTTCTAGCGTGCTTCCTGCTTGTGGGGACCTTTCAGCTGTGGTGTTAGGAAGGCAAATTCGTGAATATGTTGAAAGGAAGAAGCTTCGGCCAAATTTATTATTGGAGAATGCGTTGATCGATATGTATGCAAAATGTGGATGCTTAAAGGAAGCTAGGGCAGTTTTTGATCAAATGATATTTCGGGATGTTGTGTCATGGACTTCTATGATCTCTGCTTATGGCATGAGTGGCCAAGGTAAGGATGCTGTGGCTCTCTTTGAAAAGATGAGGGACTCAGGTTTTACTCCAGATTGGATTGCTTTTGTTTCTGTTCTAGCAGCCTGCAGTCATGCAGGATTAGTTGACGAGGGGAGGAATTGCTTTAATCTAATGGCTGAATATGGGATAACTCCAGGGATAGAACACTATAATTGCATGGTAGATCTATTGGGACGTGCTGGGAAAATAGACGAGGCCTATCATTTGATCAGACAGATGCCAATGGAGCCTAACGAAAGAGTATGGGGGTCTCTGTTGAGTGCTTGTCGAGTTTACTCTAACATGAAAATTGCACTTTTAGCTGCTGACCACCTGTTCCAGTTAGCTCCTGAGCAGTCAGGGTATTATGTGCTGCTATCCAACATATATGCAAAGGCTGGAAGATGGCAAGATGTTGAAACGGTTAGGTCAATCATGAGTAGCAAGGGAGTAAAAAAAATTCCAGGCAATAGCAATGTTGAGATCAACGGTCATGTTTACACCTTTCTTGCTGGTGACCAGTCTCATACACAATCAAAGGAGATCTACAAGGAGCTAGATGTATTAGTGGGAAGAATGAAAGAATTAGGCTACATGCCTGAAACTGATTCTGCTCTTCACGATGTGGAAGAGGAGGACAAAGAATGCCATCTAGCAGTTCATAGCGAGAAGCTGGCAATTGTGTTTGCCATTCTGAATACTAAGCCTGGAAGCACAATCAGAATTACCAAGAATATTCGTGTTTGTGGGGATTGCCATGTTGCTGCCAAGCTTATATCCAAGATTGCTGAACGAGAGATCATCATTAGAGATACTCATCGTTTTCACCATTTTTGTGATGGAGTTTGCTCTTGTGGGGACTATTGGTAACTGATGTTGAGCATTGCGATGTGCTGTTTAAAGTCACAAAATAGGTTTGTTAATACCAAGTGAAGTGATGAGAACCAAGGATTTCCAGAGTCCAATTGAAAGTCAGAAACATAATCTGACATGATCAAGGACAGTTATGAATTCTGATTCGAATTGATTCTCTCAGATTAGGTATTTTTATTAGTGTTGCAATTTTAAGGCTATGGATAGGTGTATCAAGCAATAAGAAATAAAATATCTAACACCTTTAAACTTTTCTGAACCTATCTTTCTCCTTTTCGCAATCATCACAAAGCCACAACTTTGGCGTTGAAACTGAAGTGTGGGAGGCAATGCATGTAGCATACTAGATTTCTAGTTCAAATCTCAAGCCTTAACAGTCCATCAAATGGTTCAAATTTGAGAAGTTTAAGTGTCCATTTAAGAAAGTTGAAATTATTCAGAGCAAGCCATCGAGCATACAATGCACGCATTGTCAAGAACTGACGGTCCATTTGGGGTCAAGAAAAGAAATCAGCAAACCAGAGTGGATTACGAAGAAAATAGAACTGACGGTCCATTTTGCCTTGCTACCTTTTAAGAGTCTTCACATGAAAAATTACCCTTTTTATCATGAGATAGGATTTCATATTCCAATTTAGGAAGGGTTAAATTCAACCCAAGTTGTCCACAAAACCCTTTCAATAGCAATATTGAAAGCGCAAATTAGTGGAGGTAGAAGACATGTAATATGTACAGTACTATAAAGATAATGGCGAACCGAAATCTTATTCATTGACATAGTAAACTGATATTCAAGAACCTTTTAGTGAGTTGCCAAACCTTTTGGGAAAGGTAGAAGAAAGTACATGAGAAGTCTTTGAGCAACCAATTAACACACTTTTTTTCATTCAACAAACACTCGTTCGTTTATTACAATATTTCAATACAAGCATCCATCTTAACAATAGTCATCCATAACTGTACAAGCTAAATGCTTGTGGAGATTAAGAGCAAGATGGATGCTAATAGATAATACTAATACAAAGAAGCAAGACCCTCCAACAAGGAAGCAGCAAATTGCATTTGCGTCTCCTCGTCTATGGTCAAGAACAGAGGTACATGCACAAAGAGAGACTTTGTCCCATTTTCATCAGCAAACCGAAGTGAATGGTAGTACACATAATTGCATACAAATCGGCCTGCATCATCAGATGCCATCACCTCATAGCCTTTCTTTGTCAATATCTTTGTGAGATCCTCAACGGGAAGAGTAGTCTGTGTGCAGTGAGAAGAAGAAACCCTTTTAGAAAGTGCAACAGAACAAATGCAACAAAAAAAATGCATCCAAAGATACATCCTACCTAACAACAGCATTAGAACCGAGTACAGTATTTTTTACAACAAAACGTTCTAGACAAAGAAAAGCAGAGACACTTCAAGCAAAGAGGATAGTTTTCTCTTCATTTCATTTGCTTAGCCTGGCTCTGTTGACTAAATGATATAGTTATTAGCTTCCCCTGATCCAATTTCTCTTCTTAATGGCAAAGAAGTTGCAAAGAAAAGAAATATTGGGATCCATAACCATTGATGGGTGACACAATCCAAATTATAAATTTCTCTATGTTTACTTTGCCTTTGACAATTGGACGGTGAATTAGTATCCGAACAGTTTTAAGATGTGATGGTTCCAAGAAACAGATTGACAACTAAAAAGGGCACCTAAAAAGCCAATCGCATAGTTTGACACGGTGAACATAGTGATGAGGAAGAAGGGAATAAGAAGCTCAGGTACTTCCTGTTAGCATAAATTATGGGGTTTCAACTCATGTCAGCTTTAAACTGAAGAAAGTAGCACAGAGGCTTCCAATGAAAGGAGAAAAGGCAGTTTCTATTGAGCACCAAATCAATAGCGAAGAGCTTCACACCACCTAATACCTTTGCCTTACAAGTAAAGTAAATCTGAAAAAAAAAAAAAAAGAACTGGCCATGGAATATTCTGCTACTTTGGTGCCATGAAAAAGATAGGATGTAATGTAAAACAAGGAGCATTGGATACCAAAAAAAGGTTCCAACACCAAAGAGAAGAAAAAAAAAACTATATCATAATAAGATGCAATAAAAAAAGCACTAACGACGATTGTTTCTATTTGTCAGCCAACACAGCATCAACCTTTTGAAAAATAAAGGAAAAGAAAAGGCAAATTGAAACCCAGATATACCTCTCGAACTCGTGAAATTTCACCATCCGAAGGAATGATGGGTACTTTCTGCAAACCGAAATAATGGAACTCTTAAAACACAGAAAAATTTAAAAACTCAAAATCACTAAAAGAGTAGACCTTAAAGATATGTCTAACCTGTGGCTTCCATCCCAATTCATCTGGACAGCGAAAAGTAGCTTCATTGACAGCTTGATGCTCAATGGCAAATCTTGTTGCCCCACTATTGACCCCAAAGTGTATCTGAATGAATCATTTGCAAAAACAGTATCAAGTGGTATGCAGAAACATGAGATGCAGGAAAGAGTCAGACAAGAAATATACATGAAGCTGAGAAATGAAAGAAAAGATATAAGGATGATACCCAAATGATTCTCCCAGGACTTGAAGATTCAGAATCCTTCGATTTTATGGAAGATTGAAATGTTTGGTAAAGTGGAGCAACCGCTCCTTGTCCTGCAGTCTCAAGAACACTGCAACTCCCCAGAATCACACCTTTTGGCATGCCCTTCTTCTTCATGTACTCTTTTAGATTGCCAACAATTGTCTCAGTTGGATTCTCAGCAACTCCATGGAATTTCTTGAATCCGGTCACATGGATTGTTACAGCTGGAGGCCCTTCAGACCCCATTAACAATTCACTTTTTCAAGATTTACTTTATCCAAAAGGTACTATAACAAGAAAAATAGATTGAAATCCAAGCACCTGCATGGAACAACAAAAAATTAAGATCATCAGCCACACGATTAGAATAAGCTAGGAATAATAGAACGTAGAACTACTACATTTCCATTCATTAACTTTCTAAAACAAACTACAATGCCCTCATACCTTGTTAAAGTCAGTGACAAAACAAAAACAAACTTACTCCTTAAACCTAGAATCCTATCAATTTCGGCATAAAAATGACTGAAAATACACCTGCGACATAATTTAGCTATCATGGCAATGAATTTCAATAATAGAAACACTAAATGACTGGCCCTGATCAATTATACTCTTGATGAAACAAAATTTTACAGCTTTCTGCGACCTAATATGGAGAAGTTGACAATCCAAGTACTTTACTGACAGAACCTATAGCCTCAGTTCAAGATTAAAAAAACAACGATGGAGTAAAGTTTGCGTCTTTGATGATCAAAAGAACAATAAGCAAAGAAAATAATCAGAATAAAAAAAAAGGACAAATAACATATCTTAAGCTTCTGCAAATGAATCTGATAATCTAATCCAAATCATTTAAGTACACAGCTAAAAAAGATCACACCTTTGAAAGAAAGAAAAAACACAAACCCAGATGAAATAAACCACAGCGAATCCCCTGTACTCAAAGTTCAAGTTGGTAGACTATCAAGAAACAATTGATCAAGGACCACCCAGATGACCGTATAATGTCAGAAAAACAATCAAAACCCAGAAATCAATAGAACAAAAGGGACCAAAAGCATCTATCTTGTCATTCAAAAAGAAGAAAAAGACGACCTTTCCTAAATTTTCTTACCTGCAATCTTCAAAAGAAGGAAAGTAAGAGAGGAAAGAAAGAAAGGGTAATGAGTGACTCAACCACCAATCTTATCTACTGAAAAAAGTTGATTTAACACTAATGAAGAACTAATAAAGATTCCAATCAGATTTTAAAGGGGGGGGGGGGGGGGGAGTTGGAAATTATTTTTCTTTTTTGGTTTTAAAAATATTATTATAATTGAAGAATGTGGTTTTATTGGGGGGTTCACTTTAAAAAAAAAAAGCTATTTAAGGTAAATAAAAATAATAATGCAACAAGAACTACATGTAATTTAGGCAGCTTCTATTTATATCATTATGGTAGTTAAAATCAGGACTTTCCTTTGTTCTATATATAGAGAAATGGAAACACCCTCTTCAATACTGGACTAGGGGAGTAATTTGACTGTTGCTGCAATAAATAGAGCTATAATTTATTGATTATATCATTATCTGGATTTTCGGTACAATTAATTTATATTTTTAGCTATATATTGGGTGTTCAAAGAGGGTAAATATTTTTTTTGGATAGAGTTTAAAATATGTTATTTTAAAAATCTAAATATAAAAACTACCTATTTTCAGACTCTCATTTGAGTTTTAGGAAAATAATTGTATTCTTGTTAAGAAAAATATATAAAAAATAAGATTTGAATTTTAGTAATTATCAAATACAAAACGTGTTAAGCTAGATGTAGTTTTGTGTAAATTGATATCAATCTCTAGTATTTAAAATCTGATCAAAATTAAAAAAAAAAAATCACTTTCTCAACATGTTGATGGTTACAAGAATTCAAATCCCAATAGTTTACTACTCCATCGATAGAAGAAGGTGGTGAAAGGAATGGAGGGTGGCTGGCTAGGCCTAGGGCCTGACATTCTATATTCCATTCATTCACAAATCACAAGTGGAGAGTCTTTGGTCTGCAAAAGCTGAAGAGTGTTGTCGTTTTCGACAATGATTTGTCGGTTCTTGCAGACTGTGCATCTATCTATCTCTCCCCCTGCTTTTGTCGTCAGAAACTGGTAATTCTTTCATTTTACTGCACATTCATGCAAATTTCTTGCTGTAAACGTAAGAGAAAAATACTAGGAGAGGGGGAGGATAGGTCATGGATCACGTAAGCAATACCTCAAAAGTATAACGATGGCGCATGCCTGGATTTTCTCATCCATAACAAAAACAGCCTCCAAGTTGATCATCGTCAAATAATTAATGGATCATTGTTCATCCACTTTTGATGAATATAGAAATGGTAGAAACTTAATTGATTTAATTAAAAATGTTATATAAAAATAAATATATTTTGAAAAGTGTTTTTATTTTTTTTCAAAACAGCCTCTAACATATGTTATCTTAAACAACAATCAAATTAATGGGTTAACTACGTAATCATGTGATGTTTACTAATCTAGGAGGAGATGTAGTAAACTTGCAAATTGCAAAAAATAATAGAGTGGTTGTTTGTTGACCAAATGCTTTGTAGCCGACCTTATGGATGAGCTCAGGAGGACCTTCAGGGAGGCATGCATGCACCTATATATATATATATGTGTGTGTGTTTGTGACTTTGAATAAATTAATTAGATATAAATAGTTTATTCAATCACTTATTCTATTTGAAAATATTTCAAAAGAAAGCCTATCACCAAGAAAGCCCATTGTAGTTACTAGTTCCTCACTCCCTCCTGTACAAGATACCCACGCCTCCATGGAGTAGCCACCAATCAACCGCTGGGAAACTCCAATTCACAGCCATCTGATGTCCTTATCCAATCCACTACAACCAGTCTCACCAAGCCCAAGATACATTCCTCAACAACTATCTCCTTCCCTCTTCTTCCACCATGTGTAAAAGAACTGTACCTACACCGTCTAAACCTCAATAAAACCCAGAAAGGATGTCACTTTCCTTTCCAACTCTATCAATACCCTCTTGGGATTCTTCAACTTCTAGACCCATTTCTCCATGTTCAAGTTCTCTCAAAGACCCTCCTTCTAGCTTGCAGATCAACGAAATTTTGCACTATAAAGTACTGAACTTTTTTTGATCCTATAAGTTCCCATTTGAGTATATTACCAAGTTTGGTGGTTTCTGGTGGTTAATGTTTTCCGGTGACAAGGAACTATGAAGGAGGTGGTGGTTTATGTAGAAGGTTTTGTGGGTTAAAGCTATGGATGACCCAAAGATTCAATATTTGGAAAATGAATAGGAAGTTTGGACCTTTGAAGGATCGAGTTCATGACTATAAAGAATCAAAATTTTCCTAATGGTTAGTAATAGTTCATTGTTAATAGTGATTTTTATTACTTGAAAGTGTAAATGTGGGGGTTAATTTTATCGGAATCTGTGTTGAAAGATCGTGCTTCGAGTGTCAGTGATTCATCATAGTGAAAATTTGTGTATGATTAATCGAAAAGAGGAAAATGAAAGTAAGTGTTTTTGTGATGAAGATTCATTGTTGAATGTGATCGCTCATTGTTACTAACATGTATTTGTGTATGAAGGTAATTTTTAGTTGAATTTTAATCTCTATTACCAAAAGAGAGCGCACATGTGTGTGGCAATTCGAGTTGATTTTTATTTTTTTTGTCAAAATGTTGGCTGGGTGTCGATTCTGATCAAGAGACAAAAAGAACTTCGGAACCTGAAGAAAGTTCTTGCATGAGTTCCAACCTGATCCCTTCGCATATGTAGTGCTTTAGCCTATTCATTCCTTGAATTATCCGACTAAGGGTGGTAGAGGACCTTCTCTCTGCATTTCAGTCATTGAAGCAACTGGTGAACTAGCAGGGGGATTTTTTCTAGCATTATTTTCTCTGTATGATAATGGATTTCTATCTGGGTTGAGGGTGTAATCTGATGTCAATTCTCAATTGCTTCAATCATGAAGGGAAAGTGGAAATATATGAAGTAGCCAAATTAGCTTGTCTCCAGTCTGTTGTGTGTTCACATCCTTTTACAATGGTTTACATTTGTATTTGCTCTTATTTGAGTAGTTTTATGGATGCGGGATGTTGGTATCTTTGGTAATTAGAGAAAGAATTTGACAGCTGAAGATCTGAGATCCATAATCTTGTCGCATTGATCACCAGTATGGTTCTCTCATCACCGTACGAATTTTCAATCATTAAATTTATTGAATTGTGTGGTAGAATGGTCAAATGAGCGAAGTATTTCTATACATGGCTGGCACAAGAAGATGCTTCCAATTAACATTGATCCACAATCATATGAAAGAAAACTTAATCTTTCTGAACCTCCCTGAGAAATGACTAAAACAAAGATAGTGGGTCGCGTGTCAATAAAATCTCACAGCTTTAGGTAACAAAGGCATTGCATACTGAGAATATCTGATATTGATTCATGGGCCTTTCATTGAGTTGTTAATACCAACCACAACAATGCTCATTAAAGATTCTATAAAATGAACTAATTGCAAAAAATAAGAATATAAATAATCGCATGTATGGTTATGTCTCATGGTTGTTCCTGCATCACAGGTTCTCAACTTTGCAATAATCATCAATTCTGGGAAATGTTTCAGGCAGAACTGTGGGGACGAATGGAGGCTTTCCTTTGCAGAATTTACTGTCTTAATGGAGGTTATGATAACTGAGAGGGGATGCCAAAGCTAAATGCCAGAATGGATTAGATTGAGGTATACCTGTACTGAAACATGCTTAAATATTAAAATTGTGTTCTAACCAGGCAGGGTTTTTGTTGGCTGTAAAATAGTGTAGCTGGGTTAATTGATAATTGATTCTGTAATAGCATACCAATGCAGGTGGGATTCAAAGCAAACAGGAACACTACCTATCGGTGTCACAAGAAGCACTCCTTGATGTTCATCCTGTCTAGCTGATAATGCCCAAATGAAGATTTGGGATCGAATAACATTTGTGAAACCTTTTGGGTTTTATGCACTGTCTTCTCACCAATTCACCAAGCCTTCTCGCTAAGTTTGATGAGAAGTAATTATACAAGTCTCAGTTGACATTAGCTATACATCTTCCGTGTGTGTGCAATATTCATTCAGTAAGCACATTTTCTTTTGTAGATACTCACTTCAGTTGACTGGAATATGATTTGTGCCCTTCAGGATAGATCATCTCTTAAGAACCTCACAGTGGTGAGGTTCTCTAATCTGGTCCTTGATCCATTATGAAGCCGATCGAACATAATGCACACAGTATGCAGGTGAGTTTTTGTATTATATTAGAAAGTGTTACATGTTATGATGTGGCAAACCTTAAATACACCATCCGGAATATACTGCTCAGTCACTGAAACATTGCATGATATTTCAGATCATTTTGTCAGAATACTTCCACTCGCAAACATGTTCTGGGGAGCTTCTATGATGATTTATTTAGAAGATAAAAATTTGACACTTAGAAAAACCAAGATGCTTAGATTATGAGATTGCCTGATTTCTCCTTGGCTCTTCAATGTTTTCAAATTGGAATGTGAAGGTTCAAGAATCCATACTCAGCTCTTGAACTCTGTGCTGAATGAAAATAGAGAACAAGGGAATTGTGCGGGGTATTTATATAGACACATGCATTGTGTTAGTTCTTCAATCTATGTGATTGTTACTAGGGGGAGGAAATGGTGTACCATTTGTTCTCTATATTGAATTACATGATGCATAGTGGACATACAGATTCATTTTCATAATGTCCCCAAAAACCTTTATTGTGAACGTGTCAAGCAAAACATTGATCTGGCTACTAATGAGCTGATTCTGAGTGATGCACCTAATGAAGCCATAGTAATAAGAAGATTCCAGGGCACCATTAAGCACCTAATGAGCTTGCAGTTGGATGCTTCTGAACTCGATTTTCTCTATAATGACCAGTAAGCACCTTCATGTTACAAGACATGTTCTATTTAAATTCACATTTCCTAAAGTGAAGCCAGTTCAGCACCCACTTTTTTCTATAATTTGACATCTGGCTTATTCTTTATTTTAATTCCTTTGGTATAATCCAGAGCCTGATTCATATGAACATCTTCTTCTTGATTTCATTGATGGAGACAACCATCTCTTCATGAGGAGCGATGAGCTTGTTACTGCACGGAATATTTCAACTCCAACTCTACAGGAGGTAGAGGTCCAATTGGAGCACATTATCTTTATGCCAAAATATAAGGTTCAGTGGATGGGTAGACCTGCTGAGGTGATCCAAGCTTCTTATCGGAGCTTCAAATTACCATAAAATCACGGAGAAAAGCTTTGGAGATCCCCATCAATTGAAATGTTCAGTTCAGCTAACATGTCCCCCGTTTGATTTTCTATTCCCACACTCCAGCTGCCTTAACTAGCAGATAATAGCCTGCTGAGGGTGATTGAAGCTTCTTATCGGAGCTTCCAATTACTCTACAATCACGCAGAAAAGCTTTGGAGATCCCCATCTTCTTCTTTTTTCCTTACAATTTCCAAAGTAAGATCCAGTTCCATATGTTCTTGACAAACAATGAACTTCAATCTTACGCTTCTGTATCATATAATATCATGACATGCTCAACTGTCAGAACTTAAGTTGTGTTTTATCCATTAACCTTGGATACCATGCTGTTGTGCATCAGTAGCACAAACTACGTACTTTCCTGTCAGTAAAGTTGAATGGCAGTGATCATGGAGCTCTGGATTTGCCAGCCTAGCTGGGCCAATAAGTAAGATATTTGTGTGAACACAGCTCATCAGCCCATGTGAATACAAAGCTATGTAATAACGATCCAACTTCCCTATTTTGAATCTATTCATGGCAGACAATCTCCATGTAATTATTTTTTATTTTAAATTAATTTTTTTTAGATATAATGTTAAAAATGATTTTTAAAAAATAAAAAAACATCATTTTAATATATCTTTATACAAAAATACACTTTAAAAAATAATAATTGAGCAGCCAACAGCAGACCAAACAGAACTTTAATTAGTCCTTGTCCCAAAAACTCAGCTTTGCTTCGATGAAACATGAAAGAAGCTCGAGCCCAATTTGTCAATTTGCTACAAATTACATGTCACTGCCAAGCTCCGCATGGAGAATGACAACCATAAATTGTACCTTAAACTAGTATTTGATAAGCCAGATGACATACAATAATTGATTAATCGCTACTTGGTGGATGTCAATTTCATTTTGACTAGTGTTTTATTTTTTTAATTGAAATAAAATATTTGGTTATTAAATGTTTGAGCACTTTATTTTGGGATTATATTGTTTTTTATATATAATTAAATATATTAATTTATTTTTTTAATTTAAATTCAAAAATAAAATTATTTAGAATTATACAATTTAATATAAAAAACATAATAAAATGATTTTTCTGAATACAATTATGAATACGTATAATATTATGAGAATATCATCATCAATCTTACAAGATCATTACATTCGTTGATTGCTATAAAATTTTAACATAATATATATAAATATGTCAAGAGATTTCTTGTAAAATTTTATCTCAATCTAATAGTCTGATTAGGAAATATATTTGATATTATAAAATTATTCATTATTTAAAATAAAATAGAACAAGCGAAACAAAATAGAATATTCCTGTCAAAATTGGAATGAAATTTCCAAAACAGGATAATTTTTTAAATGAAATAAGAACTATATCCTATTTTTTAATTAATACAAACATTTAGTTCATTTTAAATGGAAATGAAACCAGATCAACACCCCCTGATGAACATAGAACAAAGTAATGATCTTGTAAGGTGTCAATTAAATATTGGTGTAGCAAAAGGACCCACCAAAGTATTCTCACACAAATGTCAGGCTGCCCCCCGAGGAAGACTCTAGCTACCAAAATGACAATGTGTCATGGTTGCTTGCATCACTTTATTCGGTGTGCAACACAGCATCATGGGCAGCAGCCAGTGACCTTATTCGCCATTATTCTTTTCCATCCATAGTATCCACTCCAACTACAACCAATCTTTCCTGAACAAAAGCGACGACTCGCTGTGTTTTTTATTTGTTTTTGTTGGAAATCAAATCAAAATCTTACTACGCCTTGTTGGTGAGGTAATTAATTAATTTTTAGATCAGCTTCTGAAAAGTAATTGAAACTAGCTACTTGAGCAATTATTTATATATGGATAGATGCTTTCAAATTCAAATCAAATATGAAAAGCCAAACCCATTTTTGTAAAAGACTTCTTGTGATACCGGCACTACGCTGTACGTGGTGGCTCTCTACAAAGAGTCAACTAATTAACACGGTTTCTAGAGTAGTTGTAGTGCAAGTGTAGCATGTGGTTTGGTTTAACCCATCAAACTACAATCAGAGATACTCTATGGTGTACTGCTTCTGCTCTCTTTGATATTTGTTTTTGTTGGATCGAGGAATTAGCAAGCTAGCCTGGCATGGAGAGGGAAGCAAAGAAGAGGAAGCTGGAGTACACTGACGAGGAAGGAAAAGGAAAGGAAGATGATGAAGATGATGAAGAAGAGAAGATGGAGAAGTTCTTTGCTTTGCTGAGAAGCACAAAACGAATGCATGATCAACTCAAAAGAAACTCGAATAGAGTATTTAAAGAGAAGGAGGAGATCAAGAAAGTTGGAGAAGCGAGGGTTAGTACTGTGGCTTGGAATCCATCATTTCTGCCAGAAGATTTCTTGGAGGAGGATGGCAGGGGTAGTCCGGCAGCCGCAGCTGGCGGCGGTCCTTCCAAGAGAAAGGAAGAAGAGAAAAAGGAGGAGGGAGAAGAAGGCACTGGCTTGGATCTGAAGCTTTCTTTGTAGAGGGTAGCATGGCCTCCTCCGCACCCCCACCACTTCTTCTCTTTTTGCATGCTGAGAAGCTCTTACAAAGAAAGCTAGCTAGGGCCACTACAATATGTAAACTGTAATACTGGTAAGCATTTCCATGTGATGTGCTGAATTTATATAAAACATATTATGTATCCCGTCTCTCTGGTTTGTTTGGATCTATGAGGTAATTAAGTCTGATGCTTATACACTAGTACGTGATGGGATAACTCACTGACTGAGACTGATCGACACACCAAGTCATGGAAACACTTGATCGACGGGAACCGATCATCTTGTGTTTTTGAAAAAGGTTTAAGACAGTTTAGAAGAATATACCTTTTGTCTCCAGCAAGAACAAGAACAAGAGAGTCTAGCTAGTTGCATACGTAGTTGTGACCCGGTCATGAACTCTTAATCGAACTAGCTAGTAATTTTACAAGAACAACCAAGCCTAGTTTCAGACATAGTTTTTTTTCTCTTAGACATAGTTGAATTTTAGATTCTTTTGACCAGTTAATCCAACTTTATTCTCTATGAATTTGGTCCTACAAATACTGTTATCCTATCTTGTCTCATTGTTTTTGGATTGCATGCTATAACGGGTCTGAAATGCCAGTGATTATTTCGCAGTGAAACGACATGGTGATTTTACAAAATAGATTTATTTTCTAGTTATATTCAAACAACGACCGCTAAAATTAACATTTGCAAGAAGTAACATCCTTTTTTTCATGTTCATTGTTCAATAGTAGCGTAAGACTATATACTTTCTTCTTAATTTTTAATTTATTTATGTTTGATTCGTTTTTTTGTTTTAATACCAAATTTTTTTTATATTTTTTTTATATTTTAGTACCTCGCTACGAAATAAATTAATGATAAATTCAAATAAAAATAGAAGGAGACAGAAAGTTTTTAGTTAACTAGATTTCAACCACCAAGAACTTTAATTCTATGCATTATGTTTTGAAAGAGAAATTAAATTTAGTTTCTACCTTGAATGATAATGTCGTAAAAATACATTAAAACTTGAGAATTTTTTTTATTTGATTTTGATTTTTTTAATGAAAAATAGTGTTTAAATAGTTATTTAATTATGCTATTGTTTCAAATAATATCAGTGTTTTTTCATGAAAATATTAACATTTACCTAATTTCGAATAATTATACATGTACATTGAATATTCAATATGGATGAAATATTTATTTTTTACTGAATATTTTTATAAAATTTTTATGAAGTTTATTATTTTTAATATAATAATTTTAAAGTTATAACTTCATTATTGTTCTACATTAAAACTTGTTTCTTAAGGTTATTATAAGTTTATTTTAAAAAGAAACAGTAAAGAAGAGAGAGAAAGCATTAATAAGGGAAATGGGTTTTTGATGAAGAATATTTTTTTCTTTTATTTCAAATTATTACATTTTTTTATATTAGTTTAAATTTGTATTCAATAAATAACATAGCTAAACAAAATACATTAAGAATTTATACGAAAAATAACATTTTTTCTACACATTTTAAATTATTAAAAGTAGCTCCGGTAATTAGCTATTAAAAAAAGAAAATACAAATAACCTGTGGACTTGAACCCCTTAACTCTTTTCTTTTCACACACACCCATTACTAATTGACCATAAATAAACTTGTGATATAACATAAAAACTTTATACAATTTATCTATTAAATCAACACGCTAACTCATTGACTTCACAACCTGTTGACCCGAGACCTTGGTTGAACGAGGCTCCGATCGAGCCGTTCTGCCAAATTTGTGCTTATATGGCTGGTATTGACTGGACTAAACGGTGGAATTTTGGAAGAACTCCGTGGAATGGGAACAGCAAATTGGAGTACAGGCTTTACAGCTTGTCAAAACCTTTCCGAGTAAATTTATCAACGAGGAGGCTGCTTTTACCTTGCCAAGCAGCACACTGCCTCTAATAATTTATGCCAACAGCCCTTTTTAGCACAGGCTGCTTTTACCTTGCCAAGCAGCACAGTGCCTCTAAAAAGGGTGATGCCCTTTTTTTCTTCGATAGCTGTCTCGTCACAAGATTATCTGCTTAAAAAGTCATGATTCCCATTCATTAGCATTCCCACATATGAAGTTATTTGATGATCAAATTAAGCACTTAGCCACTAGCGGGTACAGTCTCGGATAAAATTTATGCAACTATTTACTGGGAAACAATTCTTGGCTGATGTAATCCTATGACGTATATGATCAAACCACTACCAACTTTGAAGTCACCTTCACCGGACCCAATTAAAAAGCATCACAGCCCAGAACAGGTCCCGGTCCCCACCAGTGTGGCATATTTTCTATGATTTCTGTACCTGGGCTGTATAAACATACAGCTAGAGTCACCGCGCTCGCAGTGAGAAGGGAGGAGCTGATCAACCACTCATCCAAGTCATAGAAGTTCGGTGAAGCAGCACTGAGAAAGCAAATGGAAAAAACAAGCCGAGTAGTCGAGTACTTTTGCTTCGGACAAGTATTTGCAGGATAGATCATGTCTCGGATCGAAGGGACTTCAATGAGAACAGTACTTGCTAGTGTTAGGGTTCTCTAATCTGGTCTTCGAGCCATTATGTAGCCCAACCTGCACACGCAACGTCCAGGTGATTTATTAATTTATGTCATATTCCATGATAATCTGGCGCCCAGTCAGATCATTCTGTCAGAAGACTTCCGCTCGCACACAGGAAGGTTGCCATGATCTATCGATTCCCAGAGTGCTCGGCAATGAAAGTCAATTACGGAATTCCAAGTGGATCTGATATGTTTCACTCTATTTTATGCAGATATTTCGATGGTTGTAAGATCCTGGGGGGCACATAGAGTGCATCGAAAGGAGGTCATCTGATCTCTCGGGACGGCGAGCTTGGCTCCGAGGTGGTAATTGATTTGCAGACTAGCATATACCTGTTCCGGCCGGGGAGCTTCTAAGACAATTTATTTAGAAGATCAGAATTACTTTTGGCATCACCTATAAAAAAGCTCAACCCCACCTTGTAAATAACCAAGCTCCACGTGGAGGATGACAGCCATGAACTGTACCGCTCGAAATGGAAGGTATATTCTTCTTTTAATTTAAAAATTAAAAGAAACTTTATTTAGATAAAAAAAAAAATTGTTTCTAATTACAGAAAGACGAAATGAAAACCTTGGCAGAACCTCCCATGAGATCATCCATATGAC
Source organism: Salix exigua (assembly GCA_032356905.1). Lineage (NCBI taxonomy): Eukaryota > Viridiplantae > Streptophyta > Magnoliopsida > Malpighiales > Salicaceae > Salix > Salix exigua. The sequence goes on from JAVHLS010000087.1 coordinate 317,150, forward strand.
ATCACCATCACAATAATTTATTAAATGCTAACGTGATAGATTCTTGCTATCAACAAACGACAGAGACTTTAGTTCTGCAAGATCGAGGCCATGAAAGAGGACCCCATCAAAGTATTCTCACAGAAAAAAGAGAGTCAGGGAGGCCCCCTAGAGGGAACTCCACCCGACTGACAGACAGTATGTCATGGTGCTTGCATCACCGCATCTTGGCGTTATTGCCATTAATCTTTCTTTTCTTTTCTTTTTTATCTTTTCCATCCACCGTATCCATTACCTATATGAAAACAGGGGACTCATTGTGGTTTTCACTTGCTTTTCAAAGAATTCGATTAATTTTTAAATCAGTTTTTGTATATTGAAACTAAACTCTGCACCAACACATTTTACAATTTTACCTACATAAATCATTAATATATATAAAATCAAATAGACACATATGTATGTTCAAATATAAAAAATCTAAAATAAAAATGACACTGGAAGAGAATGAGACTGGTCATCGTGGGGCCAATAAGAAAGAGTACATGAACCTCCCATATATGATACTAGTTAGATGCCATGCGTTGTCATGGGCATCGTTAGTGTATATAATATAATATAATTACAATAATAACGATGAACTTATAATATAAAAGTTTAGAACTATAAATAAAAGAGTTTGTTTCGTTAACATAGGTTACATCTTTGGAATATTTGTAGTAGCATCAAAGATGATAAAACAGTGATAATTATACAATTTCTACATAAGTTCAAAAGAAAGGGATGTTCATGTGTGGGATGAAGCAGATCCCTTTTGTGAAATGAGTCATATCATTTCATTGCTAATCTTCCTGCAAAAAATAAAAGATAGAATGATTAAATAATAGAAATTTTATTAGAAATTTCGGCAGAGTCTCCTTTATATTAGGAGATCCCATATCATTCATTACTCAACCTGTATTATTTTTCAAAAACTAAGTATCTCCATTGTGCATTATATATATAAATTTAAATTCATGTATTCAAATGAAATCAATTAAATGATAAATATTTTGAAATAATAGTCGTGTAAATGGACCTCCGATGACGGAGAGAAGCTGTCTTTGTTCCTCTTAGTTGGTGGTTCATCCTCGTCATTGAGAATGATTGATTTCTGTTTTAGGTGACTGCAAAATTAAAGAATACGAAAGTAAAGGCATAAATTTGTTTAGTAACGATTAAAAGTACTAAGAATAAGAATATAAATATGTGTGATAAAATGAAACTTACGTTTTTTCTGAATGAGGAGTGGCGAAATCTAAACTTTTTTTAGCTTTGAGGTGGTAATTGTCTTCTTCGTGTTGAGAGGATAGATTGATGTCTGGTGGTGTTGATTGAGTAAGTGTCTGTTCTTGAGCTATTGATGATTCTTCAATAGCAATGGCTGCAGGAGTTGATGAAGAGGCACCAAATTGCTCCGATTGAATCTCTGAAGATTGTGTGGTAGCTTCGTCAAAAATATTTGTGACAAAGATGTCACATCTGTTGATTGCTGATTTATAAGCTCCAAAACGCAGTTGAAAGATTTTTGTCTTGTTTAACACTTGTGTTAGCTGTGGTGGAGCTGTATAAGGATCTATATAGTTCTTGTCATAGACCAGATGATGGGCTGACGTGTTAAAAAAGTTTTCAGCAGTTTTTCCAGATAAGAAGAAGTTGGTGACATCTTTTTCATCAGTCACGATGCAATTCACTTTAAACCTGCATGAAAATATTAATAGTTATTTAGAAGTGAGTAAAACATGAATGTATGAATTTTATGAATAAATAAATTAATAGAAAAAAAATGGAGGTATTGAATGTTTTACGATGGAATTGGTGCAGAGTCTGGAGTTCCATGCTCAAAGCATCTTAGGTTGTCTGATGGTCCAGAGAGTGTTTTAGTGCATCTTGGACATGTTTTGGACCACCATCCATTAAAGAGATCATAATCAGTAATTGATGCAGTGCAAGTAAATCGCATATTCTGCATTGGTAAAAGTGAAAGTGAGAACAGAAGTAAAAAAATATAATTAAAAGAATAGAGATAAGTGTTAGTAGTGAAACCTTGTGCTGAAATGGATCCATGCATAAGATCTCTCTAATTGTTCTCCGGTTTTCATGTATTTGTTGATCCAATGATACAACAGCATTAAAAGATGGAGGGAGTTTATGGATATCATGCGGCACTTGGCTGTAACTGAATTGAATAGAATTTTCAATAGTTAATAATAAATATTTATTGTCTGTGCAAAAATCAAATGAAAAATGTTATTAGAGGAAAAAGGATGTACAATTGCTTATATGGCAGAATTTGTGGAATATTTGGATTGAAATACCAAAGTGATGCAGCAGTTCCAGTTAAATTTGCTGCACCTGAATGCAAGTAAATGAAAAAAAAATAATAAATATGAATGAGAAAAAACAGAAAGTTTGCAATGAATGAAAAGATGACTTTGTGCAAATGTATTAAAAAAATAGAGCAAACCTCGAAATTCTGTAACTCGAAACCCAGCAAAGACAACAATTATGGGAGATTCTTGTGCATGAACGATATTATCATCAAAGCTTCGAGCAATGTCGCCCCATAAAGTAACTCGAAGATCTTCACCCCTGTTTGAAACTTGGAAATTTTAGATAAAACAATGGAAAACATAAGCTACAAATGCAATGTTAACAGTAGAAATACCGTATATTCTCAACGATGAACTCTTTTTTATCTTCAAGTCTATGACCTTGAACTAATATTTTTTCAAGTGGTTGGATGGCTTTAAGTCGACCCATAACATCTAGAATAAACAAAAGGTTAGTCAAATGATGCAGAATTGTCATAATTTTTAATAATTTTGTTTTTCATACCTGTAAGAATTCTTGATCCTCTGCCTTTTGTTAAGACGTGTCCAAAGTCAGTGAGGTTGAAATAGTATCGTGGTACATCATGTTTAAGGGAATCGAGATGCGTTATCTTGGTATCAGATTTCAAATCAATAACTGCTTCATGATCGACGACAATATTAGTAGCTCGATTTTCGTAAGTGTAGAAGTCTCTAATCTCAATATAGCAACCTTCGATTATGTTGAGATTGAAAAATTCTGCATCTCTTGCTTTTGATGATCCTTGTATAGCTCCGCCCTACGATGTAAAAACGTGTAGGAAAATAATATTAGAATTATAATAATATGGCTGAAATTGATGAATGTTAATGATATAGTGTATTTAATAAGAAAAGAAAGTATGACAATATATGAAGAAAATGAAAGATAATTGTTAGTTTATTGAATGAAATTTATACATGGAAAGGAATTAAGATGATATATATATATATATATATATATATATATATATATATATATATATATATATATATTGTCTAGTAAAACTATAAGAAAAGAAATATACATAGATGCAAACAAATATTATTTTGTAAAATTTGAGAACCTGGTGGTCAACCAAAAGACAGTTGAAGCTACTTGTGTTTCCATTTTGCGTTGGTATCCAAACGCGACAAACTCTGGCTTGGATTAATGGATAGAAAAGATATTTCTTGATATTTTTCAAAGGTATCGCCATTAATCTGCAAAATAAAAAGGAAAAATAAGTCTATATTGCATGAAGAAAACATAAAAACAATATTAAAAAGTTGTGCATAAATATGTTATAAATAACCAATAAGATGCAAAAATTAAATAATATGCAAATAAATGAAAATAAAAATCATATCGTAATTGTTGACAATATGGATATAAAAGATAATGAAGCTAGAATTTAAAAAAAAACCTTTTGGCAATAAACTTAGCACATCTTTGTAGACAATATTTTTAGCATAATCAAGTTGTTTTCCTTCTTGGTCACATGAAATGATTTTTAAACCTTTTTTGGATGTAACTCTTGAAAGAGCGACATATAGTTGACCATGTGTAAACACTTGCTCCTTTAAGAAGACGCCAACAAATTTTAATGATTGTCCTTGGCTTTTATTAATTGTCATAGCATAACACAACCGTATTGGAAATTGTCTTCGTTTGATTGTAAATGGGCATTTGTCATCATTAATTGGGAAGATAATCCTTGGTATAAAAACTCGATCACCAATATGTGAGCCAGTTATAATTTGAGCTTCAATAACTCTATCAGCAAGTTGTGTGATGATTAGTCGTGTTCCATTACATAAGCCTATCATTGGACTTAGATTCCTTAATAACATAATTGGTGCTCCTATTTTTAAAGCAAGGATATGCGAAGGAACACCACTGAATTCAAGTTGATTTATAAATTCCATAGGATATAATACGTTTATATTGTCATTATCACTGGAAGATGCATCAACAGAATCACTGCTAAGATAAATGCGGTGAGGACCATGTGTAACTTTAAGAATGAAATTATTGATTTCTGTAACAGTAATGTTTTTTGGTGTGATAATAGCTCTGTCTTTAAAGTAAGTTGGTTCAAGAGTAGGTTGTTCAATGTTAGGATAAATTGCTAAAACCATAGATTTAATTGGATCGTCAGATGTATGTAGTTGCAAATCATATGGAATTTTAATCAAAGATTCATCAAATTCATCAAGAATAGGTATATCACAGAGTTCCCCGTCACCTATTTTAAGAATCCATTCTGCAAATGTTTTAATTTCATTAATTTCATTTTGACAAAGACCATCAATTGATAATCTCATATTTTGTTTTAGTAACATGATTTCAAATTTTGGCCATAATGGTGAACTACTTAATGAAGCATTAATAATATCTTCTTTTGTTCCTCCAGGTATAACAGGGAGAATTTGGCGATAATCTCCACCAAGTAAAATAGATTTTCCACCGAAAGGTTGGTTGTGATTTGAATTAGCAGTTTGCCCCATTATATCACGTAGTGATCTATCTAATGTTTCAAAACAGTAGCGATTATTCATAGGAGCTTCATCCCATACAATAAGTGTTGTTGTTTCAATCAATTTTGAAAGATGAGTATTTTTTTTTATTTCACATGTGGAATTTTCATTTATAGCAAGAGGAATTTTAAACCTTGAGTGAGTTGTGCGACCACCAGGAAGCAGAATAGATGCAATCCCTGATGATGCAACAGCTAGAACAATTAACCCTTCTGATCTAATATTATTAATAAGTGAATGCCATAAAAAAGTTTTTCCTGTACCACCATGTCCGTGAACAAAAATAAGAAGTTGTTGATTTTGTGAAATTGATTGCATAACTCGGTCATAGATTTTTCGTTGGCATGTATTAAGCATTGAAATTGATGCTTCTCTATTGCTTTGAAGTTCTGAAATATCATAATTGAGTTCTTCTCTAAGGAGATTATTTTTAATTTCAGACATTAAACGATTATTTGGCAATGGTAAATTGTGGTCTTTGAGGGATGTTGCTGAGGCATTGAAAAGTTGTTCAAGTTCATAAAGAACATAATTTTTAAGTTCATCATCATTGAAATGTGGATCATGTTGAGAGAAAGATGATAATTTAGCTATAATGTCATCATGCATGGTACGCCAAAATTGATCAAGCAAATTTTGTGGGCTACCAATTTGGCAAAATAAAGTAATACTAACAAATAGTTGTCTAAGTTGTGAGGAGGAAGCAGTTAGAACAGCTTCAGAAAAAGCTTCAGCCCATTCTTTGCCATCATCAAGGAGACCAAGGGCTTTACAGGCAAGTTGAAAGGTTTCATAAACAATATTAGAGATAATACGCAGATGTTCAAAGCTTGTAGCTCCTTTTACATGATTTAAAAGCATTTTTAAGAAATATAATTCACAACAGACAGGATGTACATATGTTATTCGTCCAAGTGAAAAACCTCTTGTTCTATAAATCCATTCTTTTGGCCAACGATCCCAAACATATTTATTTGGAAATTACGTAGTAATACAACAATCTTGCCTCAACATCTTCTAAGTTTCGATCAAACCATCCTGTGAGCATTGTCTTATTAAGACCAGGTTTTCTTAAAACAGAAGATAAGTTTTGATTTCCAAAGAAAACAATAGAATTTTGCATTGGTAAATGTACTTGAAGTCTTTCAACTCGCTGGGTTTCTTGAATGGATTGAAATTGCAAGATTCGCCATACGGCTTCAGAAGAACAAACAAATCTACAATTAAGATAAGCCTGAATTTCATCATTTTTTTGACCTTCAACAACAGCTCTACACCTATCAGATCCTTTGCTAACATATTTGAAAAGATATTTTATAAGCATTGATTGGCAACAAATTTCAACGTTTACATGAGCATTATAACGGATTAAAAGCTCTCTATTGTATGGGACAACGCATTTAATTAGAGAGAGCAATGCCATTTTTAAAACAAATGATGCGAGCAAATTTTGACGCTTGTAAAACACAAATCCATTTTCACCAAACACCGTTGATTGTTTGAACTTTTAGGGAATTTTTAGAACATTTAGTTCCTTTCATTCATTGGGCTTTTGAGTTAGCATTTCCACAGGGACCATGTAACATGAATTTTGAAACAATGGCGTAGCAATGAGGATCATCTGTTTTATTTGGCAGTTCAGCCGAAATAACTGAATCGACGTCCTCAGGTGATCGAAATTTAAATTCAGAAGCTAGCCAAATCAATAAATGAGTGTGGGGCAAGCCTCTTTTTTGGAATTCAATAGCACAAACATCTACAAAGTGGGGAAAAAATTATCAAACAAAGTATATTGAATTAAGACAATAAGAGAAAAATAATAAATGTAGAAAAATACCAGCAATTGTGTTACCGAAGGGTTTCCCTGATTTAATGAATGAAACCATATCATTAAGTTTGTATCGAAATACTCTTGCGATTATGTCAGGTTTGTCTTCAGGTTTGTAATTTCGGGTTTTTTTAATGTCTCTTTGAATTTCAGGCCAATTAACATTGCAGGTGAATGTAATAAATAGGTCAGGGTTACCATAATGACGACATATAGCCATTGCATCATGATAATTGTTTATCATATATCTAGGGCTTCCAGTTAAAGAAGAGGGAAGTATGATTTTTCCTGTATTTGAACCATTGAGATCACCTTTGAAAACAGCTTCTTGTATACTTTTATAAGATTCGGTTCTAAGGTTATGCTGGTTTGAACGTATGAAATCTAGGCGTTCTTGCTCAACATTCATAAATGCATCAACTAAAAATTGTTGATAAAGTCTTCCACTTTTGGTAAGAGTATCATTATTTTCAAATCTTTCTTGAATGATATAGGCATAATATGCTCTCATTGTAACTTTTTGACGTTTGGAAGGAGTATAATGCTCTTGATTTGTGAATAAAATGTCAGTATGATACCCATCTTCACCATATGGAAATAAAAGTGGATATTGAAGAGACATAAATTTTGGATGCAATTTAGAGATCCTGTGGAGGTTTTTAGAATAGTTTTCAATAATAATATCTCTATCAGTTTGTGATTCTCCAATATCTCCGACAATTAAACCACATACATCATTAGAGGAAGGATCATCATATTGTTTTGAATCATCATATCTTTTTCCAAGTAAACGAAGTTTGAAATTCAAGGATTCATTATTATCAAGTCTATGTCTAACTTGACGGAACAATTTGACCAATACATTGGAAGAATCAAGCATGTCAATAAGTTCTTTCACAACATTGTCATCTAAAGATGATTGAGAATTATTATTATTGAAAGGGTGTAGTCGATTAGAAATTTCATTATCTGTGTCAAAGATGTATAACTGTGCAAATTTTGGTGATTGAGCTTCATTGGGCAACAATGATCCCATAAGATGATGACATTGTCCATTTATTTTAAATATATAAGGACCTGGCTGAGAATTGATAGTATTATCGATTTGTGCTCCCATTGAAGTAAAGGCAAACATTGAATTATAAGCACGAATGTTATGCCGAAATTTGTTGGATGATGAACCGTTGTTAGGATTTAGAAGATCATCTAATAATTGAGGTGTGCTAGGAGCATTAGGTAATTTGATTTTACCATTAGCACAACATGATGTAAAGGAGGGGTTTTTCTTTGATGAACGTGCCAAACGTTCAGCCAACCAGAAAAGAGCATTGCAATGTTGGCATTTCCATGATTTATCACCGAAATCAAGGGGCTCAACTAAGGCTCCTAAGGTTAAGAGAAATTTGGAAAGCAAGAGAGGATTAAAATCATAAGAAATCATAAACTAAAGTAAGTTAAAATTGAGGATGAAGGATGTTGAGGTAACTTACGTTTTCTTTTCTCGATAAGAAGATTGACCAGCAATATTATATTGGTTAGGAATGATTGAGGGGATATTAAATGGCAGTTGTTCTTCAGTGTGACAATTTGATACCAAAGAGGTTAAAATGTTTGAAGATGATGGAGTAGTTATACTTGTACGCTCAGTTTCATAAGGTTTTGATATTAAACTTGGTCCAGAGGATGAAGAGGCAATTGTTGATGGATCTTCGCAACGAAAGCGAAGATGTGCATCACAATCGAAAAGAGTTTGGTGTGTACTTTCAGTATTTAAAGAGGTGGGAATGGCAAGAAAATTTTCATCGTTAATTGGATCACTTTCACTCGTAGTAGAATTGAAATCATCACTAAAAGCACTTGAAGGATAATATTCTATGTGATGGTCAGGTTGTTCACGTTGACGACGACTTGTCATTATAAAGCCTATTCATGAAAATAAGGCAACAAATTTGAGCTATGAAGTTGAAGAAACATTGATTACTTAAATTACAATTGCTACAAACTTAAAAAAATATGGATTAACAAAGAATTATATAATAAAGATTTGAAGCTTATAGAGAATGGATTGAGAACTTAAGTTGTAATATTTGTTTATTAGAAGCATGAAAGGAACTAACTTGAATAATGGTCAAGCACATTTAGGGGAAGAAAAGATGAGTGCTGAATAAAAAATAAATAGCTAAAGCAATTGTGCGAATAAAAATCTATGTGAAACATATGATAACATTCAATAATATTTGCAGTCATTATAATACTTATTATAACATATGTGTGGAACAATTTTTAAAAATTGAAGAGAAATTTAACATATATAAATATTATGATTGTTGTGGTTAAAGGTGGGAATTTTTATATGTTAGCTTTTGTTAAGAACTTTGATTATTAGTTGGTGATATATGAAATTGTTGCAAGAATTCTTGTGGTTAAAGGTGGGAATTTTTCTATGTTAGGTTTGAATGTTTTATAGGTGTTTGAACGTATGTTATGATGTAAATTTTCTTGTAGTGATGAGGTTATTTAATGAATCTTACCAAGAAATTAAGATTTAACTAAGAATTTAAGAACTTAAAGCATCGTAGTAGTTGTTGTAGCGATCTATTATGACAACCTACGTTTTAATGTGCAATGAATTCAATTTTGAAATAATGGAAAAAGATGTTGAATATCTTAGAATTCAATTAATAGATTGATTATTTAGAACTTGTTTAATGATGATGTTTATGGAGATAATTAAAAAAAGTAGAAGGTTAAAAAAAAATTAAACAATTTGTTTTCTTGTTGATTCAAAAAGATTTTGTTTTCTTGTTGATTTGAAGTATATAAAATTTCAATGTTTTATAAATTTGTTAATTAGATATTTTTATCCAAGTATTCTAAATGAATGGTGATTAATAAATGTTTGAAGGTAGGTTTTACAAATTCTAACAAATTCTCATAGCAACTGGTTTGTCAATATATATATATATATATATATATATATATATATATATGGACCATGTTTACAATAGCATTTACATTTTAATCATAATATATCTATATATTATAATGTTATACTTTTAATTGGAAGTTTTAGGACTCTTAGAAGTTTGAGGTTAGATGAGAAATATCAATGCTTATCATTATATAAAGGACCTATTGAGAAACAAATTTAGTAAGAAAGTTTGTTTGCAAATATGAAGTCATTTGAATTTTTTTATTTGAAGCAAGGTAGAACACTTTAAATACTTCATTTAAATTAGCAAAGTAACATTAATTATTTAAACTTTTGTGTTGATATGTTGTTAGTAATTTTTTTTTCTAAACTTAATAGGGATGCCAATTTCTAATGTTTTTTACATATTCTATAAGAAAGAATGAAGATTTAAACTAAAGTAGAAGCATTAATCAATAAGAATACAGAATCTACTACAAAAAAGAAAAAACTACAGATAGATAGCATACAGTCGCATTTACAAAGTTGAAGGATCATAGAGCGAACAACAGTAAAAAAAAAATTGCAAATTTGAATGCATCTAGAAAGACAAAAGAGAACACAAAAGAAAAGAACAAAAAAACTAAACAACTAACCTGAAAAGTAGCGAAAGCAACACAAAGAATGTAACGAAAGCTTTGCAGCAATTGGTGTCAATTCGAAGGTGAAGACTTCAATAAAAAAAAGTTAAGGAATTAGAATTAAAGACATAATAGCTTAAAAGCAAAGATGAAATTTTTTTTTGAAGAGAAAGCCTTTAAATCCTACTTAAATTCTCATTGACACATGATAACATTTAATAAGCCTTTAAATCCAAGTTAAATTTGATCAACTCACAATCAAATCAGAGATTATCCCAGCTTATTGAACCAAATAGCCTTATTGAACACTCATCAGAAACCTTAATTCCTAATCTACAAACCCATTAAAATCCCATTAATATCCATTCACAATACTCCAGGTTCAAATGTTAAACACTAAGTGTTTTAAGAGAAAAGAAAAACAAACCAAAGAACAAAACAAAAATTGAAGAACTAACCTCGAAAAGTAGCGAAAGCAACGGAAATAACACAATGAAACTTTGAAGCAACTGGTGACAATTCGAAGATCAGGACTTCAATAAAAAATAACCAAGGAGTTAGAATTAAAGACTTAACAGATTAAAAGCAAAGATGAAAAAAATACATTAAAGAAGAAGAAATTACTATACCAAGCACGTTTGTTTTCATATTAGATTATTAGTTGGTGATATATGAAAGTGTTGTAATGATTAATCATGTAATATTCAATTAGCTAGTCAAGAAATGTGTTTAAATACATTATAAACATTTGAAATAGAAAAGAAAGTTAACATATATGAATATTATAGGACAAAGTTTATTCAATCATTCTCATTAACGCATGATAATATTCAGTAAAGCTTTAAATCATTACAATACATAGTATAACATTCATATGCATTAATACTTAAAATTGAAGAAAGAGTTAACATATATAGACATTATAGGAGAAAATGGGTTCAAAAAGCATAAAAACCAATGAATTTGCTAAGAAATTGTTTCTAGAAGTCATGTAATGGGATAAAACATGTTCAATGCTCTTAATTAGTTTTTATACTTGAAGCATGATGCACATTAGAAGGTTGGACCTAGAGTACAAATCTGAATGCATATGGACCTAGAAGTTGTCAATTGGTAGGATGCATACTTTTTGCATTTCATGATAAGAAGAAGCATCAAGCACGTTTGTTTTCATGTTGGATTATTAGTTGGTGATATATGAAAGTGTTGTAATGATTAATCATGTAATATTCAATTAGCTAATCAAGAAATGTGATTGAATACATAATATAACATACATATGCAATAAAAATTTGAAACTGAAAAGAAAGTTAACATATATGAATATCATAGGACAAAGTTGACAAAAAAAGTCATAAGAAGGAATAATTTATTCTAATGTTATATACTTAATAACCCTTTAAATTTTTGGAATGTTATATTTATTTATTGATTGATTGATTTTAATAGGTGCTTTAATAGTTATTTTCTGAAGTTAATGAAAATACAAAACACATGTATGAAAGAGCAAATGGAAGATATGCAATAATAGCAAGAAATAGGTATTTAAATAGAATTTATCCCATATGTTATGCAATTCTTTCTTTATCATTTTGTTTCAACTCTTGATTTTTACGTTTTTGATGTATTAGAATGCCAGATTTTTATTTATTTTTATCAATTCTTATTCTCTTTATGTTGTTGTATTTTCTTTCTAGCATTTAAACTATTGCATTGTTGTGGTATTTGAACATGGGTTTTTTCCTTCTTAGGCATGTTAGAAGTCTAATAAGTGAATTCATTTGCACTAATCAGCCCTTGCTTTTCTTCTTGTCTATTTATTGTAGAAATTGAGAGAAGGATTTGGCACTCTTGAATCAAATTAGAGAAAAATATTGAAGATTATAGGAAACTTGCAAAACAATTAAATTGAAGGACTTAATAAGACTTTTAATAGGTCTAATTAATGTAATCATAGACCTATGGGAAAAAAAAAAGTTACAATGTGGATGTTAATAAAATAAGAAGAATGAATTAAGTTGAAGGACCTCATTAAACTTTTGATAGTTTTAATTGATTTAATCAAGGATTTATATGAAGAAAAAGTAAGTTCGAAGATGTTATTATAATTAATTAACAAAGATTGAAAGATTAGGAACACAATTGAAACTTGGAAAAGCCAAAGTGGTGTTAATATGGTTTCAGTTGAAAGAAATTTGAAGATTAAATGTTAATTGATTGTCAAATTGAAGAATTTTAATGTCAATGTTTATAATAAAAATGTAAAAACCTAAGGGTTTAATTTGTAAGGAATGTAAGAGATAAAAAATTATTGAAGTTGCATTGCAAAGTTGTAAGGGTTTAGATGTTGAAAAGTATTTTTCCTTGTGGTTTTTGCTGTCTTTTCAAAAGAAATGAATGATAGAATGTTATAACAAAAGTGGTGCTGCAAATACGTGCAATTAAGTTATAACATAAAAAACATCCAACCATGTCATGATAAATTCGAAATGATTTTGTATTTTTTGATGTATTCTATCAGCAAAATGTTATTCTAATCAATTCACAAAGATTGGAAGATTAGGAACACAATACTCTCGAATCATACTCTTGAATCATCATCCTTTAAGCAAGGAAAAAGATTGGTGAAGAAATCAATTTGGTGAAGTTATAACATAAAATTTCGTTTCAAATGAATTAACGAAGACCTAAAGGAATTCTGCCTTAATCTTTTATCAACCATTTATAAGAGATCCAATACATTTTAGTTCAAAATCATCATCAAAAGTATAAAAAAAAAACTATATTTGTTAACTATGCAATCAATTCAATTTTGAAATGAAAGAAGAAGATGTTCAATATCAAGGAATCGAATCAATAGTCTCTATTTCTTTTCTAACCACAAAATTAGATGTAAACAACAAATAATGCAAAATAAAAGCAAACTAAGAAGCCGGAAAAGCTCATCATGAATAAAAACAGATTAAATCTTGATTGATGGTCATATTGAACAATTTCAATAAAATTATCATGGATATAAATTTGTTTTAATTATCTGTAAATGCTGATTGATTTTCATAATTAAAATATAAAACCGCTTGATGGATATCTCCAATTATCTATGCATACGGTTTGATCCTCCTGCTTAGAGAATTTTATTTTTGTTCTAAGAACAAAAATACTTGAGTATCTTTAATTTAATCAATAATACGATGATAATTTAATATTAATCCCAGCATAATAAAAAATGTAGAAACCTAAGGGTTTAATTAAAGAAAGTTGAGGTGAAATTGTAAGGAATCCAAGAGATAAAAATTGATTGAAGTTCCATTGCAAAGTTCTAAGGTTTTAGTGATCAAATTGAAAAGGATTATAATTTTATTATTTATTGTCTTCCTTCTATTAAATCAGAAAAAAAAAGTGTCAACCTTTCATCCGTAATTTCTCCTTCTATTCTTCATCATAGCAGATTTTTTTTAATGAATTAAACTTTTGATAGGTTTAATTGATTTAATCAAGGATTTACATGAAGAAAAACTAAGTTCGAAGATGTTATTCTAATCAATTCATAAAGATTATATGATTAAAGGTTGAAGAAGGTGTTGTCTTTTCCTGGACTTGAGGTTCAAATGTTGGAAATGTAGTTTCTAACACCTATTGATCAAATGAATTTGTTGCACATATGTGCTTGTGATAGAAAAGCAATGAACATTCTGCCATAAGCATTATATTAAACACTTTTCAGCTTAGGAAAATTTTTCAGCAATGAACATGCTGCCATAAGCATTATAAGCATTATTGAATAAGATTTAAGCATTATGAGATGTTATTCTAATCAATCCCATCAACACATGTTAACATTGAATAAGATTTTAAATAATTACAATATATATTATAAGACACATGCATTAAATTAATTTATTGTGATTTGTTGATGAGTTTAAAAGTATTCAATCACATAACATGGTTATGCATTAATAGTTAAAATTGAAGAGAGAGTTAACATATATAAACATTATAGGAGAAAGTGGATTCAAAAAGCATTAAAAACAATGAATTTGCTAAAAATATGTTATGGAAGTGATGTAATTGGATAAAACATGTTCTATGCTCTTAATTAGTTTTTATACTTTAAGCATGATGCACATTAGAAGTTTGGACCTAGAGGAGAAATCTGAATGCTTATGAACCTAGAAGTTGTCAATTTTGCACTATGTATATTTTTTGCATTTCATGATAAAGAGAAGCATCAAGCATGTTTTTTTTTATTGCTTTATTATTAGTTGATGATATATGAAAATGTTGTAATAGTTAATCATGTAATGTAATATTAAAATAGTTAATTAAGAAATGTGATTGAATACATAACATAACATACATATGAAGAAAAACTAAGTTTGAAGATGTTATTCTAATCAATTCATAAAGAGTATAAGATTAAAGGTTGAAGAAGGTGTTGTCTTTTCCCGGATTTTAGGTTCAAATGTTGGAAATGTACTTTCCAACACCTGTTGATGTAATGAATTTGCTACACATATATGCTTGTGATAGAAAAGCAATGAACATTTTGTCATAAGCATTATATTCAACACTTTTCAGCCTTGGAAAACTTTTCAGCAATGAACATGCTGCCATAAGCATTATAAGCATTATTGAATAACATTTAAGCATTATGAGATGTTATTCTAATTAATCCCATCAACACATGTTAACATTGAATAGGATTTAAAATAATTACAATATATATTATAACATACATGCATTAAATTAATCTATTGTGATTTGTTAATGAGTTTAAAAGTATTCAATCACATAACATGCTTATGCATTAATAGTTAAAATTGAAGAGATAGATAAGATATATAATCATTATTTTAGAAAGTGTATTTTTAAGGCATAAATAACAATGAATTTGCTTAGAGATTTGTTTTGGAAGTCATATAATTGGATAAAAAAATATTCTATGCTCTTAATTAGTTTTTATACTTTAAGTATGATGCACATTAGAAGTTTGGACCTAGAGGTGAAATCTGAATGCATATGAACCTAGAAGTTGCCAATCTTGCATGATGTATATTTTTTGCATTTCATGATAAAGAGAAGCATCAAGCACGTTTGTTTTCATTGCTCTATTATTGGTTGATGATATATGAAAATGTTGTAATGGTTAATCATGTAACATTAAAATAGCTAATTAAGAAATGTGATTGAATACATAACATAACATACATATTAAAAAAAATCAATATTGAAGACAAAGTTAGCATATATGAATATCATAGGACAAAATTGTCTAAAAACCATAAGAAGGAATGATTTTGTTAAGAAATTGAATGAGGAAGTTAAGAAAGTGAATGAGGAAGTTAATTTCTGTTTTGTATTTTTTGATTACTTCATTGCATTTGCATGTTTTAGGAGGCAAGTACTATTAATTGTATTACATGTAATTTAGAATTTGAAAATCAGAAGCTTCTTGTGTTAGGGAAATCACCAATTTCATACTTAAAGCTTGTTTGCATAAAAATAAATCATTATTTTGAGAGGCATTAATGAATTTAGAAGATTTCAGTACTGAAAGTGTTTTTGTTTATTTTTGAGGTTTCTTATAATCTGCATGATAGTGGGGTATGCTGAATTTAAGGATAAATAGAAGCTTTGTTGGTTTAAAATGTTTTAATTTGTTCCAATTTGATATTTTTTATAATTACAGTCACATGAATTGAGTTATCAAATGCTATTATCATCTTCTAATTCTCATGATTTTGCACAAAGTGTGTGCTAATCACCACAATATGGTGGAAAAGGTGTCATGTTTTGAATTAAAAGAAGAAGATGTTCAATATCAAGCAATCGAATTAATAGCTTTTATTTTCTGTCTAGCCACAAAATGATATGGAAACAACAAATAATGCAAAATAAAAGCATGCTAAGATGCTGGAAAAACTCATCATGAATAGAAAACATGAAACTAAGAAGGCATATTGGAGAGAGTTTGAAGTAATAACATGAAATATTTCTCATACGACTTCTAAACAGAGAATTTTATGATTATGAGCAAAAGATGTTGGATAATCATGGTAGAATAAAGGTCCTTTTGAACTGAAAGTGAAAATATGTGGTTTTTTTTAAGCTCCTTTGCATAAAAATGAGTATTTGTTTTGAAAGGCATCAATGAATTTATTGCTCTATTAAGTACTTAAAGTGCTTTTGTTTATCTTTGAAGTTTCTTATAGTCATAAAAATTGTGTTGTAACTAATATTTTCAAGCATTTTACAGTTAATGTTAATAAGGAGAAGGATTAGGTTGTGTGATAGATTAGAAATTCAAGCAAAGATGGAACTCAGTTTGTTTTCATGGACTTGGTATGGCTTACTGTTCTCATACTCAAATTTGTTAGACTGCAGAGATCTTGGCTCTATTATTTGCTTTATATGGTTCTTGAAGATTGCAGTTTTATGGTTGGTTTCGCATTAGTAGTTAGTCATGCATATTTAACTTGTCAATGTTGAATGCTGCCTTTGAAAATATTATTTTTCCAAACTGAATTGATCATATATAGAATTGGTTTTGTTTGCATATTTCTCTTTGACATTTTTGTAATAAGTTAAGAGGACCTTTTCTCACATGTAAACAGAATCCAAAACATTGATCATACATAGAAATGGTTTAGTTTGCACATTTCTCTTGAAGGAAGCTTATTGTTCTAGTAAAGCTTCCAATGTCAACATTGCAAATCAGTATTTGGACACACAATTTAATCATCGGTTTCCATTTTAATAACTTTTATATCAAGAGAAAATACATTTAAAATGGGATGAAATGTGCTATATTTAAGGGAGCAACTCTACAGTAATGTACTACATGGGATCTGTCAAAAGGGCTCAGATTTTTCTGTTTGGATGTTGAAGTGTTCGGAACTTGAACTTAAGAAGTCTAATAAAACTATATTGCCCTTGCATTTTTTAGTCTTGGGTTCTTAAGGGTTCGGTGACCTTAAAAAAGTTATAGTTTGATTTTGGGAACTTGATATTGCGGCAAAATTTCTTTCTATTAGTTTGTTTGTGTTGATCAAAGAGAGTTCAAATAACGATATGTGATATTTGTATAAGATAAATCAAATTCAAATCCAATTAAAAAGGTTGTATTCATTTTATATTCAAACCATAATAACATGTTCGCAATAAATATGAATGAAAGCATAATAAAAAGCAGTAAACATACTATTAAACATTTCCATTATAAGCACAACTAATTGTAAGGTTTTCATCAAAGGTTTACTAACCTTAAAAGTAGGGTGACAAAGGCTTGAGGAAAGGTTTCGTGAAGGGAAATTTTGGCAGCAATTCGTGAAGAACAGGAGACCACAATCTGAAGAAAGAACAACAAAAAATTAAAGTGGAATAATGTATGAAATGCAAAGGAAAGCAGGGGAAAAAATGGAAGAAAGAAGAAGCTACCAGAGGAGAAAAACAAAAGCAACAAAAAGATGCATGAGACAGTACGTAAAAAACAGGAGAGAACAACTTAAATAAATCACCTTGGAAAGCAAGAGGGTCGGTGCATGCCAGTAGAAAAAATATCCAAAACAGAAGAAGTTAAAATTCATGGATGTCACCCTGCAAAATGAACAGAGAATGTCATTAATGCGAGATGATATTTAATGAAAAACCAGTTGAAGAAATGGAACCAGATGGGAACAGTGATACAGAATTGAACAAATTAAACAAACTGGAAAAAAAAAGGTGACATACCGAGAGCACACATAAATCAATTCAATGCTGAGTTGATTGCATTCATCAAAGCTACATTCATTCAATTCTGTCATACAATCAAACCAAACCAATTTCAACGACAAACCCACCCGAACCCAATTAAACAATGAGGACCCGAGATTTGAACCAATCGATCAACCCAACCCAACCCGAACCAAATTGAACCCAAAACCCAGTCCCAGACAACAAAACCAAAGGACCCCGACCTCAAGAAGTGGAATGCCGAGCAAAATAATTGACAATCGAACAAACACAGAACATGAATCGAAGGGCAAAAAAACACAATCAACTCAAAATGCAATGAATTAACAATACACAGACCAGAAAGAGTGTTAATCGAAGGAGAAGATTGATGAAAGATTAAGAAAAAAAAAAAGATGAACCGAATGCTAAAAAACCGAGAGAAAGTAGAGATTGAGCCGAACAAAGGGTGAAAAACATACCTCATTGACGACCAAGATCGACCCGAGAGCAGCCGTCGGACCGCCATCGTCGACCGCCCGATCGAACCTCACCACCCAGCCCGTCGCTCACTCCGTGGCCAGAGAGGAGAAGAAGAAACGATAGGGTCGTT